>JAVJGG010000009.1:6019641-6038998 GCA_035590195.1 Aviceda cuculoides
TCCCGCTCTCCCCTCGGGGCTCGCAGGGCTGTTTCTCGCCCTTTTCCCCTCACTGCCGGGCAGCGTTTTGCCCTTTCACAGCTGCGCTTTCCCCGCTGCGCCCGCCCGGGGCTGAGGGGCTCGGCTGTGCCCTGCCGTGGGGCCGCAGGAGCCGGCCGTCTCCGGCCTCTCCTCACAGAGAACCCTGCAGCCCCCTGCCACCAGCTGGGCACACAAACCCGATACAAGTCCCTACTTCAGCCTTAACTAATAACCCTCATCGCTTAACTCATTATTATTTCTGCTTCTCTAGAAGGCTGAGATGAACACTAAGATGTGTCTCTCTTGGCCACAAAGCTCCCTTTCCTTTCCCACCACATTTTCATGTGATTTTGTTTCAGCTCCTGCCTAGACGCTGGTCTGGGACCTTGGAAAGCCTACAAAGGAGGCAAAACAAACCTGTGGTATTTCAAGGCAATGGGGTAGATTTTCTGTAGAAAAGGGTCACTGTATGAAACACTCCACCAGCAGCCCACAGGCGCTTATACCCAGATGAACAAAGAAAGCCAACTTCAGCGCTATGAGAGGTGAGATCTTTTCCCATGGTTTCCTAAACCAGATATGTCTTTTCTTTAAAACTAATTTTCTGCCTATTTTTATTTCCATTCTGTCATGTTAAATTTAGGTATCAAATTTTAAGGAAAGTATCGCAGATTTTGAAGGGAAAACATTCCGTACAAAATACAGAAAAGGAAATTAGAAAATCTCCATTTCCATTAAAGCATGATGATATTTTTTTTTTACTTCATCTGAGTAAGAGTTAATGGCTCAGACACTTTCCCTGCGTATCTTAACATTTAGCAATGAAGTCTGTATAAAAGACGCCACAAATAATGCAGAGCTGTAGGGCATCCTCACTCTCTTGCAGCAGCATCGCAGAGGAGATAATGGCGAAAGACGCATTTGTGGCTAACTAGGACGAGACATTAGCTCTGCTATTTAAAAAGTTTAAACTTGGGTTCACACAGGTTTGAAGATCATCTGATAGGTCCCAACAGAACAGTAATATTTTCAGCTGGTCTGAACATTAATCTTCATGACGAACAGGGGGATAATAGCCTCTCCTATTATACTCAAGGGACAGATATAAGACCTGAAACTAAAGACAGAAATTTTTTCCCATGTCTCTCAGGTCCTATTCTGCAAATGGTTCCTCTTTTGAGTGATTTCACTGAATACTTGGGCAGTACAGAATTTTTATTTTTTTTTTTTTCCATGGGAGCACGGATTTGCAGAACTAAGTCTTGAATTTATACATTTGTTTCTAAGAGGCTGGAGATACTCTTATATTGAAGGAAGTAGGTTAGGATCTTGGATGCCAATTTTCCTTTTCAGAGTAGGTTCAGTATTTATAGCAGGTAAGCTAAACATAGCCTGAATAATGTCAGCTTACACCCATTACAGAAGCTATTTTATTTTTCTACACTGTCCTCTAGACCATATAAATTTAGCCATGCACTTAAAAAGAAATGAAGCATGATTTCTTAAACTGAAGGCGGTTGTGAAGCTGTAAACATTTTATGCTCACATTTAATTTGCACAAAATATTGAGCTTTAATTGTTCAGTGCTTAGTTGTTCAGTTGTTTAAAAGGGAAGCTTGATGGGTCATTTAGGCAAGTTGAAGAGACCATCCCCTGAGTCTCACCCTTAGCAGTGACAAAGTTAAATTAAAAGGTAGCCAATTAAAAAAAGAACAGCATGAGCATCAGAACTAGCAAAGCCTGGTTGCCAGTGTGGCTCTGCTATGAAGACCCTTCAATCCCTACCTCTGTTGAGCTTGTGCCACTGCGTTTTTTACAGTGGGAATACTGTAGGGGTCCTTCATGTATTACCAGACTGCCTCATTTTCATAATATTTGTGAAGAGTTAAATTACTGTAAGCCCCTCTGCCCCTTCTGGAACACTACTGGTGTCAACCAAGAGGTCCAGAGGTAAAGGTCAGGGAAAGTCAAAGCACTGCAGAAGACAGTGAGGCCTCAGGACTACAGGCTAAACCATTCCTATGCAGCACCGGCCACACACTTCTACTTTGCAGCAGTCTTAATACCTTGCTCTTCCCTGTGCTCCCAAGCGTCCTTTCTAGGTAAGGAAAAGAAAAAAAAGGAGAAAGATCCACCACAGCTTCAAAAGATTTGACCAATATTACAACTTCACTGTTTCTCTTGACTGTTAAAACGCCGTACAATGTTACGAAAAGAGGGAAAATGTCATGGGGTGGGGGGGGGTGGGGAGGCGGACACAACAAAACTGGTAAGGAAGCATCCTTACAAGCACTACTTAGGTTAAACAAGTTTCCTTGAACAGGATAAAAAAAGAAGCCACAGAAAGAGGTTAATTTGTTGACTCACCTACTGCTTGAAGGACCAGATCACTGCAGTTTATGAAGTTGTGAAACTGTTCTCTCTAAAGCCAGTGTTTCTACGCTCATGGATATAGAAAACTGCTAAAGGTTTTTATGAAACTATCTCACCAATAGCCAAAACCTTGTCATTTATTCTTGATAAGCATCTCCATTTAGTAGGAAGAAATCATATTTGAGATGTGAAAAATGTCCTGACTATTATAATCTGCAGTTAAAATTTGCTGTACCAGCACAATTTTCTTGATATGCTTAATTATAAAGATAAACTTATATGCCATCAACTAAAAAGAACTTCATAAAAATACTCATAAATTATGGGAGATTTCATAACACCACAGTACTCATGTGTCAAGCAGAAAAAAACCCAAACAAGTTATTTATTAAAATCTCAGGCAACAAACTGAGTCCTTGAACTGCAGAGAAATTCCTGGTGTCAAAATCTATGGCTGTTCGAGATTTCCTGCTACAATATCCACCTCCAAGACTCTGACAATGCAAGTATGACAGTGTTTTGTGAATAGTGGTACATCAGTGTAGCCTGACTACTTTCCCAGCATGGAGGTAGTTACATCAGCAATAGCTACTACCAGGGAAGCTGTGCTCCTGTAAAGCAGAAGGGGTTAGAGGGGGGAGGAGAATCACCTCTCCTATCAAAAATAGTTATAAACAGGACAAAATTGGTGGCCACGAAGGGAACAGTAAATCGTCTGTAGTAACCTCACATTTTCTGTTTCAGATATATTTAGCCTTTGACTAAGTTGAGAGAACAGTAGCTGGCTTCCTTATTAGTTTCCATAGCATTGTTAAGGAGCATATCCTTGATCTCTCCCATCCCTTGAACTGCCTAAACAAATGGTATTTTTTCCCCTTGTTCTTCCCCTCCCCAAAGCTTGATATGCGGTTAATCCTTTTTAAACAAACAAACAAAACCCAATGCATTCTCCAGAAATCCCACTCTGCTTCTGCCTTTTTTCTTTGTATTACCTTCATAGACCAAATACAAGCCCCAGTAGAGTATAAAAGGATTACATAAGAGAATTCCTCAGTATGTGATGCACTGTGTTCTTGCAGGTACCCATTTTGCGTGAAATTATTCTAACATAAAGATGTTCAGTGTGTCTTGATGCCCACACCTATAGTGAAACAGGTAGACAGCCTGCTTTCTTTGCATGAAATTAGGGTGTTTCTCTTTGGGAACTGGCAAGTTCTGATATCCTGTATTACAGGAAATGTACTTTGCCATACCTTTACAATGGGAAGCCTTAAAATAATTCAGCAGTAGAAAAGATGGGTTACATACTGCATTCCTGGAAGGTGGATTTGGACCTTAAGAGTCAGAATAGTAGGCACTCAAGAATATGTCTGTATACCCTATAGAAGGGATATACTCCTGTTGAAAGGTATTATGAAATTCTACATTTTAGAAGTGGGAATTAACAGGAGACACTTTAGATGCATTTGTTTCTTTCTGACAGGAAAGGTTTATGAAGAGGATTACTATTAATAACTTATGAAAAACTTTTGATACAGCACTTGACAGTATAGAAACCTTTTCATTACACGTATTTGGCTTCCCTAAAATACATCTCATTTGCATTTTCTATTCTTCTCCTGTGAGGCATTAAGAAGAAAAACTCAACAGTGCCACCAAAACCAAACAGGTTCATTCTTAGCCCTGCCTCCTATATGGAATTTGGAGATAGAGCCACAAACTTCAGTGTCCTTGTAAAAGCTTCACACTCCAGCTCCATGCCAGCTTTGGTATCTTCCAGACTGCCTCTCCCCTGTTTATGGCATTTAGTTAGTTCCCTGTTTCCAAATCCTGGTAATGGCCTGTCCTTATTCCTAGGCTTTCCTTTAAAAGCTATTCCCACTACTGTTCTGGGTCCCCAAAAATTTTCAGAAATGAAAACAAGTAGTGATCTGGCATGAAATTACCAACTACTAATGTGAACAGCAGAATTATGATTCAGTCAGGAACTGAAGCTGACATATTTACTGTTACAAAAATGTCGTGTCATCACAAATAAGCTCAACTGACAGACAAAACCAATGTTAACCCGAACAGAACCTGGTACTTGCAATAACTATACCTTTTCTACATGGGACTGCTCTTTATATAAAAAATTATTCTCTTTTAAAGTATTTTCTGATTTTCGTTTTAGAGTATTTTCCGTTTTCCTTCAGGGTCTATTTTCTTCACGTAAAGACAAACCAGAGAGTGCTTAATAAGCTGTTTGAACACTGCATAGCTGGAAGTGGTACATGAACATCACTTCATTGTTTTCTCTTCAGCACTATAAACACAGGACTTCACTAACATTATGTTTAGTTTAGCCTCCTTCAACAGAAGAGAAAGTGGACTGATTTGACACTTTCTTTAAAAGGGCAAAGAGAAGAATGCTTGCATTCACTTAAAAGAAGTAATATCCTAGACTACTGACCAATTGAACCCTTAAAGTGTAATTTTAAGATGGAAATGTTAGTATAGTATCCCTTTACTGCAAAGGGTTTTTAGGAAGAGTTGGTTTGGATTTTTTCATATTGACATTGATGCTTTTATCAATTTAAACACACTAACATTAAACCACTAAAAGGCATGTAGGTTTCAATAAAATTCATTTTTTATATCTTAAGCCCATATAACCAAATGAGCTGCTTTAACTTTTTTTAAGCAGAAAAGATAATAAAGTTAAATGAAAAGTCCCAGAGCTTAGTTTTAAGAATAAATGGTATTTTAGATTAAACAGTTAAAGAAAGCAGAGTTTGTAACTCTGAGATGAAGATAATGGCTTAAATTTATCTTTACATTATGAGGATTCTTCTTGGAGCTGCATAATTGATAAACACACTTCCAGTTCTCACTGGTGTGAGCTGATATGAGCTGCCTGTGACAGGGACACGGTTACAGAAATAGCACTTGATGAAGATTGGGAATTGGAGGATCACCCCCAGCTGTACCACTAATATGCTGAGAGACTGGACAAGTGCTTCTGTACTTCTGTTTTCTGACTTGCAAATCGAAGATAATCGTGTTCACTTTTAATGCAAGATCTGTTGATCTCTAAATAAGAGATATTGTAAGCATGCCTATCGTTTTGCCAGTTCAATTGGTTTCCTGAAATAGCTTGTGTTACATGACAGAAAATTAAAAACAGAAAGTAGTACTAGACAGAAATTACTGTAAATAAGTTTACTTGAAGTTCTTGTAATGTAGAAAGGAAAGTACTCACATAACCACAGAATGAATAAAATTGTGATTAAAGCAGTAAAGCAAAATGTGCACGCCTAAGTGTTCAATAGACCACAAACAACGTGAAAGAAACACGTGGCAGAAATAAAGACAGAGTTATTAAGACATTAAAAAAGCATCGCATAGGGCCAGGAAGTTATAGAGCCAGGAAGTTTGTCCATTTATATACATACATGCACGTGCATGTGTGTGCATGCATACTCACAATCATGCAGAAAGAGAAAGAGAAATATCTAACAACCTTTAGGTTGGAAAGAAACTTCAGGAGTCACGATTCTGTTGGTGGTACTTCACTGCTTCACCCATCCAATACAATGCAATTCACAAATGAATTAGGGCTGTGGAGAGGGAAAATTAAGACTGATTCCTGCTTGCACGTATAAAGGGTACTGCTTGTTCTAATATTCACTGCAGTATGTAATTATAAATATATATAATTAGGTGTCTTAGATACCACAAAATGACCCCAATGCTGCTTTCTGCATGACTTGGCTATGCAATCAAAATATACAATGGAACTGGAAATGAATGACCCTGAGGATTCAGAAACTATTCTAAGGGTTTTTATTTGAGACATAAGGAAAAAGCAGTTATGAATTTGGCTAATTATTCTAGAAGACAGACTTACTGCTGTTTATATTGAACAAGAAGTCAAAAAACTAACAAGGTGTTTCTTCTTCCAGATTTGTGTGTCAGTTGACCATCAACTTCAGTTGCATCTTCCCCTGCGGTAAAGGTATTTCTAAGGCCTCTTCTCAAACTGAATTCTCCAACAATCAGTAAAATTCTAACTTTGCAGCACTCTCTCCAGCAGGGAAACTGAGTGTCTATCTCACCTTCACTCCCACTCAGGTGACCTCTAAGAAAGCTAGCTGTTCAACATGATTATCTTTCAGTACTCTATTCCTCTACTTTCTTCCTACACTGTGACATGCAAGTTTACTTCAGGCCAAAAATGCAGATGCAGATGAAGAACCCCTTCTCTATCCATTTCTAGTTTTCAGACCCTGGACCTTCCTTTCTTCTCAGCTGCATGTACTTCCCAGGTGACCATAGAATTCAATGGCAGCTTTCTTCTCTGAAGAAATTTGCATTCTCAAAGATTTTAGATATATGGCTTGAACAGTCTGTTTCCTTACCACTTGACATTTTTTATGCCAGAATGTTAGCCATAAAGATGATTAAATTAAATGCAAATTTAGGTATTTAAAGAGGCTAGAGTTTCAATGGAGCCAAGTGGTTGCATCCATGGACTGAGGCCAGTATATGTTGCAAATGGTCAGAATCTCTGTGTTACTGGGGGACCAGGCATCAAACTAAGCACTGCATTATCAGGACATACAGAAGACTCACCAAGCCTCTTACTAACAAATTATACCTAATGCTTCTGAACAAGGGGCAAATTGGAACCCAAACTAGTAATTTATACAGTTGTGACAGTTTTGGGTTCCATCTGCTTAAGTTTCATGTATTATTTGCCTAAGTTGAATCAACGACTTCTTGAAACTCCTTATGTCAGAAAATGCAGAAGACCAAAAATAGAAATGCATGCTTTAGGTAGTGTGCATGAATCCGCTGATAGCATCTTACTATGTTTTATGTAACAGACACTGCAAGCAAGAAGCAGCTAGGATTTAATGAACATGGTACTTAGTTTTAGAAAACCTATCTGTGTTACTTCTTGCACCTCTGAAAAACGCAGACTGTATTTAAAGCACATCTTACACATAACAGCATGAAAACATAACCAAACTGAAATCTTAGGTTTAGTGCATTGGCATGAAGTCTACACAATTACTGCAGTTACAGTCTGGCTTGTACTTTACAAATATCCTCAAGGATTACAATGCAGTATCCTTTAGCCAACTTAACAGGGTTTTACCTAGGAGAGTGATCAAAGAATTCAAAGTTTTACAAACAGGCTACTTATTGTTGAAACACATCTGTAGCTGTCATGTTCCCATTGCTCTTATTTTAACCACACATTGATTATTCATTATAAAACCTCTTGTGACAGCTTAAAAAAAATCCCTCTATAGCAATAGCTGGGATTTGATAATGAACCGAATGCAGGAAACACTTAAGTTCTTCATTCTAAGGGTAATTCTGTTAAGAGGGAAGCACCTTACTTGCCAAAGTCAAAACAAATCCTAGGCGTAGGTGGCTCATCTGTTCTGATGGCACTCATTATCATTCATGTCCTAGATGGCAAGACAGCCCTCTGTGGTCTTGTGATGATAAATTATAGGGGGAAAAATATAAGCTATCATATAAGAGTTTCCTGGCTCACAGCCAGACAGATAAGTGTACAGAGAAACCCTCCTATATCTGTCTATACCGATGGGGAAAAAAACCTGATGAACAACAGTATGTATAGAGGGCGGCAAGAAGAGACACGATTTGCAGATGGGCGTTGTGCAACAGCACTCTGAAACAGCCCATGGACATATATTTCCTTTAGAAGATCAAGACATTTCCAAATAGCTTAAGCAAAAACTGGTTAATTATTTATCAGCCTGGAGTGAGGAGAGAAGAAAGAGGGAGTGGTATTGGCATTTCCATCTCTTGCTGCTTTGCTGGAGTACAGTGATTTCAGGAAGTCAGGCAACTTTCCTACCCTGCTACAATGAAAATGGGAAAAGAGGAGGATTACACATCTCCTTACATCTTGTGCTGTTGTTTTCATTTTCTTATGTGACTCTTGTCCTCACTGTTGGTAAGAGGATGCAGCAGCTGTTTCCTCTCAATTCCTTTCAGCCGTACGTACAGAGCCTAAGAGAGAGCTCAGCCCTTACGAATGACTGCTCCATGGGGAGGAAAGGGCAGCAATCCCAAGAGCACATCTGCCATCGACTCATCATATTGGAAATTCCCAAGGAATTTTAACGTTGCATCTCAGAGAGATTAAATAAGTGGGCCTCCAAAACCGAACTGTGGAAGGGGAGGGGGAATGTTGCCTCCTTTACCTTTCCAATGAAATGAGCAGCTGACAACTCCATATGGCTCCTTTTAAGTTTAGTGCACTGCTCGCTCTGCAAAGATTCCCTTTGATTCCAGGGGAATCTTTTGCAGAAGAAGGTATTGCTTACCATATGTAATATTGGCAGGATAAGATTCCCCCTCCTATCTCGCCTTTGGGAGTGGAGAGAAAGGAGATGAACATCAAGGCTCAGTGTGCCAAGACTTGAAAATATATTTATATGCCGAAGTGGGACTCTTGCTTTGAACATCAGCCACAACAGCTCTTCTGCATTTTGGGTAGTTCATTAACAGAGATCAATACAAGCTGCCTTTTAAGAAAGCCAATGCTTGTTCACTGACACACTGCGTAATTCCTTTTAGCAAAAGCGTCAATGCTTACAAGGTGTGCAGTAAATTATGGCAAAACTGCAGAATGGCAAGGCTACAGAAAATATTGTTTCATTTCAGTGCAAACTTAAAACATAAACTAAATACATTGAGAGGAAGAGTAATTACTAAGAACCAGAGACAAAAGATGTGTTGCCTTTACCTGGAGGCCCTTCTTCTCTATCTTTTTCTGGAGTATCTGCAGGCACTTCGTGAAATCTGTGAGGTCCTGATCCATGGTCTCAATTAACTCACATCCCTAGTGAAGAAGCAGCAAAACAGAAAGAAAAAAAAAATATGTCAGTCATCTTTCAATTTTGAGAACTAATGCTGTCTTTAGTGAAATTAACTGGAGTCAAGAACTCTTAAAGACTCCACATGGAGATGCAGAATTAAGTAAAATACTATTACTCTTACAGAGCCCAAAGACCGTAGGTCCCAGCAGAACAAATTATTATAAAACAGCAGTTTGATAGGCACAGGAGCAGATATTCAAAACCCGTCAAGTACATCTGTGAGTTTAGATAAGCATGTTCTACTATGTTCTGCTGGATGGACAAGTTCTGGTGTAGTGAGCCCTGGGTCATCAGCAACTTCTAAGATCAGGTTCCAGGAAAATTACTGTCCTTTCTGGTGCTGCAGTTACTATGTTTCTGTTACATATATTCAAATGTGTATAAATGTAAGCATACAAAAGTGTTCAAGCTTCCCGGCACCAGTGCACAGTACTAGTTAATTTGCAGTGATACAACAATTTCCTTGCAGTGGGGCAATATGGATGAGAGCATGTTAAAGTGGAGAAGAGCAGGGGTTCAGATTTCTTAATTGAGAGCTAAAGCAATTCCTAAGCCTCTGATAAAAAGCTGAGTAAGGAAAAGTGGAGTGTATCTACCACATAAAGTCACTATTCAAAGAGGTTTCAAGGATAAAAAATACCCAATACAGCATAATAAATTAAAATAAGAACCATACACAATGGATTTAGAAGTTCCCTCTCCTACCACTTCAAGGTCCCCTTAAAAGCCTCCTAGCTTTGTTTTTATCTGACATATTTTATGTTTCTGCTATACACAACAACGGCTGATAAGAGAAAAGTATACAGACTACAGAATCTTTGTACATGTGCCTGTGTATATAAAGTACATTATTTTGTTACATCAGAAAAAAACCCAAAATGTTAAAGTTGCTTCTACCTTAGTGGTAAAAATAAACGCAAAGAAGACAAAATTTCCCAGATCAGTGTGCATGGATGGAGTTTAGTGGATTGCAGCCAACAAAATAATGAGCATCCAATAGGAAGACATACATTATCACCGAAATGCTTCCCCACACAGCCAGAACGCATATAAAACCAAACAAAACCATCATGTAGTAGGGGATTTGGATGAAGTGGAAGAGATAAGGGAGGAGATAACGGCATGCTTTTTATTATACATCTTCTCTTCCCTCCTCAAAAACTTCTGAAAGGAAACCTGGTCAAAACTGGTACCCTTTCTGATACCTACTATTGCACTAAATACCTTTTCAGGTAGTAATAACAGGCCTGGTGAGGTGAAGCAATGCTGCTGCCACCATGAAGAGGCTAGGGAAAATGCAGCTGGAGCCTGGACTCAGTGCTAAGCATCATACAATTTGAAGAGCTGCCATGTCTCCACTCTTCACCAGGAAAGGCTGAAACATAAAATTGGCAGGGGGGAGAAGGGACACAAGCCATCTGGAGTCTGTAATGAACATGTGAGTTGTGCAACGCCAGCCAGAGACACCCAGGGAGCCCAGGAAAGGTATAGGGATGTTCAGGCCCACCAAGAAAGCTCACAGTTGGATCTGAAAATTACTGAAGGTAATTTGTTAATCAAAACCACTCAAAATGAAAAGATGTCTCATTCACTAAGAATGGGGTCCTCTCAGACAGTCTCATTATCGGCAATGATAGTGGCAAGAGAGACCAAGCTGTGAGAAACTGTGAACAGACAGAACCTCCCCAGTCTTTCACAATCAGCCTTTGAACAGCACGAGAACGTGACAGATGAAGACTAAATCAATGGCAGGGACAGGTACTGCTGAGCATGCGGGAAGAGACAGAATCTGAGTTACCAGTTCTTAAATTAGCAGTAGAGAAGGAAGGTCTTTTATCTTTTGCCAGGGCCATTCCTTGGTTTCACAGTGCTGGCAGAAGTAAGTGGTTTATAGGTACCAATTTATAAATAAAAGATTTAACCCCTGGTCTCCTTCAGCACTTTGAAATACTCCTTCCTGCAGTCAATAACAAGCCTGATCTCCTCCTTGGACAGTCAGGTTTTGGCAGCTGCACGTAAGCTGCAATTCTGCTTTTCACCCAGGGAAGACCAAATTGCCTGCCTTTTTTTTTTTTTTTTAAGTGATGATCTACAACAGCTCAAATTATTTTATTATTGTGTGCTTTCTACTATTAAAAACATTTCACTTGAGCTTAGTTCTTGCCTAGCTTCTCAGGATGTTCTTTGATAAGAAAAATATTTCACAGCAAGTACAAGGTACCACCAAGGCAAGATAGCATCAGCATGGTGGCTGGAGAGCACCATAGGTCATCTACCACAGCTCCAGAAGAAAGCCGTGATGCACCACACATAGACATCCTACGTTCAGACCTGCTACTGTCTTTTGCCCATATTCAGAATAAAATGCCTCAAATACATGTCACAGAGATGCAATCTAAATGTGTAAACAGGATGTCAAATGCACAATTCATTAAAGGCAGGTCACTGTACCCGTGGTATTGATACCACGAGGGCACTGTGGCAGCAGTAACTAAAAACGAAACTTGGCTTAACAGTGGTATCCTGAAACTGTTTACTCACTGTCTGGACCTTCGACACTTCATAAAAGTACTGCTGTAGATCATACTGAAAAATTTTGACAGAGTGCCACCATTAAAGCCACCACTTCCTTCAAATTAAACTGTGATTTCTCATTCTCTTTCCACATCAAGCAGATAACCAATTCTGGAATTGGCAGAGATTCAGAACTGCTCCTTTTGCTACAATGGCAAAGAGACTTGCATGGTTAGACTATACTGGGGAAGTGGACGGGCAGCAGCACTCGCATCTTCCTGCATCCTCTTTACAGCCTCACTGGAATTAACATCTGTGCAGTTCATGTTCACTGATGGTAAGAGAGTTTTAGATAAATCTGTTGCTCCTGACATATCAAATCCAATATTTTATACCACAGAATTGGATGACAATTCAAATGCTGTTCTTGTCCACTTTCACCATATTATTCCCGAATGACAAAAACCTTGAAGACAGAGCTTTCCGATGCAGCCAGGTTTTAATGACAGTATAACAATTGCAAGATAGGCAATAACACTTTTATTTTTATAGATACCTGCTCAATTTAATAACATTAACCTTTGGTAAGAAAGTTAAAAAGCCAAACAAATTTAACATTAGGAAAGGTTAGAAAAATCAATACCACACAGCAGGAAAGAAAACAATAGTTGCATCTGATGATGACGTAACTTTGCTGAATGATAGGATGAGGCACACAGAATTAGGCTTTGGCTGTTCTGTCTTATTATAGCAGTTATGGGAGGCACATTGCTAAAGAAGGAGGAGTGTGCCAGACAAATGTAATAGGATTATTGAACCCTATATTTCAGACAGACACTGAAATCAGACAGGCACTGAAATGTCAATCTGAACATCTCAGTGTTTCTCCCATTTTTAGAAATACTATGCATCACAGCATGTGTGTTTGAAGATAGCAGTGTGTAGGTGTCCATTCCCCCATGTCCTTATTAATCTCTTATTAAAAGAAAGTCATGTTTGTTCTTTCTCTTATCTTTCTGAGCATGAGAATATAATTAGGACAGAATACATAAAATATCCTAATTTGTACTCTATCTCCAAGACCCTCCTACGGCAAGTCATTTGAGTCTATCTTTTGAAGCCTGTGTCTGGCTGTGCTCACTGAGTGCACCAGTGACGTCCAGTTCAGTCTTTTAACAATTCCTGTTGTACGGAGGCTCAATTTTGAGGCATCAATCTCAACACAGATGCACTTATGTATAGTGTTAATGGCAGACACAGAACAACCATATATCCTCAAGTTAAAAGAGAAGAAGGAAGACAGCTTATGGAGCCTCTCAAAACCACAGGACCAACAAATAAAGTTTAGGGAACCTATATAAATTAAATGGTATTTCTAAACATTCTCCTTCCCCTAAACCTCAGCTGCCCTCTCACCCGCCCAAACAGTAATGCACCCCATCAATCCCAATACCTCATAGACCAACTGAGTAAGAGCTATAGATACACAGAACTATTTCAGTTGGAAGGGACTTTTCAAAGTCATCCGGTCCAACCTCTTGCTCCAAGTAGGTTAGATTTGCTCAGGTTGCTCAAGGCCCTTTCCTGTCTAGGTTGAGTATCTCCCAGGATGAAGACTCCACAACTTCTCTGGGCAACCTCTTCCAGTGCTTGACCACTCTTGTGTGAAATTTTCTTTCCCAGTGTCAAACTGGGATCTCCTGTATTGCAAATTGTGGTTGTTGCTTCTTTTCCTATCCCTGCTTACCTTAAAGAAGAGTCTGGTTCTGTCTCTTCTCTGCCCTCCCATTAGGAATTTGAAGACAGCAATATGATCTCCCATTCACCTTTTCTTCTGCAGGCTGAACAAACCAGTTTCCCTCAGCGCTTCCCTCAGCCTCATCCTGTGCTCTAGACTTCCTTAACATACATTTTCCTTACTTGCACTATATTGGCATACAGTATTTCCACCTCAAAGAGCCTGAAGAGGTCAATTAGCAGCAAGGAGGTGGAGGATTCCTAGTTCTCTCATCTTTTAAATGTAAATTTCTGGCCCCAAGGAATTTCAGTCATTTCGCCCCTCTGGTATCCTCTTCCACTTTTGCCCACTCGAAGAATAACCCCAAATCTCCACGTTCTTCATATACTAGCTGCAGTCACTTGAATATTTTGAACCTCCAAACATTTTCATACCCAAATATGCAGACAAGTATTTACACTCTGAATTGGACTCAATGCATTTGATACTGAAAAAAATTGTAGAAAAAAGCACACACGGATCCAAGCAAAGTGCTGCTCTAGACAATAAATAGAAAGGGACCACAAGGTCTCACTGCAGGTTTTGGACCAGGCCTAGCAAAGAAGATAAACATGTTGATGCATAATAAAACAAGTTAAACAGATGACGGGCATTATGTTCTACCACCTTGTCTATAGTAGGAAAGTGGTATTGTATCAGTATCAGAAATAAAAAAAAAACAAACTAGTTTGGGAAACATTTCTTGCAGAGATGGCAGTCACCCAGACAGTGGTCATCTTTATTGTTGGCCCAGTATTTCACAGACAATCTAAAACAACTCTAGCAGAATGGAAACCGAGTCTAGCATGGGATAAAGATGGAGCAGGCTAGCATGTCACATGAGGTTTCTGAAAACATTTAAAGAGACAGAGAGAACAAGAACATCTAGCTTGAGCTACTGATAGGCATAAAAGCTGCATAGATTTCCTACAGGCTGTAAGTTACTAGAGACTGATATAGCAAGATGGCACCAAAACCACGGAGCTGTTTTATGTCTATGAATTACAAACTGGCAGAAAATTAGTGAATTGAATCCTTTTGCATTTTGGGAGTAGGATGCAAGTATGGAAGGCAAAGCAGTTAAGTTCACTGATTTCTTTTCAGAGTTTCAAATACTATTGAACAACAAGTATTGGAACAGCTTCTCTTGATCAGCTTAATTGCATGAATTGCCTTTTGATTTTTGTGGTAGAGAACAAAACAAATACGTGTAATTGGTGAAATGATTTTGGATATTTAAATAGCCAAAAATACGTAATTAAGTGAAATTAATTTTCTTTCAGTTTTTGGAATCAAATTTGGCTGACTGCTTGGCATCAGCGCAAAGCTAATAGTGTACAGATTGCTTGGCCCTCAGTTCTGGGGTGGATGATGTTTTGACTCTTCCAAATGCACATTAAGTGGTTCTGCCATTCAGATTAACTAAAAGAATTTATTAATCATGTAGAAGCATATGCACTGGAAGCCAAATAACTGAAATCCACACTCAAGTGAAAGCCCTATTAGTGAAAAACAAACCAAGAATGTTCAGTTTTGACCATCACTTCTAACCTTATATAACACCACTTGATTTATTAAACAATTAAACTAGTGGCATACTATCTGGTGGCATGAAACAAAACCAGTAAATATATGTAAACATATGCACACCTCTGCAAACCAAAAGCTACATGAACTTGTCAAATTTGACAAGCGTTAAAAAAAAAGAAAAGCTCTATAGTTGAAACTTTGACTGTAACAGCTGCAGCCTCTCCTCCCTTCCTCTATTTCTATTTTGATACAGTCTTTTTCAAAGTAAATAAAATGTTTCCTGGTTTTGTTTTTAATGAGGCAGCATGTGGCTTCTGGTGGAGGATAGCTTTTTTATACAATATATTTGAAGTTGAGATAGCAGCAATGAAAGAGTTCTTCTGCTTTAATTAGGTTGCCCCCTTTCAAAAGAAAAGTCTATTGTTCATGAAATCATGGCAATTACTTAAAATGAACAAAATATGAGTCTTTTTGGTTGGTATTTGACCAGTACTATAGAAAGCCAACATGCCTTCTTTGCCACCTGTAACAAACTGAAAAGCAGAAAACCAAACTTTTCTAAATCTAAGAAACCAAACCCAAGGAAAAAACACTCACAAATTTAAAAGAAACAAACAAAACGCAAACAGCACAGTTAACATTCCATTTTCTGGATAAATTCCCAGTATTTATCTGTATTGGTGCAAATTCTTCTCATTTAATAAGTTTGGTGAATGAAAGCAAACATCTTAAATACTCACCCACAGGTCAAAAAGTGCAATAAAATATATGTCATTGCAACACCTTTATCAGAAGACCACTAATGTCTTTTAAAACTTTTAAATAACCAAGTGGCAAGGTAAGAGCTTCGCGTGAGAAAATTGAGGTAGAAAGGTCTGTCAGGAGCTGCAGTCTCATATATATAACCTGTATCTCTCTATACCCATTTCTGGCATTTAAACAATAGACGTACATTTGTACGTCCAACAACTCATGTCTGTGCAACCCAGACATGTTATTTCTCCAATCGGATTATTAAAACTGAGCACAGCACAGCAGTGACAGCCACCTGCTATTTTTGGATCTTCTCTGAAATTTCCCTTATGTGCCCTTCCTTGTCTGAAAAAAACAAAGGTTCAGAGAGAGGAGTTTTAACTGATGGTCAGGCTCCCTCTGTAATCAGTACTGTGAAAAGCTTTTGTCTACTAAGCTGATTAGGCCCTTTGGATCCTAACCTACTGATAGGACTGATTACGGTAGCTTGCTTTTCTTGGAAGGTAACCTGGAAACAGGAATTGCTACTCTATCTGTGTGCATTTATGTATGAAGACATGAGGTAGCTTGTGTAAGAGAAATCGGAGTACTGGAATAGCACCAGTCTCTGAAGAAGGGAAGCACATGCCACTGATTGTAGACAGCACGAGTTACTATCCAGTCGTGTCAATAAGAGTCTTTTTTGCTGACCTGGATGCACTTTGAACTGTATAATTTCTAAAATGCTGTAACTACACTTAAACACATATTAAAACTAATACTATCTTGGGCACTCACACCAATGACAATGCTAGTAAGAGTCAAGGACTCTCCTCAAATCAAGCAGGAAACAGAAAAACTGCCCCAACCACATATCCTATGACCCCCAAAGCTGAAGAAATAGGGCATGCAGTATTCCTTGCAAGTCAACCATCTGAGGTAGCTTTTATCAAGTGGGAGGGAATGAGAGAGGCTATCTCCATTTCAAATCCCACAACACTTTATGCACAGTAACAAGAGGGGTTTGTTTCACTTTTTGTTGTTGTTGTTTTAAATTAAAAGGGCTTTAGGTTAACAGCTTTTGCTTTTTATCACATAGGATGACAAACATGCTAAAGAACTGAAGTTAATAAGCACACACCGTATTTGAATCAACTTCAGTTTCCAGACTGATTGCCAATTCTTAAGATTCATCTCAAGGTAAGATAAACAAGGAGAAAACAGCAAGGCTTATACTGGGGTGTTTTCAAGGATTTGGGCTGGCAAATTTTAGCTATCCTAAACACCATCTTAATATGAACCTTTGCCAGCAACCTAGGGACCCAAGAGCACTATGACTGTGAAAAATGCATAGGAAATAGCAAAAGAGACGTTAACCTGGATGGCATAAAATTCCCTGCAAGGCATTTCTAATCAGTAAGCTTATTTAAATATATATGACCAGTATAGCTAGTCTCTCTCTCTCTTTCTCTCTCTCTCTCTCTTGCATTCCGACAGGCTTTATGTGACAGAATTCTTGTTCCTTAACTACTATCTACCAGTACATCCTTAGTTTCACAGATATGTAACTGATCTGAAAAGAATTTGGATTGTGAAAGTGAAACTGCATCTCAGGTATCAATCACTGGACAAAATTAATTGAGACCAGGCCCCAAATGTGTGCTATGCTCACGAAAAAAAGGTACTTTCTTACACAACTCTGTCTAATGTACAAGATGAGCACAAAGGTATTCGAAGATTTTTGATTACCTAAAACTGAAAAGAGAAACATCCTCCTATTGTGGATAAAACACCAAGACTTGTGCTATCAGTACAATTCAGTAGCTCATTTTTCTTGTTGGTATTGGGGTATTAATAAAAATAGCAAGTTTAGTCCCAAGACTGATCCTTCAGGAAAGTCACTGATTACTTCCCACTGGTTGTTAGTTGTCTTAAGAACAGCTGGCTGCCTTTAGTTTGATGTGACTAGATAATATTCTTTTTTTCCCCTCGTTATTGTTCTGTCTGACAGTTTCTAAAACCTCTCAGCCCCAGTGTAAGAGCTGTATGTCACAAGGAACAGAAGAAAATTTCTGTAGGGGGAGTTCATTCATTGTCTAGAATACCCCATCGTTTCAGAATAATTTCATATAGATCAAAAGAAGAATACTAGACTGTATGTATCCTCAGCCCAATTCAGGTCAGCTTCTGTGTTCAGCATTTTAAATGATATGCCTGGTCCCTCTTCCTCCTTCAGTTTTGAAACTTTCTTTCCAGTCATATTTCTCTTTCTCTATGAAGAGAATGGCCAATTTAAATTTATGGATGTCTCCTTTGCTTTCTCTAGGCAGATCATCTGGGACAGGTAGATTATATAATATTTCCAGTATGTGGTGGTGCCTGAGAAAGGCAGCAGGTTTGCATTCCTGAAAACTGGGTATCTCCCAGCACTGCTACACCAGGTCTACATCCTGCTTGTATATTTATAGGGTACCAAAAACAGTAATGCAGAGTGAAGTTAATATTTGTTGTTAACCATACATACTCCACGTTAACTACAGGCAGAAAATTAATACATAAAAGAGATGTTGCTTTTGGTAAGTAATTGGAGGAAAGTTCCTATCCCATGCTTCAACAGATTCTCATGTCAGAAGTACCAACATTTTAAAGGGTGCCAAAGTCAAAGGGCACATTGATGTTTATTTAGCTATAGTGTTGTGTACTGGACTGAACTTTATGGGTCCGAGAATTATAAAGACTGACTAGATTTTGCAAATGCCTAATCTTCATGTAGACCAGTGGAAACAGATTTCCCAAATTCAAAATAAAATTAAATTAAATTGTTCTGTATTTCAACAAGTGATATTGCAAAGCTAACAGCACTGAAAGTATTATTATTATTATTAATAACAACAACAGCAGCAACAACCACCAACCAGCTTTACAATTCTTTTCCATCACAGATCACCAAACCATCTGGGAGCAATGAACACAAGTAATTGACATGCTGACATTTTGACAGACATAAGGGAAAGCTCAGGAAAATTAAACCACTGCCCAGCAGAGCAGTTCTGACTTCATCACTGGCAAGTGTTCCACTGAGTACGAACATATTTCCAAGCGAAATTCAAGATATTTGCTACATTTCCGGATAACTGAGGTAGATTCTTGAATAATAAAAGGTCACACATCATATTCACACAGTTGCTGCATTTTTGATTTGTGGAGGGCTTCAATTACTCTCAATTGAAATGTGAGGTTGCTGAACAAACATCCATTGTTTAGGTCTGAGAGCGCTTGATTACTTGGTAAGCTGGAAACCAGTTTTATCTTCCAGGTATAGTTCAAGGCCTGCTTTTTCAATACACAGAGGTTGCAGGTTTAGAAACAGAGAACACCTTGCAATTGGGCTGTACATCCTTCTCCCCCTCTTGCTTTTCTATATGGAATTGTATTGGGTCTGGCTGAGATGGAGTTCATTCTCCCCATATAGCAGCCCTCATAGTGCTGTGCTTTGTATTGGTAG
>JAVJGG010000009.1:6039098-6075969 GCA_035590195.1 Aviceda cuculoides
GGGGTGGAGGTGTCCATTTTGGAGGAAGGTAGGGAGAAGGCCTGAAGTTGTAACACGTGGGATTCAGGTGGGCAGAGTTTGAAGAAATGTTTGCTCTTTGTTTACAATAGTAAAGGTTGTCCCAGAGCACCTCTGTGCTTGGGCGTGCTTATACTTTTTGTCCACAAGTGTGAGCCAAGTTTACAGGACTGACTGCTTGTTTGTGTTCTCTTTTTCAGAGATCAGTAAAGTTTTGATCAGCCTGAATCATTCAGTGATTTAATGTTTCTAAGTGCTGTTACTGCAATTTGCCCAGTCGGGATATGAGGGAGAGAAAACAGCTGTGCTCCATGCAGTTTGGGATGGGTTTCTATTTCTGTTCTGCAGCATATTCGTCACACACAGTGGTTTCTGTCAGGTTGTCAGACTAGGCCAAATTCAGATCTCACGTGCGCAGATATATGGCAAGACAGTTCGGATTTATATTCCCTGTCTTCCATCTCTGGATGATAAGGATGAGAGAAATTTCTTCCTTTCTTCCTCACCAAATAAAAAGATAAAGATTAACAGTTTATACTCCAAAGATTAGAAAGAACATATGACAGCTCAAAATCACAGTATTCTCAGTTGTCATAGTAATGTTCATAAAATTATTAGGAATTTGATTTCAATGTGCATCACACAGTCAGTACTAGAAATTCTTCGTGTTAGTTTTCAAGTAACCACATGGTTTGGCTTACCCTGGTAACTACATTAATAATTACAAAGGCGGCAAACGTATATAGATATAATGAAACAAATAATCATCAGGCATTAAAGAATTCGTTACAAAGACATTTTGTAAGCATTTTTACATGCTCCATTAAGTTTTTAGGCAAATAAATTTTATTTTGAAAGGAAAAATATCCTCTTTATAATTAAGACTGATTTAATCCTGTTTAATTGGAATTGCTAACACTGGTAAGGACCATAAGATGATATAGTAAATGTCACAGTTCATCCATGCAACATACATCTTGTCTAGTTTGTTGTACATACAGCACCTGAAAATTAAAGAGTACATTTTGACAAGAAGATAACCCCAAAATCCTGCTAGGGTAGTCACTTCAAGCAGATAAAACAGCTGGTGAAAAAATGGGGAACTATTAAGAGTAAACAGAGAGTTGTTCTACAAAAAAGACTAAGTACCAACAGCCTCCTCCATGGCTAGCAACAGAAAATCACAAAAGATAAAATGCAATCTATTTAGTCAAATGACTCCTGAACACCAGCTTGTACCCCTCTTGAGAAGCCTGAACCCTGCCTGGCTTCATCATGTCTTTTTCTAGCATTCAGAGGGATGGTCCAATACAAAACAAGTCAGTATGCAGTGTTTAAAATTAATTTCCAATACATTATTAACCATTACGTAGAAATTGCTGAAACAATGATAAATATGTCATGGAGATACAGAAAGATGAACGGATGCAGATCACTAATAGATTCAATCTCAGAGCTGAAGAGAAATCCACTGCACCATTGACTCAACTCCAGTGAGATCAGAAGTGCTGCACCTGTTTATAAGAGAGCTGGATATGGCCCTTCTAGATATGATTAGAATTGGATTCACATCAGTTGGTCAACTCGTAGCTCAGGGAAAGACAGTGATCACAAAGATCTTCCCATGGATACAGAGTTCCCTAGAAAAAAAATCTGCAGATCGAAATGCTTTTAAATCCTTTCTGCAAAGTGATTTCTTCAAAACTCAATCCCTCTCTATTCGCATAATCTTTTATATACTGGTTAAAATCCAAGTGCTTTAGGAAAGCATCCACAGCTTTGCATATAAGCCACTGCATTGGTTAGAGAGGCTGCATGTCCATACTCATAACTGACTATTGTGAAGTATCACAGTGTCCCATAACAACACATTGTTTTACTTTGATGCTATGTCAAAGTGACTTCAATAGCAAGGGAACATCGGACATTTGCTGATGTTAAGCTTATTGAAGAAACTACTGGTAACCTTCAAATTTTAAACTTAATTGTTCTTCAAAATGTATCTTTATGTGACTATGCAAAGATTTTTTTTTCCTTTAAGACCAATCCAAACCAGAATGTTCTAGATTGCATTTTTTATATAGCCTATATTATTACATATAAATACTCTATTAGCTATCCTGATTTGTTGGATAAAAAAACACAGTAATTTCAACCTCTTCAATTGAGAACAATTGCCGTGAACAATACTATATCATTTAGTCTCCAAATATTGAGATGGAAAGAAAAGGTCTAATACTTCTGGTTGAGAGTCAGCTTTGCAGTATAATCAATGCCACTTAACACTCAGATAATTCCCTGCCTCCTGTCATAGCAGTCACAAGACAAAAGAACAAATCAGTCAATAAAAGGCTTAAAGCAGCAACAACAAAGTACTGTTGCTTCTTCCCATAATTTTAACTTACACGGTTTGCAAGTGTGTAATACAAGCAGAAGATCCAAGTTCTTGAGGAGCAGGCAAGGCTACTGAAGTTCAACTATAAACAGATGCTACGTGTAGAGAAATAACGTACTGAGACAATCCCCTTGCTCAAGAGAACAAAGTTTAAGCAGAGTTTTATGCACTCTCTCTCTTGTAAACTTACAAAGGAGGTCAGAAGGGAGTTCGTATTGGCCAACCACAGATGTAAGCTTGAACCTACCTGTCACACATAGTGCTTAGGGGCACATGTCCCTCACAGGGGGAAGCAGGAATAACTGAGTAGCTGGACAGTAGAAAAGGCTCCTTCCACTCTGTTCTGCTTCTCTCATTTTCCCATGTGTTTATATGCACCTTACTATGTATCTGTGGTGCAAACAGCCAAACTCTTAGTGACTAGAGCATGACAGTCAAAGGAGGACTCCAGAACAAGCATCACTGATTTCATACAGCACATCTGCAGGGCTCAGAAAAGCATGCAAGTCCATTTGTTTCCCTTTGGCATCTATTCATTCCATAACACAAGGGAAATGTAATTGTTACTACACTGAGGTACTCCAGGAAGTACGTTTCCAGGATGCTTTCTCCAAGAACTAAACACACCTTTCTGTCAGCACACTACTTATTAGCTAAGGCAGACAGAACTACGCTGCCTTGCTGATCAGCTCAGATATGCATGTTTCAGGTATCACTGGGTCTGGGGTCTGGCTGAGATGGAGTTCATTCTCCCCATACCAGCCCTGTAGTGCTGTGCTCTGCATTGGCAGCTAGAAAGTTGTTGATAACACACCAGTATTGTGGCTACTGCTGAGCAGGGCTGGCACAGCATCGAGGCTGGCTCTCCAACATTTTTTGCCCCCCCCACCCCCAACAGCAGGCTGGGGCTGGGCAAGATCTTGGGAAGGGACATAGCCAGGACAGCTGACCTAAACTAACCAAACAGATATTCCACACCATATGACATCAGCTCAGATATAAAAAGCTAAGTAAAAGGAGACGGAAGTGGGGACACTTTTCGTCTTCCAGAGCAACCACTACGTGTACTGAAGCCCTGCTTCCCAGGAAGTGGCCAGACATCGCCTGCTGATGGGAAGTAGAGAATAACATAATTTGTTTTTTCTTTGCTTTCGCGCGCGACCTTTTGCTTTCATCTTATTAAACTGCCCTTATCTAAACCCACGAGCCTTTTGTTATATTTTCTCCCCCCATCCAGCTGAGGAGGGGGAGTGATAGAGTGGCTTTGGTGAGCACCTGGCGCCCAGCCAGGGTCAATCCACCACAGGAATATAAACAACCACCCAGGGGAGTGTTCAGTTAGATATCAGAATATCCAGCTTACTGTACTGAAAGTATTTCCATTGCACATGTTAAATGCTTCAAGCTTTGAAGAGGTGACAAATATTACAACAAACAAAATAAATAATGTGTAGCCAACTAACAGCAATGACTCTCCAAGCAATACAGAGCTTTGCAATACGAAATTTTGCATTGGTATACCCTAGGTCTCTCCTAGGAGGATATTCTTTTGCTTTATATAGTGACAGTGATTTCTGAAGTCTACCGGCATCACTTCTAGCTCTCCTTACGGATATCTACGGTCCCTGGCAAGGCAAGCTAACACAGTGTAATAGGTACAGACATTACAAAATGCACTGTACAGTAACCTTCTTGTTCTAACAGGGTCTGTTCAGAATCCACTTCACTAACTGTCCTGTGAGCTGTGATCAATCACAGTCCACTGGATAGGTTGCATTTTAAGGGATACATGTCCATCTCCAGAAAGCAGGGGTCCAAGTCTGATATCTATTAATGCTGCAGTGTATGCCTTAAGTGAATTACCCTGAACAGAAATCTATGTGAAAGATCAGATCCCATGATTTTCCCCAACATCACTGAGAGTAGAATTTGGCCTCATGCACCTGTTGTTGACAAAAAGCAATGAAACAGTCAGGGCACATTCATAATTCAAAATGCAAGCCACAGCCATTTGTGTTAAGGGCTGTAACTGGTTTGCAGGAACTGAGTGTAGCAAAAAAGCAGAGTTACATATTGCACTAAAATATGAAGTGTGCAAGTGTCAAAAGGAGCTGGGTGCATACTCGAGGGCAGACTAGTCTAACAGTATCTGGAACATGCAAGGATGCAAGACAAGCCATTTCGTTGACTGCTGCCTAGACAAAGCATAAGGCTCAGGAATATCCTGCTGTGCTTTGAGCTTCCCATCAGTTATAGAGGCTAACTTGATTGCTGTGAGAACCTGACCTAACATTCATTGATACCAATACTTAGGACAGTAATGCACAATATAAAATTTCCGTAACGCCCTACTCTAACACATAATCACATCTGGAAGCTTCTCCTTTTCTGCTTTCCTTCATTCTATCCATTTTCTATTTTAAAGTACTGCTATTAGATGGAAAGGAAAAAAAGATATCAAGACCTCCTTGTGCATTTTGATCAGAGATCTAAAAAAAGCTTACAGCTTTCAAAAAGCTGTGAGAAGAGACATCAGAAGATCAGCAGGGCTATATGTGCACATTTTTCAATTTTTTTTAGCTCATGCAAGTCTTCCATACATACTGATTATTTTGACTGAGCCTTGCCTGAGCTGTAATTCTGAAGTGGATCCACGTGGACATAGCAAGATATGCAGATACATACTCCCCAAATTCTGAAGTTTTCAGAATATTTTGCTCTTTTCCAGCTGGGTTTGCAGACAATGGTTATGCCTCTATTGTAGAGTCAATGCTGTGATTGCAAACTGGAGTGGACCTAACCAAGCTTTAGCGGGCAACAAAGCTCAGCCTAGGCTCTACCTGAAAGCTTCTGTCTTCTCTGGTGGGTTTTACAGTCTGAACAGATTTAAATACTGCCACTGCTCTTGGGAGGCCAACTAGCTAGTTCATAGCTAGGTAGGTTTCCTGATGACCTAGTTCACAGCTAGGCAGATTATGTCTGCACTGAGCAGGCACAGAACAGCCCTATAAGCAAATCAATGCCAGACCTTACTCTACCACTCAAAAGCCTCTCCCTGCAAAACAGTTTCAAGCAACAATGAACCTTAGTGACTGCCCTTTAACCCTTTCTGTTAAAGATTTGTCAGACATTTCTGAAGGTACGAGGACACTTGCAAAGAAAACACTTTCTAAATGTTTTCCAGGGCTGGATTTGCTGTGAGAAGGCAACTAATACACTAACTGGATGATAAAACATGGAGATTAAACTAACCTTTTCAGTCATCCTGTCCGTCTTTCTAAAGAGAAAGTTTTTCTCAAGTACACTCTCAAGTGTTGTGTTCAGTTTAATTAAAAGATTTTTCAGGCCTTGGAGGTTTTGCTTCTTTCCAGCAGAAAACTGTACCATACCACAACAGATCCTGCTAGGTCTTTCTCCTGATATTTACCAAAGTCTCTTTTATGCGGCCATATCCCCCTTTGCATGTAGGAGTTACATAAGTACATATCCCTAGTCCATGCTATGCCCAGTAACACTCTCTCTTTCCCAATCTTTCTTTAAACATGTTTCAAAATCCCTAGCATCCAGAGAGAAAAAACATAAAAGTAAAGCCTATGGACAAGCAAAATCTGTGGCATATACGAAGCAGCCTTTCTCTACTGACAGAAGGCATTAGAGCTGCTCTCCTTTTTGCAGGAACTCATTGTGCTTTTCCTTACATAATGGGATGAAGTCCTGTGCCTGAATTGGACCACAAAAATTATTTGTGTTGAAAGGCTTTACTTTTCAAGCTGCAGATCATATTCTAAATGTCAACAGATTCCAGTACATACAGACACTTAACTTTTCCCTTAAACAAGCAAAAACTCCCCCTACTCCTTTCATTCCATGTCTGCCTAATTACTAGTTGTCCACTCATGGCATCTGGAGACAACGCCCTACTTCTACTATTCATTGCAGATTAGTCATCTCTTTGCCAGTCTTCAGTTTTATAATCCACAGCCAAAAGAATCAGAAAGAAATTGTCTCGTGACCAAGGCACTTAGACAACATTCATCAACTAAGAGTTCAGCCACTGATGCATGATCTGGGCAAGCCATCAGTGCACAGCCCCACAGTCATGTTCAGGGACTAAATGGTTCCTCGCTTCTGTGGGTGTTAGGCTTTGATTTTGACCTCTCTCCATCTCAGTCCTGCAAGTTCTGGTCTCTTTTCATCTCAGTCCTGCAAGTGTGCAATAAATTAATACTCCTAGCATGCACTGGGAAAATAAGTGAATAAGCATTTAAGAGGTAGTCTATATAGCAACAAGAACCATCATGATACAGGCAAGTAACGTAGCCATAATCCTAATAGCATAAACAACTGCTTAAGGCAAATGCCTACCTCTCCTCCACAATTTTTGAAGACATAGCCATGCATGAACATCTGTGCTTTTCCTATATGAAAATTCTTTAAATACATAATTTCTTCACCTTGATTTTTACAGAAAAAAATAAGTTAGCATAAAAAAGCAGCAATCGTCATCTATTCTGCATCCCCATTTTAGCCATCATAGAAGCTTTTCCTTCCTTTGGAAATTCAAACACTAAACACTCTAGAATCACATGCTGCATCAAGTAAAAATAAAAATACCACAACAGAGGAAGTATGCGACTTGCTTATTTTTTCATTGGAATGAATCACATTGGAGACCCACAGTGGAAATGGTTTTGCAGCAGATTTAAAGCAAAAACTGTTTTTCCACTCAAATTATACTATTACTAAGTGAAAGAAGACAGTTATTTAATACTTTCTTCATGTAAACCTGAAGAACCACTGTTACTCTTCAAGATATTTTATGTGAAGTCAGTTCTTTTATTTCCCAGATACTTTAACTCTTTCCAACTTTTTTGTGCATGCAATGCAAATGAAATTTGAAATCGCAGCTTTCAATCAGATAGTTTTTTGAATGTGACAGTCTAACACTAAAAATGGTACCTGAATGCAGTCTATTGAAATGTAAAACTGTTTTTAATGGATTAACTGGAAAAAAACCCTAAACCCACTGTGGTCATTTCATACAAATTATTATTTAGCAATTAAAGGATTTGGCTAGATTGTTAGAATGGAACTAGAAAAGAACTACCACAGACTTAGGTAAGAATATACCATTAAGGAAAAACTTTGTGTTTAGTAAGTTTTGTGAAAGACTGTAATACACCTCTTCTGAGAGTAGGAGCATTTCCCTTCATTCCTACCAAGCTCAGACAAAACTTTGCTAATATGGAACTTCAAACAGTGTTATAGCACCAGAAATTTTAATTAACTACTTATTTGTTCCAAATAATTTGGTGGAGAGTGAAGAGAGCTCACTTTAAAAGGAGCTAAGATTACCATGTGAAAGAAGAAATACAGTCCCTCATTCAAGAAGAATTAGTAGAGCACTGTAAATAACATCTGCACACTTACTGTAAATCATTTTGGTGACAGAAGGTACTGCCATGCAGTCTGATCAACATTACCAATGAAGCACAGCCAATTATTTTGATATGTTTGTATGACAGATTGCTGTTATTATTCAACATTAGGATGTTTGATGTAGTTGCATAGGGCTGCCATCCCCCAAACTTCTTGGTTTGTACTCTCAAAAAAGCATCTCTGCAAAAATTAAATTGAGGTGAGAAACAGGGGTGAGGGTTTTCTTTCACTTGCATCATGTAAAGTTCAACTTCAAGCTGCATCTTCTCTTAACTTCTAGCACTCTGTAACTCATCTTGAAATGTATACAAACTATCTTGTGCCATAGCTTCAGCACCTTCCATTGTCACCAGTATCTGCAACTAGAACTCAGCCAACTTTGTGTGATGCAACATTGAACCAAGCTTCCTCCTCCTGCTCTGCTGGATTAATTAAAAGCAATATCTCCTTTTGCTTCAGGAAAATATACCATTTTCTCCAATTTTTTTGAGCTGACAAAGCACAGTTGCTTTATCTACAGATTATTGCAAAGGGGCCACAGTAATTCCAGTCATGTTCTGTCGCTGCTGTTAGGCCAACACTGCAAAGATTCTAGTCTGGGGGACAGGAGACTTTCACAATCCTCGAAAGACCCTCTTAGACCTAAGGGCCAAACAACTATACTTCAAGGGATTCTTCTTTCTGAAGACATGGAAGATTAGAAACAATGTATATAAATAAAGAATTTGTGTGGCAATAAGCAGACAATAGAAACATATGCCAGAAGACGTTGCTGCACAGACTGTCCTATGGCTGGCAAAGCAGAGGACGTACGTATGGAAGTGTGAAGGCAGGAAGAGAGTCCCAAATGCTACAGCCGGATTTGCTACTGAGATTTGCATCATTCCATGTTCATCTTCCATTTAATTTTTCATGGTATCTCATATGCTTTGAGTAAATAATGAATTACTGCCCTCAGATATGTATTTTTACATACCACATTCATCTCAGTGGGAGTCCTGCAAGCACTGCCAACCACTCTATTGTGAAGAGCCCATTTCTGAGAAGGCTGATGTGCTGCCTGCTTCTCTTACCCAATTTTGTTTTCCATACAAGCAGTGCACCTATAGTTATTTAACGATGAACCCCCCATCAACTTGAAAATCTCCAGTGACTCAAACAGAAGTTTGTGATCTGAGAGGATATTCCTGTTGCACCACCCAGCTCTCACTTTTTCCTCTGCCGTTCCAAATACTCAAGTATATGATTTCCCATGTTTCAACTCACTAACCACTTTCCAAGATTTCTAGCTCAGAAGCAGAAATAAAGACAGTATAAAATGCAAATTGTGAGGAAAGTAGCAACCCATTGCTCCCAACGGTTGCCCTTCCCTATTTGCTAGTGACCCATTCCTGTTCTTCAGAACTTAGTCTCTCTGACCAAACCTTTTGGTCAAAAAGCTGCTTCAGACAGGATCCACTGTGTCAGTACCTCAGCCCTCCAGCCAAGTCGTGGCAAAGGCCAGCCCCTTTGTAGGACAACCACATCCCAACGGAAAACAAAACAACACCGCAATGAAAGCTATACTCTGCCCCGGCTTGCACCCGAACGCTGTCCTTCCTGGCACCTTTCCGAGCTCCCCACGTTGGCCCCTCCTGGCCTGACAAGCAGCCAGGGCAACTGGGGTTCCCATCGCCAGCTTGGTCTGTCACCAACAGCAGGAGAGCCACCCATCCTCCCAGTCATCTCTTAGACAAGCCCATGTTTTTAACACTTGGAAGATGTCTCCAGCCTCTGGCTTGGCATTATCAGGTGAAACAACTGGATATAGTAGGCTGAGCCAGATGCTGATCAGTACAGTATTGAACCTGTACGTCACAGTATAAGGAGGGGGAAAGGGAAGAACACATACAGATGTACATACCCTACCTAACCCGAGGATCTCCTTTACTCATTTTTTCCTCATGATTGTGAAAGGAGATGAATGCGTGAATCGACTCAAGAAGTACTGAATGATGCAAGCCCACAACCTGCAGAAGCAATACAGGGAGGGCAAGAGTCCTTGACCAGTCTTTGAAAACCTCTGACAAGGCATCTTGTGTTGGAGGGAAAACAGCCTTCACCTAAATGGGGAGCACAGCCCCCCTCTGGAGTTGCTCTTTTCAAAACAGAGTGGGGGACAGAGGGAGAGGCAGGGAAGAAAACAACCTAAACATATGGGGCCCACAGGTACCGTGACACCACAAATGATAACAAAACCATCATACATTTGAGTTCTAGATTAAATACAGGGATGTACAGTGAAATCAATAAAGCAAAAGGGACAAGGGAAACAAAGTATCCAGAAATACATGGGCATGGATCAATGAGTTAATAAATTGGCCTACCAGTGTTAGACGAAGGACCCTTGCAAAGCAACCCTGATAAACTGAAATTGCCAGTGATAATCTGTATTATCCCATTTCTTCTAATGTATCCCTAAACTAACATCATCCCTTCCTCTGTTACTGATCTTGGGCCACCCTTCTTCTGTATAGAGATGCAAAATAGCACTGACAGGATCAAACCAAGCACCTGCTTTTAAGATATTAGTAAAACTCTAGGGAGGCAGGGGGGCAGGGAGAATAAATACTGTTTATTTGACTGTACCATAACAGTAGCTTTTCTTGCTCAGTAGTATGCTTACAGAGACGGCTTTTTCAGCTGAAAAATTAATCACAGCAGACTTTATTACTTCCCATACTGCAGAATGATAAAGACGACTAGTGGAATAATTACGTTATGCTATAATTACACATAGTAACCAATTGTCAAGGGCATGGCAATGCTCTGGAAATCCTTTGAATTCTAAACATTCTGAGTATTTCTCAGGCAGTTGTTAATGGCTTTCCTGTACTGATGATCCCAGCCTATGACCTGTAAGCACATGACAAGTGAAACCCAAGCACACAAGCAGTGCTTCCTCCATGACAGCTCTGTGCAGAATTGCTGCAGACACCTTTGCATCATGTTCTCAGGCTCGGGAGCACTGCAGGTCATGCTGCAGACACACTCCGGTTGATCAGGATAAAGACATCCCAGGGGACACCTAATCAAGTTGGCCTCAAAGTTGGAAACAAAGTCTGTGCTGGCAGGGGAGGCTGGAAAGATGAGGAGAAAGAAGAAAAGACACAGAACTTTACTAGTGACTTTGAGGGAATTCAGCCAGAAGCACTAAGTTTGACAGTCCGTAGTACAACCAGAAACATCAGACAGACAATTGGTTCTGGAACCAGCATGGCAAGGAAACATTATATTTGGGCAGAAATTAAAAAAAAACCAAACAGAATAAACCCAACAAATCAAGATTTCTTTCATTGTCTCTCTTATCGTCCCTGTGACTCTATAACCATGTCCTGTCTTAGTTGAGGAAAATCCACTCCCTCTTTTTGCACTATATTTCTACAGTACCTGTCAAAAGGGTAACACAAATAATAAATAGCAATGAAATATCAATCACAACTACAGGCTTGTAACCCACTCCATAACCACAAACTGCACATTTGATGTGGAAGTTGTTTGATATAGAAGGACCAAAAAATCTGCATCTGTCTACAGCAAAGATACATCTCCACTTAATTTTTAGTACAATTCTTTCAGGATACTCATACAGACTAATCAGATTAATATATCTGTAGACTATCCTGTATGATGTATTGTCTGAATTTCTTACCTAAAATTTGCATGAAACATGGTGGCTGGTTTGTCTGGACGTCAAACAGGAGATATGATCAGATATATGTTGATGTAAAAATTTAGGACATATGCTTTTGCTCTATTAATTCTAGCTTTTGCTGTATTCTTTAGAAATCACCAAGAGGTCTGTCAGATTTGGGGGGAAAAATCCTGGAACAGTATTTGTGGCAATAATCAACTTAATTTTCCAATACTGAAAAAGGAATGTTGGTATCAACATTCAAATTAGGCCCATTCTCATCCTACATTATTTAACAAGATTTAATCTATCAATTGCCAACTTAACCAATAAAGTCATTAAAATTAAATACACACTCTCACCACAACAGATGCAAATCATATCAGGTCATATTAAACTGGCTATTAAAAACATGCAGAAGAAAAATAACCCAATGATTGTAAAATCCAGTTTTGCTTCTAGACAATTTATTATTGCAGATTAAACAGGTTTAAAGAACAAACAAACAAAACAATCACCTGCACTGTTTATGTTTAATGATTAGAATTACAACTTGAAAACTATATGCCTGGATTCTGTTCTTTAGAGTCAGGCTGGTTTCACCAAGGTCACAGAAGCATCTAAATGATCCGAAAAAAACAAAACAAAAATTTATCTTCTAAAAGAAAGGCTCTTTCTCAGTAGGTCGTCACAATCAGCTCAACCCAGAAAGAAAACAGTTTTGCCATTATTCTTAAATGATATGACACACCCTCCCAGACATCTCTGTCTAAACATGCTTTTAGTCAGATTATTAATTTTCTACATCTTTTTATTTTTCTAGAAAATGGTGAATGATGCCTTTCATTCAGCACATGATTAGTTTTGGGTGTTTTTCCTTTTTTTTTAAATCAAGCTGCTTTCAGATGGAAATTGGAATCAAATTAAAATGCACACAATCACCATTTCACATTTTTAAAAGCAATGAAAGATTTTCATTAAAATCTAGGGCAGGTAGGATTGTCCTGTCTCATCAAATTCAATCCAGTGCTGCCACAGGAAACAAGTTATAAAATACTTCTCACAAGCTTTCTAGCATCCATTTTAAAATCACTCAGGCTTCTTCTCCAACTACAATCTCCTGGAAGGCTCATTCCTCCAATGGATAACAGCACACTTCTGATTTGAAGCTTGATTTTATTTGAACGGATCTTAAATCAGTATTATTTTTTATCTTCTCCAACCCTGGTGTTTAGCCCCTTTATATATTTCTTTAATTTCATTACGCTAAACAAGACAAGCTCTTTTAGCCCTCTCTCATAAAACAGGCTGTTGAGTCCCCCCCATTTTAGCAGGCATTTTTTGAACCTGCTTCAGGCTCAGGCTCATGTTTTTGGAGATGGCTTACTGGAGCTGTACATGGTTTTCCAGGGGTGGCTTCAAAACCTTCTACACTGGCACTAAAAGAGATTCTACTGCTGGCTGTGAATCCTTCCTTCATCAGGGGATTGATCATCTTTGCTCCTGCTGCTGCCATATTGCAAAGGCAGTACGCACATCTGCAGTGTCATTAAGACTGTATCTTCTCCTGCACATGCGATTGTAAGCCTGAGCTGTGATATTTGGAAATTGAGTCTCCTGATCCTGCTTTTATGTCCAAACTAGGATCCTAACAGGAGGGTTAGCAGGCTTGTCATCCACTGTGTAGCTCTCACCTTCTCATAAAAACAGTGATCTTCACTTCCATGTGCTCCTTCCCATTACCCAGTGTGCCTGTCCTCAACTTCTACTGTCCTCTTTCTCAAAAACTTAAGACAGGTATTGTTTTGCATTGGAGTGTAGTAAGATGCTGATCTTCAGTAACTATGCTGTCCTGATGGCTCAGTTTGACCACTCCACCTTTCTGCATCTTCTAGGTAAATAAAGCACCCATTACTACATGTGGAGCTCACAGAAGAGAGCTCTAACTCACTTGCACAGTTTGACCTTCGAAACAGTATTTTTTGCTGAACAGCCCTCTTTCCTCACCCTGCCTTCCTCCTCTTGCACGCTTCACACTTACTCTTAATTTCCTTCCTGAGTTCACATAGTTATATTTGAAGTCAGTCTTGTGTATCTTTCATCTTTTGTTTACAAACCAGTTCCAGGCAGAAGTTTTTTAAGACTTTCTGTTCTCAATTTCTGAAGGCTTTCCCCTTTTGAAATACAACTACATAAGATTTATAAAAAACCCCTGAAACTGAAGTAGAGCACAGACCTCATAGACTTTATGTTCATCTCCAGAGTTCACAAGTCAACTTCTGATCATTCTACCCAAAGTTATTTTTGGCCCTCAAATCTACCAGAAAATGTTTTACTGTCCACCAGAACTACACTGAAAATAACAAAACTTCTTATTTTTTCAGAGACTGTATGCTAAAAAATGATCTGCCATCCACCACTCAGGTATACCTGGGGTTTACCATTTAAATAGCATTTTTGTCCCCTCATGTCCAAAAATACGAACCCAAATAAGCTGGTTTTGTTCACACTTTCATCATAAACATACAAAGTTATTTCACATTAACCTTTAATTTTACTCCTACTATCCCTGATCGGTGCATGGCTTGTAATATTTCTATTCCATCCTTGCCTGCTACTTTGCCATATTTCTGGTAAAGCTATAAAAATCTATTTGCATACCAATAACAATTGTTTTAGTTCTTCTGTTTTCCTGCCGATGTCCTTGTACATCAGTCAACAAAGCATTTCAGTTACTCTTCGCTGGCCTTATCCAATTTTCTAGCTGGGTTAAGTATGTTCTCCAACTACCGCTCCAATCCACATTAAATCGTACTTCCCTCTGTTCCACACTCTAACCCCCAGTTGTGTCTTTATCCTCTACTAAATAAAGCAATCTTATATGCTATGGAGACATAAATAAGCTTATCTAACCACACTTTGCATTTAAAAGTGAACTGATTTACTGGACACACATGGTTGAACTCAGTAGCTAGAGATAATACTGATCATTTCTCATCACCAAGCCCTCCACACTTTATGAGTAGTACTTCTCATCATCTCATACCTCATTTTTATTCATACACTGAAAGAGAAAATAAACCATTCTGCTTTTTTCAAACCTAGGCATTGAACTGAAGTCAAATGACTACAGTAAGATAACAATAATTAAAAAAATCTCTGACTCTACAGTAAACCACTATCAAAAGCTTCTTTAGCTTACTCTAGCTCCAAATGCTCAGCTAGTAATGTGGCCAGTTCCCCTTAAACAGCAGTTCATATTTAAAAAACATTCTTTATTTACTTTGAACGATTTTAAACTGAACTGAGGAATTTATTAACAAAGTGCCACATTTTTTATTTTAATTAGGTCTACTTTTCAAGATAAATGTATGAATTTAGTAAAATACATACCCTGTGGTTTTATATTTCAGACCAGTTTTGTTTGTTTGTTTTAAATTTGTGATAGTAATACAAAAGGTAGCTGCTAAATACTTACTAACTGCTGAAAGGTATGTAAAGGACACTATATGTTTCTAAAGTGGATACTCACAGAAGTGCCTGACAAGCAGACTTCAAAAACTGTATTATCTGTCAACACAGTAACTGGAAGAGACCTCCTGTCTCATCGCACTTGCTGCCTGCAGTCCTACGTATCTACATAGTAAACACCATTCCACTGAATCATCAAAGACCAAAGATGGGCTCCCTGCACTCAGACACATAATTTGGGGTTGAAATGACTGTGATTGCAAAGCGTCATCAGTATCACTTTCAAGGACAGGTGGCCATTTAGAAAGCATGTCCATGTACTGTACAACTCATTATTACTCAAATACATTTAATTAATGCATTTTTGAAGGTGCAGTTTCAAAGCCTGGCTTGTTCGTCATGTTTAAATTGAGATTTTTGGGTCCAACTATAATGCTCTTACTTTGTAATTCAGACAAAACTCTCAGCAAGAAAGGCTTAGGTGCAATCATTTTAAACTAGCAAATCACTGGAACTAGGGAGGAAAAAAAAAGATAGGAGAGTGGGATTGCTTGTGGTGGGAAGAAATAAATGATCTATTGACAGATGACAGGCTAGGAAGGCATTGTCCCTTATATTACCTTCTGTGCAACTTCTTTGAAAGTTAATTTAACTAAAGAAGAGACAGTGTGAACACTAGTAAGATGATTTAGGGACAGTTCATCTTTACAAAATTTTCCAGTATTTATCAAACCATATCAGACTTACCCTAACCCTTCAAAGCATCTTGAGTTTGCCACAAAAGGTACATTACATAAGTGATAAATAGTGCTCCTTAAGGAACCTCAAACTTCTGTTACTGTTTCCTTCCCCCATCTAACCACTCATTGTACATTGGTGCCTCCCTCCTGCTCTACCACTCTCCTGCTGTTACAGGGAATTCTGAGCTATTCCACAGCATCTATAAGCTGTCAACCCACACCAACATTTTTCACACTATATAGAACCAAGTTCAAGAAGAACTTGTAAAAAAAAAACTTCAAATGTAATTATTCTCTTTCCCATATCACTTTATTTCTGTACCTAGACATCTATTTGCACTCCAGGTCTGTGAAGCATTTAGGCATTGCATTAACACAAAAAAACATTACACGGGGCTGTCCTGTATTCTGTACAGGAGGGCACAATCACAGAAGAATCACTGACTTTCACTCTCAATGCCATGTAGTCTCTGTTTCCTCTAACAACATGTCCCTGTTAAAAATCCTGAAAGCCTCACTATTTGCCATAGTCTTAAAGAAGCTGAAAAGTTTGCAGATTCATCAGTTACTTCCCTTCATTAACTCTAAAAGATGAGCTGAGCTATTATCACGGCTTTTGGGCTTCTCTCTGCAGACGGTTGCTTCGGGGAGGACCCATCCTGAACATCCTGTTGCAATCAGCAGAAATGCCATCGACTTCAATGGGAACAGCACTTCACACCAGGACACGGGCTGGCCATGCCTCCTGCAGACCTACTGCACGGCATTACACTTGGGAAGCCTGGCGCCACAGACTACAATCAATGCTTTATCACAGAGTCCAGTCAATTGGAACAAACCAGTTATTTTTGATGAAAAAGTGTTCAAAAAGACTTTCCAGTGAAGCAAGAAGCTTGTTTTACATTTAAGGCACAGATTTGACTCGTACTTAATTTAAGGCACTGAACTTCAGAAGGTTCACAGCTAGTAGGGTGTTCTTCTACAGAAAGGGAACAAAGCAGAAAGCAACTGAGTTTGGCCATGTCCAGCTATTTGCATTGCTGAGAACACATTCCTTCAGACCACATGAAAATCCATAGAAACAGTAAAACTGGAGGAGAGGACTGTCTCCCCTGGCTAGACGGTTTCTACCTCTTCCCAGACCATGGGAACGGCTCTGTGGCAGCTGCTTGCTACCATCAGCCCGGGGCTGCAAACCACAACCAGGGCAGAACACTGAGGGTGGCACAAGGACTGAAGCGTGTAAAACAGTTTAAACTCGGTAATTAAAGGCAGGATACGTGCTTGAATCCATAACTGCCTGGGGTGAGGAGGAGTTGGCTTGCCCAAACACTCAACAAATTACAAAAAACATTTGAAAACTTCTCCACTCTGCTCTTCAAGACGAAGCTAAACATATTTTAACAACAACCACTGGAGCCTATGCGAGTTGATTCCATTGTTGCTGACAAAAAAAAATTCCTTGCAACACCCTGCCCTTCAGACCAAACTACACTTGCTCAAGGTCTGGTAGGTGCAGAGCTCTTTTGGAATAGTAATGGAGTTTTTAACATGAAAAAATACTTCAAGGAGTTTCAGACACCCTCCCCCCTCCCTCCCGTTTTATCCCATCAGTAGGAGAATAAAATGGGAGTTGAACTGTGATATTGTCAGTTCCTTCCCAGCATATGCCCCACGTCCAGTCTGCGATGAGCTCAAGATATTGAGAACATAACCTTATTGAAGGAAAGATTTTTTTTAATCCCTCTAGAGACCTTCCCCCTGATTCAGCTGTGTAAGCAACTGTTGATGACAGATCAGAAACACACCTCTGCAGGTATGTTAGGTATTGATGAGTACATTTATTTGCTCCAAAAGCCTGCGATAAATACAGGATTCGGAACATGTTCTGATGCCTGAATGTGCTCCACTACTGTCCCTCTTAATATTTCCACTAGGAAATATATCTTAAAGTCCCAAGACATACACCCATGTTTGATTTGAAGACAGTATGGACACAGCCTCCCTGTGTGAGAACTATTATCCTGTCAAATTGTCTAGGCAAAGGCTGACATTCAACCTCTCAGAAGTACTTTTGAGGCGGGATCCAAATAAGTTGCCAGTGGATGCAGGGAAAGGGGATAGGACCACAGAGACCATTACAAGGCATTATTCCTTCCCTTTGTCCACAGCAAATTGCTTAGTACAAACCCAGTGCTAGAAGTAGGAGAGTCCCAGCCAGGACAGTCATAACCAGCACAATTATTAATCTGTTGCAAACCGTGAGATGCCTCTACAGGCAGGTCTCCAATTTTGGCTACTTCTTACAAATACCATTTCAATAGTGATTAAAATATGAAGTATCTAAACCACTAAAGTATAGCAGCTATATTTCACTATATATTGAAATGGTAGACGGTGAACAAAACGAATGGAAGACTTTACCTGCATATTGAAATGTCAAAAGACTCTGGCTTTTAAATGTAAGAAAAAAATGGAACTGGGTCACAATAAGCAATTATATCCCATGTTTAATCCCTACTCTGCTCTCTAAAGGTGTTCTCCCGCTGCTGAGCTTAAAAGGAGGAAGGTCTTTTCAGCTCTCAAAAGAAGGCTTCTCTTGAAAGCTACATTTTTATCAATTAAATGAAAATCTGGTAATGTTAACTAGCAATTTATGGTAAATTGCCAGTTCCTTACTTGAAGGGTTATTATCAATGAAGTGTAAAGTAAATACTTACTAAATTAGTTGTTTCAATTGGATTAACAGTTGCTTAGATACATTATATATTACACCAGCAGCTGCTACAGAATTTGGACAAAATAGTCTTAACACCTGTGAATTTACTGTAAATACATTCCAACTTCCATTGCAGTTATTTATGTTTTAAACTCCTTGTATGTTTTTCTGTTCTTCACCTGATGAAACTCCCACCAAAGCTTGGTCAAGGATGGAATAAACATAGGTCCTCCTATTTTAACTTCAGACAAAAGCATTTGAAAACAGTAAAAAAGCCCCCAGAACAACAACTCTGCACTCATTCCTAATAAACTGAAAATCTTACTTTTAGATTAGAAAAAATACGGTTTCCATGAATATGTGCTTATCACACTCACTTCTTCACAGCTGCAAAAAATGACAGCAGAACTAATTTGTTGATGTGTCAGGGAAATTTTTCCATTTCTATCCAGTTCTCTTTCCTACCCTCTGCTGATGTTACCTTTATCTTTCTCTTAAAATGCTTACCTTTTTCTAACTTTTTAAAGAATCTCTGTCTTTTTCTCAGTTTCCATTCCTCATTTTTCTCTCCCCTGACATTTCATTTTTCTCTCTTAACTCATTTGATGACAAAAAGGGACTATTTCCCTTTCTAATTATACCTCCAAATCTATTTGACTTAAGGAACTTTTATTATTTTTTAATCAAAGACCATCATAGCTTCTTCAAATGAAGGCATCCAACAGCACACCAGAACACAAACTGACTCACAGTCCTGAGACTCACCGCACTTCAGTCAAGCTTCCTGCACAGTCAGCTTATCAACCCTTCATCCAACCCCTCTTTGCTGGGCTCTGCTGAGCACTCATGGAAAACAGCAGAATTGAAACAGAAAAACAGAGCTTCAAATGCTTACTGATGACAGTGAAAACAGCAGGAGCCCAAAAGCATATTAGAGTCAGGAAATACAGGACAGAAAAATAAAAGGAGAAGGTACCAAGAAAGGCAAGTATGAGAAATACTCCAATTTGCAGAGCTTTCCCCACCTGGCTGTAGTTACAGCTACCAGAACTTGAGTTCTTTCATCCCCCTCCACTCCCCAGTAATGGTATTTCTCTGTCACTAATGCTCTTTTTAAAAAAATACATATTAAGTTAAATTTCCTCCTGGTATATGTGAATGCAACTTTTATAATCTTGCACTATTTCTGAGTGCAGCTATAAAAACAAACCTTATATTTTGCATGGTTTTGGCCAAATCAAAATTCAGTAAGGAAAAATAACCGTTTGTGCTCCAGAAGCGGCACTTGAATTTTCCTGTTGGACTCCACCTCTGTCTTGGCTCATATCAAAACTCCAAATAACCTTACACTTCCGTGACTAGGTTAATTAATACAGGCGAGTTCAAATTTGGCAGCCTTAGCTCATCCTTTGTTTCACTGACAAGGTACAAAAGCATTTAACTTTCCTACCTGAACACCACACATGATTTTCTCCTTCTTTTCCATTTGGAGGCTTGTAAAGCACTCATCAATCTGCATGAACTCAGACCAAATCTACCCTTCTTGCATCTGGATTTTCATCCTTGATGTTTTGTAATTATATTGCCATAAGTGAAGTGTAAGTGCCATCAGGACAACATTATGGTAAGTAAAGACGTGGTAGCCCTGGATCATGTATCCCAATCATTGTGTCTTTTTAAGTTCATAGTCGCATCAAAGATGAAGAAGCAAAGTTTATGGTGGCCTTGGTGAATCTGCCTCTGGAGTTTGGAGGTTAGGGAGAATGATCCTGAGTAGTCCACATGCTCCTTTTAAAGCAAGGGAATGCACTCACCAAAATGCTTGCTATGGGTCCCTGAAAGCATGTCAGAAGTACTCCTCCGCCCCTCCAGCCCACCAGCAAGCTGTCCTACTTTGAAATGAGCAACAGACTGCATCTTTTCACTCTGCCTCTGAAGTGAGAGCTTCCTGCTCTTTGACAAGGTGCACAACAGAATCATTTGCAGAGGCTGCCAAGCTGCTTCTTAAAATACTCAAAAAATGTAATATCAAGATTTGGGGGATCTTTTTCTAGGTTAATGATCAGGTTTGTGTTCCTGTTGTTGGTCACAGTTGTGCTTTGGCTAGCTAATGGAGTCCTCCACAACCAAATGAAGCTTACGAATCCCACAGAGCATTTGGGCTGAACTTGAGTTTGCAGCAACATTTGATGAGCTGCGAGGTTGTGGGTTCTGCAGCTTCATCGGAAACTGTTCTAATTAGCAGTCCATAGGCATGGGCACCAAGCCTTGTGCTCCAGGAACAGTTTTCTCTGAAATTCTCTAAAAGAAAAGACGGATGTGTAAATCCCACTTACGTCTAAAAAGACCTACCATCTGAGTCTTCAACCACTAGTACCATGGTGAAGCTGTCTCTTTTGTGTGAAGAGGTTTAATCACAAAATAACTCAGTTCAATTTTCTTCTCCAGATTAACTGTCATTGTTTAAAACACCTTTTTTGTTCTTTGTACTGGAAATGAGGTTAATTCAATACATTTCTATTTTTTAAACTTTTCTGCTATTTTCTCTATCACAGGCTGACAGACCAGAGTAATGACTTCTTTCAGAGATTAACACCAGATTAAATTTTTTAAAACTCTTGGAAGTAACTCAAATGTCTATTGCAATATAGATTCTACCCTTTCCCCTCCTCAGGCCATAACGAATGAAAGTGAGAAATAAATCTCATACTGCAACGTAATATTAAACTGAAATTGGATGCAAGACTAAAATACCACCAGCATCATTTTTGTTATATGGTGCACTGTTTTCTTGCATATTCTACTGTCAGGCAGTTCAGCTTCAGCTAAAGCACTTGTGAGAAGAAAGAAAACAACTCGTAACCTGCAAACTGTCATTCCAAACCCAAGCAAAAGAAAGACAAACCATCTCTAATAAAAGTTTGATCTCTTAATTTCTGTATACTGTCTCCTAAAGCTACATAACAAGCAGCAAAATACTGCAAAGGAAAATAGAGTAGCACTTTTTTAAAGGAATGAAAACTTGGTTAAATTGCATTCTCTATCCTACTAGATAAATTAGGGCCTGACTCAGGTCCCAATAAAAGTACACAGTGACTCTCAATGACCTCAAACTTGCTGAATCTCAATGGTATTATATTGATCTTACAACACAAGTAGGACTTAGCTGTTTCGAGTGATGTGCAACTCCAGGAGACAACACAAAGAACACCCATTACTTAAAAAGATGCAGGGCTGTATAACTGAATATGGGGGGTTTGTTGGGTTTGGGGTGGTGCTGGTTTTTTGTTTGTTTTTTCTTTACAAATCTCATCTGCATTTAGACAAATACATTGTCTTCTGGAAACTGCTACCTTGATAAAAGTGTAAAGAGTGATATTAAGAACTCGACAGAGATTTTTCTTGTTTTTTTTCACCAGCACATAAGAACAGGACTGTGCAAGCCTAGAGTCCTGAAATCCTTCGCTTTACAGAAGACTCTTTTCAACAGGACTTCCTAGCCATTATATATATGCAGGATATACATATAACTCAGCAGGACACAAAGCATCTATATAGGCTGTACATAATTTTAAACCAGAAGTTTGATGGCATATGCAATATTCCATTCTTCAGCGGCGCCCCCCGGCCCCCCCCCCCCCCCCCATACCTACAGGAATGCTAGGCACAATCATACTAATACAATCAGAACGGGAGTGAAACAGTGGTTAAAGTATGTTCATGCACGCTTTATCACAATATAAAAATTCAGGAGAATCAAATGTGACTACCAAAAGTCAAGCTCAAAACCAAAATAACATCCAAAAGGCAGATTTTCTCCACTGTAAACACTTACACTGGGGAACCTATTGCCAAGGTTTTTTATGGATACTTGGCAGTCTCATCTACATAGTTTGAAAAAAAAAAGGGTGTAGACTAATTCTGGGAAAATTAAATCAATCTATGAAGTGATTAAACACAAGGATACCACCTCTGACTTAGGAAATCTTTAAGCCATATATTAGTGGGAGATGAAAAGGGGTATCAAAGAAGCATCACTGTACATACATATGCTTTCAAAGGTATTTCTGTACTGGCCCAGCTGAGACCAGCACTGGCTGAAGGAACCTCTGGTCTGACCTAGTGTGACTGTCTGTCATGTTCACCTTTACAAAAGTGCCACTGAGCACAGTATCCTTTACAAATTTATGACATTTCTGGAACATTATGATATTACTTTTGCTTGGCATGTATAAGAAATCCACATAACCCAAATCACATACACAACTGACTTGGAAACACGGTCTCTGACAAGACCTCTGACATACTATTCAAGAATGGAATCATTTTATGAAAGCTCCTGTTGAATAATTACATGACTAAGACATAAAGAAAGCTTCCAGTCCAAAATCCTGAATTGCATATACAGTCATATACAGTTTGAACTATTAATAACAGGACCATCCCAGCCCTATAAATAATTTTAACGTGATGAAAAAATTACAGCTTATAACTTGGTTATAACTCCAGGAGGCACTGGGCACCCTCAACTCATCAGAAACTGAACTGAGGTAGGCAGAGCACTTTTTATAGCTGTCAGAGATGTTTTCAGCAGGACACATAAAACAAGGGATTGCTTGAAAGCTTAAGTGGTGATTGTCAAGTAGGAGTAGCCTGTTCAACAGCAAGACTGAATTGTTTCAGATCCACCCGCACAACTTTTACAGCTCCTTCTGACACCTTAAAACCTCTCACAAAGGAATCAGGCCCTAAAATGAACTGTGTTTTTCTTAGAAAACTGTTCAGTCTAACAAGAATGCTTAAATGAGTCAAACTTCTTAATATTTAAAGTGCCATCCTGTATTAAAAAATAGCTTTAGAAAAAATACTAACATTTAAGGCTAAAAGGTAAATTAAAATAGTCATAGAAAAACTCAATGATTTTGTATGCATTTGAATTATAAAAATATAACTGAGGAAAATCAATTAACACTGTGATTTTCCAAAATTAAAAATTTTGGCCTCAGAACGCAAGCACGGAATGTGACACTAAAACATGCAGTTCAGCAAGAAAGTGTAGAAGTTGAGAGATATACAAGCACTACTTCACTGCTACAAATACATTTTGTAAATCTAATTATAGGTGCATCTTCATAGAACAAAAAGACAGGACCCACACCATAGCTATTAAGCATTTCTACAGTCCCAATAACCATTAAACCCTGGAAATGTAATAGAAAAAGGAAAGGGAAAGTGCTACAGCTGCAGAACTGCCTGCAAAAATAAGCAGCTCTATGGGGCTTAAAAGGAAAAGGGAACAGGAAAACAGTGGACTTGTAAATAAGTTCTCAGCATTTAATTACAGACCTGAAGCAGAGCCTACTAAGTCTACAGAACTCCTTTAAAGCACATGAAATCTGCTTAGTGGAGAAGCCAAACTGGATTTTTAATAAATAGCATAATCTGGATTTCAAAGGGTACTGGATTCAACCTTCTGCTTCTAGGTGTTAAGTACAAATTTGGTATAATTTTAGGTAATGTCTTTGGTCTCAAAACTTCAGAAACTGAGCCTTTTGAGGGATAACAATGCACATGGCTCCTTTAACTTCAAAGAAATGTTTAAAAGGTTTCAATAATAGAAACATTCAGCTGAAGTGAGAAACAGATGAAACTGCAATAACAAAAATAGCACAAGTCCCCCCTCCTTTGTGCAGTGTCATTTCCAATGCACTTCAGACTATACAGAGAAATATTGACAGTGCATCTATTATGGGATCATATGAACACGCATATTTATCATGAAAGTACAAAATCTCTTCTCAATATCTGTTTTAACAATGACAGAAGATACACAGAATAAAGAATATTGAATTGTAATTCTTTATCCTTCATTTACAGTGCTATGTGATTTTAAAAGGGAAATTTAAACCTGATATTCTGTTTCCAGTTGTGGTGCAGTTTTATCCTGTTTTAATGTTATTTAACTCTTTAAGAAATGGGGAAATCATCAGTAATTTTTAAAATAAAGAATAAAAGACTACAAATATCTACTTGACAAGCCAATGAGGCAAAAGCAAGAGTACAGAAAATAAAAAGTAAAGCTGAATAACCTATGATGCATGCTTACTTATTCTTTCCCAAAAACATAGCACGCCCAACCCATCACTTACACATCCCACTCATAAGTCTATTACATGATTACTTTCCAACACAACTGCAAAAACCCAGCATTTTTGCCTTTAGATCTCTTCACTATGGCATGCCACATGTAACAGCAATAAAATGGATTTATTTGCTTCACGTTTATGAACTTTATTTAAATAAGGTTCCCCGACACAATGACATTAATTCTCAAGGGAAAATGGAAACACTTGCCATGTAATCCTTGCTCAACTGAAAACACCAGAGGAACTCGCTCAAAGATACCCCTTCCAGTAAAACCCTTCAGCTTCAGGAATCTGAATGTTACATTTCCTGTAGTGGCATATATCTGCTCTTGCTATCATCACTTAAATGAGGGAGAAAACCTTCTGAGTCTACTACCTACATCCTGGCATGAAGCTGCTGTGACGGAGGAGTCAGGTCTGACATTGTTTTGTGATGATGGAACAACCGCTTATAGACAACGCTTCACAGAGCCATAATTAGTTTCGCACACTGAGTTCAATACTCCCCATTCTTACTCAGCACTACACTAGGCTGTCTATTGACACAAACACTTGTACATGAGTATGTTTTATAACTCAATAATTAACGTCCATAAGCTTTACTATTGAACAAGTAACTCCTCTTAACCAGTGGCATGCTATCTTCAGATAGATGACAAAAGTCATGATGTATTAATTTCTGTCAATATGGGTAACTTTTATAAAAAAAGAAAAAGAAAAAAAAGAAAAAAAAGAGGTCACTGATACTCTGTTGTAAATGTGATACTTAAATGTAATAATTAACAGAACTATAAAGCATGTTTATAAAAAACACAAACTTACCTTAAGCTTCACAAAGGAAAAAAAAAATCACTTTAATTCCTGGTATAAATTAAATCATTGCAGTTGAAATACCAAAGGAACCTCCCGCTCCTTCAGCACCGCCTGCCTTTCACCTGGCAGCTGAATCTACAGCAATGAAGTCAAACTTAAGTGATGATATAAAAGTTGACATGACTTTTCCCTGTACATCATACGCAAAGGCAGATGGGAGTGCAGAGGGTGAATACCTCTCAGCACTTGCTGCTTGCTTCACTTTCCTTCATATTCACTCCATGCATGTGATAGCTCCTCCTTTCTGCTGGCCATAATGAATTACTTGGTGGTACACGTACAAAGTAATACACACCCCCATTTCCTTGCAGGTCAAAGTAATGTTACAGTCAGACAGCAGAGCTCCTGACTTACCCCAACAGTGTCACCTTTCCTTTGTGTAATATGTGGGAATAAGTTGCATTAGGTATACATGCTAGGAAAAAAGCAAGGGGCACCAAGAAGTGAAAATCTACACTACAGTATAAAATACTCTACATGGAAAGTGTGAATTTGGAAGAAGCTAAAGCTATAGCTACAGTGTAAGTCATTACTAACCCTGGCATGGCAGCAGCTCAAGACAGGTGCATGTGATGGGGAAAATTCAGGCAGGACAGTCCGCTGCCTGATGGAACGGGAAAAGTGGCTTGGCAGTAAATGGGAGCAGAAACATTAGGAATGCCGATAGAATATTCTTGTTATTTTGTGGTGAAGACCTAACACCTTGAAAAAGTTTACCTAGAGACACATTTCAAAGGAAAAATAAATATTTAATTGTCTGAAAGTACCATGCTCAACTTCAGAGAAGTCCAGCTAATTAATGAAATTGTTGGTACTAACCTGGGCAAATGAAACTGAAGCAGTATCGCATGACAAATGTATATGCTTTCAGGTAATTCCGTGTGATAAGAATGGTTCAGGCTTTCAATTCCAGCAAGGGTGAGTATTTGGAAGCAAGACTGGGGAAGGGGAAGGCTGTAGGGGCATGCCAATGTCAAAGTAATTGACCATGAATACCAAAAGCTAGCACAGGAAAGGGCTTTTTCTTTGTACAGGGAAATACTGATCAGTCAATTAACAGGTGGGATTTCTGTGGATTCTCATCCACTTACACACAGAAAACTGCCACATCACATCAGTCTAAGCTTCGCTACAACAATTCTTCTGTTTTCCTATTCATAATACTCAACAATCGATAAAAGAGAATGCTTGAAACAACACAGTAATACTATCTAATGATAGTCTTACCCTGTCTCTGGGTGAAATCTGCATGCAGGTGAGGGAGTGCTTCGGTGAGGGAGGAAGGACAGGATGGGAAGTGACCCTAACTCACAATGTGATGCTGTACTTCCTTGAAGTCAATGGCACTACACCGGTCCACTCACCTGAAGTTCTCTCACAGCCTGTTTTAAGGCCCTAATGTATTTTGGGTCATCAACACATATATTTCCTAAAGACAGAGACTTTGGAAATTGCCGGGACTACAGAGGGTGCTTTACTGGACAAGATACCTTACAAGAAAAGAAGTATACACCTCTCTCCAAATTCTGTGTTTTATTATATTTTTTTTCTCAAGACCTCCTTAGATACCTACCCGTATTTACCATTCTAATTTTCTGACTACAGAAGTTTAATTTTAAAATGCAAAAAATTATTTTTCCTACCATGTACACCCAAACTTAAAATTCTAAAGTCAAACTGTGTTTTCCTCAGTCATGTATGAGGATACCAGGCAAGGATTCTGCTCTTTATTACACCCTTACAATCCTGATGATGAAATACTGCTTCCTTTACAGCCTATCAGCTCAGCATTTGCACGGGTGTATCAACTCTGTATGAAGCAGAGTGGTTCACTACACGTTCATAGAGAAGACGTAAACTGCACATCAACAGTCAGTTACAATGGAGCTGTCAAAAGGGATGCTATGGCCAGAAAAGTAATCCCTGTGAAAAAGCGAAATACCAGTTTAGCTTAGCTTACCCCTTTCCATATCCTACTGTATTCTTCCCCCTCCTACTCCTTTCATCTCCCCTCTCTCTGCTGAACAATTCTTAACCCGCATTCTTTGGCAGGACTTACCTACCGACCAACATGCAGTTTGTATAAGCATTAATAGCAATGTCCATGCTAAATAGAGCACTGCATTTTGCAATTTCCCCATTTACTCACAGATCATGAATTTCCAGTCTATAATGAACAGCATTAATCCAAACCTTTTTATTTTATTTTCACTTCCCAAGCTGTAACTTAAAGATTCTCAAGCAATTTTCTTGAGGTGTTCTCCCAAGACAGATAGGCATCACACATTTCTTCCTTCTAACCCATTAGGTAGAACATGGCAAAAAAAAAAAAAAAAAAAAAAATCACACAGCACTCAGAGAGGGACTAAAACCTAGTCCTACACAATCCTCCAGCCCTCCCATCACAGTTTGAAACCTTTTGTTCTAACCATTTGATCCCAAGTCCATCAGGGAAGATTTTAGTCAAATTTCAGCCTCACACATTGAATTAGCAGCAGGCATATGACAGGCCTCCAAGTCCACTAGCTCACAAGGATCAAACACTTATTGCTCTTCCAAGTGCAGATTGCTGCAAAGGTAAGCTGGCACACTGTGGCAAACTCTGAATTTGCAGAAACCTGCTGTACAAGACGTGAGGGTAAAGCACTGTGCTCAGTCCAAAAGCCTATACAGGCAAGCAGGTGAAGTGTTAAATACCAAATAGTCAGCTAAAGGCAGAACTTTGAAGCCTGAGACCCAAGAAATGCAAGTTTACATTTATATTGATCACTGGAAAGATGGTGGCTACACTGGGAATAAATTAATGTATGCAGGAATTTGTCCAAAAACCCATTAAGGAGGGCACTCCACTAGTGAAGTAGAAGTAGTCATGGCATAATTCAGTGCTTCAGTGGATGATGAAAGAGACAGATGTCTCCATCTGCAGCTTCCTGAAAGTCGTATCACACAAAAATCACACAGAGAAACTCTCTCTAGAAAGTCTGTGGGTGCCAGCCATGTGGGAATCACAGGAGGTTAATCTTATTGCTCTATATCTCACTAAGCAAAAGAAGTCACAGATTTTTCAGGAAATTTTATCCTAGTTTCTAGTTGCTATGATTTCCAGGAACATACAACCTATTTCTTGAGCTGGTGCTATGAAACTGTACCCTATGCAGGACTTGGGCAGTACCTCACCTCCTGTGTTTACTTTAAGCATTAGTACAGTGCCACACAGAGCGCAACATGTGAGCTTGTAAGGTGCTTCACAACTGAAGCCTCAAAGAAACCAATGGAGCCAGAATCACTTAATCACCAACAGGGTCACTAATGGGTTGGCTCCTACAATGGTCTAACACACATGAACTCATCAAAGAGATTTAATTTACCTTGACCTTGTAGTACTCCTTGACTTCAGGCTGAATGGAATCAAAATCACCACTGATGTAATCGGGCAAGAAGCTGAAAGGAAAGCAATGAGCAGTGAAATGAAAAATTAATCCATCTTACTACATTTAATATTTATTTTCTCAAGAGCGCTAAGGGGTACAAGCATTAATCTCTCAAGGGAATAGGAGTTAGTTAAAAGCATGTTAAGAGTTGATATGAGGTGATACAAAACAAGGTAACAGATGAACTGTAAAACTGGTAAATCTAGTGTCCCTTCTTTGCTAAGGGAGCTACTCATTGCTTAGATGCTTATACATCTCCCTGGGGTATCTGCATAGTTCTAGACAGACAATTCTCAAATATCTTTCAAACGTATCATTCAGTCAGCAGAGTATTTGAAAAAGCGTATCTGAGTGCTGTACATCAAGCCTTGGTGGATATCATTTGTCGGAAGGAGACGATGATGATGATGCTTCTTGGACGGCTGGTAATCCACAAATGTTCCAAAGATTTGTGTTTGAGTTGTTACTGATGTCATCTTGTTTCTGCTCTTCTCCTTGTTTGTTAAAATATTTCCCCCCCAAATATGGAAGCCAAATGCTCAGTGATTTTTAAGTCATGTCTTGGATGTACAAAATGTGTATGAACTTGATTTCAAATCCTAACCATCATTTGTACAGCAATACTGCTGCAAAGCTCATAGAAATCATGTTGTGATATATAACTCAACTTGTTGTTGTTTTTTAATTGCAGAATGCTTCAAAATATTTACTGTATAAATTCAAATTCATAATGAAACTTCAGGAACAGTTTAAGAACATTTTTGGAAAAAAAAAACCCACAGAAACACAGCTTTCCATCTTGCACAATTCCTGGAATTTTAAGCAGCAGCTAAGAAGACAGGTGAAGGTTGCCATTGTTTCAACAGATAAGGGTGAACTGAGTTTGAAATTAAAGCTGTGATTTCAGTGTTTTATAATACATAGCTCCTCTTCTCCAAGGTTACTATACTTTATGAGGGGTATGAGAGCTCATTAGCAAATTAGTTTACAGATCAAGCTGAGTTATGAGGAATTTGGCAAAGCATATTGGGATGTATTTTTCTTCCATATAACTTTAGAAGAATGCTGCAGGGTCTACAAACTCCCCACATCAGTAAAACTTATAAAAATCTCATGTTCTGTCTCTGTTCAAAGATTTCAAAAGAGACGCACGGTCACTGGCCACCATTTTCTTTGAAAACTGAAAGCTGCTTCACCAGAAGCTGGTAAGTACAATTGTAATGACTTAGTTCACGTGCAACTATGGCATTTCAAATTCACTGCTCTCTGCTATTACTGAGGCTGATATAAAAGGATATGTTCTAAAAATAACCTCTCCAAAAGTGATGCTCCCACACTTGCGGTGGGCGGAAGGGCAGTCCTTTCTGCATCAGATTTTATCAAGGACACAGAACCCAACCAGAAGAAATTTGAATGCTTCAGTGCTCTGTTTCATATGCCCAAGTCAGTATAGTTCAAACCCAGCAAAAACTAAACAGAAAATTAGATTTCCTCCTTCATTGTGAGACTGACTTTTTCAACTTACAAAAAATACCATGTTTTCAAAATTTAAATTTTAAATTGCTGCCTTTTTACCTTTCCACAAGTTTCCCAATGAAATATTTACTGAATACAATGAGCCTAAAAAACTACAGGTATTCTCTTTCAATTTGTTATTTTCCTTTCATTTCTTCCTGATTGAAACAAAGCCATTAAAAGTAAACTCACCCTAGGGGTTCCAGTGGTGGCCCCAAATGGAGGCAACCCAGCAGGCTGGACAGGAAGAACAACAGCCGGTTGTGACAGAAAGCCAACTGGGTATGATACACACATCAGCTCTGATCAAAAAGCTTATGTCTTAAGGTTGTTTATCTTACCGAAATGCAGTACATAAATCCAAAAGTGTCTCTGTAATTTTTTTCTCTACAGCAACTACAGACTGCCGTGCTTTTAAATAATCAACCGTTTCTCCTGACTGCTTCAAGAGGCATAACCGGGAGCAGAATTGGCCAAAAAAGTATCTTCTTGGAATCAAACACTCCTGCACAGCTTCCGCTCTCATCCAAAGTAAAAACACTTCCATGACAAAAGCTACCTGAAGTTCTGTCTGAATGTTTACAAGCAAAAGAAACAAGAATCTCGGCTGCACCTCCCAAGTGCTCTGCCAGGACTCCTGGCTACACTGCCTGAATGTGTCTCCTCTGCTAGGAAGCACCACCTCCATTTTCAAAACACCCTCTCTAAATAGTTCACTAGTAGCCACCACAAAGCTAGAAGTGACTAACAGAGAATAAGGAATTGTGGCTAGGAACTTCAAATTTTTAAAAAGTCTAAGCCTCACATTAATGTACATGAAGAGAAGAATTCTTTCATCTTCTCTTCTCCTTCCCTTTTAGAAGCACCAGAAATGACCGGAGTCATTGTGTGAAAACTTGTCCTAGACTGACTAACCTCAGAGAAGATTAGCACTAGCTGATACAAACAGAAATAGTTGAGGGAGATAAATATGGAAAAAACCCTCATACAAAAGTAACTTAAGATTATTTTGTAATAATAGGTTTTCACTTGTTTGCTCTGGTGTAGTTTTGTATTTACTCCAGAGTACAGACAAGTCCACGAGAACACGCTCTGGAGAATCACATATCAAGCTTACTAATATGTGAGTGGAAGAAATTATCTCAGAAAAAAGTAACAAGAAAGGCTCTTCCAGAAAATTTGAAACAGCTGATGTTATTTAAATTATGGATTAAGAACAGGTATTACATTATTCTAACCCATGCCTTCCTACCCTCTGACCTCAAATTCATGAATAATTCTTATTCTGTAGCATAACTGCATTGAAGATGACATATATTTCAGTGACAAAAATGGCACATATCCTTTAGTGAAGGAGGTTATCTTTTTGCCCATGATGGCAAAAGATGTCCTTGATTCCTTTTCAAAGTGCAATTAAAATTTTTAATTTCTACACAGTCCAGATGATGCAGTCTACTGCATTTCAGAACCATGTTTTACCAGTATCATTAGCTATTAATTATCACTGTGCATACGAGGTCATGACCAGCTCAGCTGGCTTGATTCTCTGCTGCTTTACGCTGACATTTATCAGGAGTGAGACAACTCCATAATCCTAATGGGACCAAAAATATAAAATTTGAGATCAGTCTGCCAAGCCTTTTCTAGAGCTGTCAAGCAGCATAACACCAGGCACTGAGCAACAAAAAATTCTCAGAGGCTTTGGGCCAGACAGAGTTTTTATCTTCTCATTCTCTTTCCTTTTTTGGGGGTTAAGGGTTTTTTTGTTTGTTTGTTTGGCTTTAGGTTGTTGCTTTTTGTGGTTGTTTTGGTTTTTGTTCTCATGAGGGTATTTTAGAGTCATACGGCATCCACCCAAAATGAGTATGGAGTCAGGAGTGGCCAGGATTGCTTTCAGATAAGGACCTGAAGGCACTTCCATAGCAGACTGCTTATGTTTTGTGTATATAACTTTTTTTAAAAAGCCCACAGAGTATCAATATGAAACCTTTAAAGGTTTAGCTAGCTTAACAAGAAAAAACAGCACTATTTCTCAGAAGTTTTGAGATGGATCCCAGCTAGGGGATTTATCCAAATTGGATAAAGGCTGAATGTTGACTCAACAGTTTTATGAACTCCCAGGATGCCAGGCTGGAGAGCAGGAAAAAAAAAAAGATATTCTAGCAAGTTTGCCATAGTTTCAAGATACACTAATGAAATTTTAGTCACCAGTACCATAAAACAATAATTGACTCTTACCATAGACACAGATTACAAAATAAATAGAAGCTATTTAAACTCTGAGGTTCTCATGCTAAGTAAGCACAACTGTGCCTCTTGCCTTCAAGAAACTCATCTAAAGGGCACAGCTTAATTCAAGAAGCAGGGTTTTTTTAAGTATTCAACACTAATGAACAGCATGTTAAATTTAAAACATCAGAATACTTGGTTCTTTATTCACTCACTTTAAGAATTCAGTGTGGAGTGGTAAATATGCCTTTTTATATAGTTATGAAAAAGAAAAAAAAAACACCAACACATTGCACTTTAGCAGTTTATAATAAAAAACTGTGCTGCCTCTTTAAATAAATTCTCTGGCATAACTGTTCAGTTCTATCATTAATTCAAAGTTACAGTTTGCTAGTACTATTGACTTTTCTTGTGATATAGCTCCTTTAGCACATAATTGCCTGCAATTAACCTTTTTTAAACAAATGTTAACATCAGAGACACGGACATTTAAAGGCAGTATCTGCGGTACCCTTTGCTTCCTTCAGTTACAGCACAGAAAACAGTCCCACGCAGACAAGCCGTTCATGTCGCAGCTGTACCATTTGAGGGAGCAGAGTTGGTTCCCTATGCTTTTTTTTCACTACCAAAAATAAATTTCTAATCCCATGCCTTTTACCCCAGACTAGAAGACACACGCAGGCTACTTCCCAGTAGAAAAAAATACAGTGAAGATAAAATGCTGCAGACTTACCATGAGGCAAAGTCACTAAAGTCAGCTTTGACTTTCATAAGCATCTAGTAGTTGGGAATACAGAAGATAAAGCCCTCCAGCATTATATCACGATAAATATTAAAACCACAATGTAACAAAAAAACCCAACAAACAAAAATTATTGCCCCCAAATCTACATTTGCTAACTATTAAGATGCACTTTCAGCCTGCCCTCCTGACTCAGTCTTGACTAGAAGGATGAGTGAGGGCTGTTCTCATCAGAAAGGTGTTAAATCTGTTTAAATCTGTCAAAAGTATACTGTTAACTGCTGTGAAGATCAAAGTGTCTTTTTAACTCCCAGAGACTGGTACATCACAAGTATATGCCATATATATTTTGTCTCAAAGCAGCATACTTAGATGCCCCATCTAGCTGTTCAAAGGTGAGTTCCTGGGGAGAGGAGAAATGTCAGATTGTGAGATCTACTCAGAGTTAATGTCTGTATAATCTATAAATACCTTCCCAGTACTATGTGCAAGGTTCCCACAAGTAAGGGTCAGACCTGAACCTCAGAAGCCAAACACTCAATACCAATACAATTAATGAACTGCAAATGGAACATAAAAAAGCATTTTGTTTTGGTTAATCTTGAACAGATCACACTAAAGATTCCATAACTTACCACTATCATCAGGCCTTTAAAAAACAGCTAAAACAAAGTCCTTACCTCCTCCACCCTCTGCTTCCCAAACAAGACTCTCTTGAAGCCAGCAAGCTTACTTTTTCAGACTCCATGGTTCACATCACTGTTATTTCAATCCACAAAGCCTCCCTTATCACTATATAATATTTGTATCAGGGTGGAATTGACAATGATGTTGTGCTAGTTGCTGTATGAATTCAGAAACAACAAAAATACCCCAATTGCCCAAGCCATCTTCAAGACCTTAATAAACCCTAAGGTTCATTATGCAGTTGCTGACACAGAACATAATTCCCAAACAACATTTTGTACATTACGATAAATCCAGATGAGATTTAACAAGATGTAAAAAAAAAAAGGGGGTGGGGCACAAAACAACAACAGTACTGCAGACCCCAATTTAACGAAGAAAGCGAGTATATGCATACATCAGGCCATGCACAGACAACAGGTTCATGTGACCCTGCCAGAAGTCTTTGCACAGACTGTTACCAAATCTGTGGATTAGTCAGGTAGCTCTGTGATTAAAAGTACTTGGCAATATTTGGCAACCTTGAAGAACAGCCTCTTTTCTCCTTACTTTTTAAAAAGCTTACTGTTAAGGAGCATAAAAGTGTTATTTTATTTGCAAACGCTATGATTTAAAGAAAGAGATAAAAGTGTGTGAAGATATGAGGGCAATAATGCATTCATTTATGCTTGCCTGGTATGCAGTGTCACCTTGCAAATAATAAAAAAATATCTGAAATAAATTGGAGAACATATTACCCTCAGCAAAAACTGCTATGTAAAGCACACATCAGGGGGACATCTTCTGCAGAGGACAGCCAACTTGCTCCCATTATCATTAGCAGAAATCAAGCAGCTAACGCCCTGCCTCGAAACCTTATCCCTCAGTGACAAAGCAAAGTGTTAATGATAGCTACAACTGTTGCATTTTTCTTTTTAATTGTCAATATTTGAAACTGTTCTCCAGTTACAATCAATACAGTACAAAATAAAGCCATGCTCCAAGATTTAAGAACTGCTCACTTTTCTCCACGGTGCTGAACACCCTCCTGTATTCAGGTAAGTACAAGTACTTCAGGAAAAGCCCAGTGTGCACAGAACAAGCAACTCCCAGAGAGTGCTGCAAAGTACCTGTGGCTTCTTTTTTATTACTTACAGACTAATGCATTGCTTAAAATAAAGAATACATGAATGCAATGTTGTCGCCATAACCTTAGAGCCAATTAAAGCTGAAACTATTCAGCACCCCTCAGAAGAAACTCAGCATCTCACAGGCTCAAGCACCATGTCTTGTTGTTGGATCCTTGGCAAAAGGAATTAAAAAAAGGGGGTCGAGCTCTGAGTTTTCATCCTTGCACAGGGCAGCATGGCTTGGGACAGCATATTAATTCAGTGGCACAATAAGCACCAGTGCCTCAGCAGGAGTCACTTATGAGCACATGATTTTGAAAGCTGGGGAAGCGTAAGTACTCATACAGAAGTGCCAGACTATAGTCTTCTACGACACAAGGCCAGAGGAAAGGGGACAGAAGATGAGCAACGTAACAAGGACTCCCTCCAACAGGTGAGAGTATATGACTAACTGAGAAGACAGAGGCTGACAAGACACCCAAAACTGTTTTCCTTCTTTTCACGTCAAAGCAACAGATGGCAGAATTTGCCCTAGAAATTGAGGAAAAACAGCCATTACAGAAAGGTAAACTGTTCATTATTAACATTTTAGACTGCATGTGAGGAATCGAAGGGATGGGATCTAAAACCTGGTATATGTAAATTGAAGCAGTCACAAACTACACAAACTGAGATTTAAATACTAGTCTCAAAAAGGCAGCACTAAAATCAGAGCAGGCTCAGGGCTCCTTCATGGAGAGCCACCAAAGTTGGATTTTGCTGCTCCAAGGGAGAACAAACGTTTCTAAGACAAGATAAACAATTTCTCTGCTTTCCCAGAAGTGCTAGAACCACACATATTTTTTCCTCCTAATTAGAAAGTTACTAACAACCCCTACAATGTGGCTTGAAAACTCATTACACGATTTTAAAAGTCAGTTTTGATTACTAGTATTTTAACTCTACGTGTCCTTTCTGTGAACTTTCACACCAGTAAGAATACTTAAAAGTCAAACACAATCGAACAGTAAGCAGTTACATGTAAAAGACAGTCATTGGGACTTCCTTGCTTCCATGATTTACTTATTCTCACCTGAGTACCTTAAGTACCTCCCCTGAATTTAGCATCTGTTTATGTACTTCCAAAAACAGGGAAGATGACCTAAGCAGGAGAGGTTGAGTTTGAAGAAGCCCTTTGCTTCTTCAGGGCTTGAAACTGCAGTAAGTAGCTTGCAGCAGAAATCCTTTAGAGCCCTCTCTACACAACGATTCACAAGTGCAATGATAAGAAATTTATTCCCTTACTGAGCAACCTGTTCCAAGCAGGCAAGGAGGAATCTGCAGGTTTTCACAAGTCTTAATTATGCTTCTCCTCTCTGGTCTGCATTTTCTTTTCTGATTTCCACATACAAATCATTTTATAGATTAATTTTCTGTTTCATGGCCAGAAGAGAGACATCTTGACATTTATCTGTAAGGAAGAAGACCAGCCATAAAACGTGAATTGCCACACAAAAATTTATTAAAACACACCTACTCAGAAGACATGAAGTCTTAAGGAGGAAACCAGAATATCTGATGACAACTACTGAAAGGCAAAGTTAACTCCCATATGGTTAATGAAAATGTCTTCTGTCCTGGACTCTAATTGCCTATAGAGCAGCAACTGAGCAAACTTCTGATCTTTTTTTTTAAAGACAGAGGA
>JAVJGG010000009.1:6086321-6099511 GCA_035590195.1 Aviceda cuculoides
ACCCACTCATCATGTGCTAAAAAAAAAAAAAAAAGCCAATCTAAAAATCCTACCACCCTCATATGAAATATTTTGAGCTACACCTGAATACCAGTCTCTCTTTTATGCTGAAGAAAACGCAGAGGAAGTCCAAAGGAGCAGCCTTTTATCCACCACCATTGCTACCCTCTGTGTCATTGTTTCGTACATCAAGCACTCCAAAAATATACCTTTTCTAATGCGCTGATCCTCATCAACCTTCTTCACTGGCATCCTATTAGCTCTCTCCACACTAATGGGATAATCCAGTCTCAAGCTGCAAATCCCTAATACCGCCTTCACTTAGACAGTCACTCTTCTTTATCCATAACGCTTATAATGAATAAATGAAGGGGAATAACTATATGATTACTTACTGCCTCTATTCTTTTTTATCTGCCAGACACCTTTTACATGAAGGTCAAAATACTTAACGACACACTGAAGGAAATACAGAGCAAACTGCATGCACATCTGTACTCTGCCTGATCCAAAACATCTTATCTACACATTCCCATTAGCCACATGATATGGATACCTTGAATGGGCCACTCAGCTTAATTTCAAAAGAAGAAACTTTTTCCAGCTGGAGTTTCTTAACAACCAGGGAAAGCCAGGCAGTTTGAGACTCAAGCAGCTTGTGTAGGTGGGATATCCCTCAAGAGTTAGTAGTCCAAGAACAATTTATTACTATAGGATGAATTTCATTCCTGGTGTTACTGCTTCCAAAGACTATTCTAAATATTTTGATCACTGTGTGAGCACCACAAAGTAATTCCAAATACAATAAACAGTAACAATTTCCAACTATTGCCAATGTTGGCTTCAAATCTGAAATCAGAGTAATATTTACACAGCTAAAAGTTGTTTGTTTGTTTAAAGCACCATGGATAAAAATGGATTGTGTCCCAGCCTCTGGAAGACCTGGTGTCATGATTTAGCCCCAGCCAGAAATTAAGCAGCACACAGCCGCTCACTCACTCCCCTGCAGTGGGATGGGGAAGAGAACTGGAAGAGTAAGAGTGAGAAAACTCATAGGCTGAAATAAAGCCAATTTAATAAGTAAAGCAAAAGCTGCACATGCAAGCAAAGCAAAACAAGGAATTCATTCACCACTTCCCATTGGCAGGCAGGTGTTCAGCCATCTCCAGGAAAGTGGAGCTCCATCATGCGTAATGGTTACTTGGGAAGACAAATGCCATCACTCCGAACATCCCCCCCTTCCTTCTTCTTCCCCCAGGTTTTTACGCTGAACATGATGTCATATGGTCTGCGATATCCCTTGGGTCAGTTGGGGTCGGCTGTCCCGGCTGTGTCCCCTCCCAACTCCTCGTGCCCCCCCCAGCCTGCTCGCTGGTGGGGTGGGTTGAGAAGCAGAAAGGGCCTTGGCTCTGTGCAAGCACTGCTCAGCAATAACTGAAACATCTCTGTGTTATCAACACTGTTTCCAGCACAAATCCAAACCATAGCCCCATACCAGCTACCATGAAGAAAATTAACTATCCCAGCCAAAACCAGCACAACTGCTTACTGACAAAGTAGCAGAGAGAGTCTCACTCTTGCTCCATCCATTTCACAGGCTGTTGGAACAGTACCAGGTTGCTGAAAACATTACATCCAGCTGTGGCAGTTTCCTTGCTTGCAATCACCATGGAGATGTGATGCATCATGTAAAGCATTAATTACATTGCAAGAATCCAGGGCAATGTATGGAGACGGTGTAATTGCTTAGACATCTAGAGCTTCATCCCTTCCCAGTTAAGTCAATAGAAGATCCTGAATCTGTACAAAAAGTGATCTGGTTCCCTATTTGGCAAGCACAGGCCTCATCTATTCCTGTATTGTGACATTAAAGAGGAAAAACTAAGTAACACTACAAAGAAACTAAACCAAAAACCCCTGTTAAAAGCTCTGCTGAAGTTGCATGGAATCTTAGTTTCCCCTCACTCATCAAGTGCATTTCAAAATCCCAAACAAAACCAAAACCTACTTTCTAGCAGAATCTACATGTAGTGTGCCCATAGAGATAGTCACAGTTTTGGCTTTTTTTTCTCTCTCTAGAATAAAACATAGATTTCAACCACGGTGAGCTGTATTCATTCTCAAGTATTATTTGTTTGACCTTTTTTATTTTGCAGTCAATTTAGTTCAATATTCATTGCTACTCAGAGGAATAAACCAGGACATTAGTCCAAGCCCAATAAAAGCTGTGAGCTTTTTACTTGAATGGGTCTCTCTTCCTTAGTCCATTTCAGTACTTTCTTCATACAGTACATGCATATGTACCTATGTGAGCTAAAAAGAATTACTGCAGGACAGATGTATCTTTATTCTGAATGTGTTCATGATCAGACTGTCTCACACCAGACAGGTATTTTGGTGGTATTCTGAAATTGTCATCAAGCCCTTCATCTACTGCTCTCTTCTCTCATCACTCTAAAGTTCACTCTTCTAGGCGTATCTGCAGTGCTAATCTGCTCTTGAGGTGCTTATATGTACGCAAGTGCTTACAAAAAGATAAGTGAGATCGAAAAATATTTGCAAGTAAAGGCATTGCCTACAGCATACAGAACAAGCTCACTCTGGTATCAGAAACCATCTTACTACCTTAGTGCATGTTTCAGCCCAAACACTCTCAATTTCTTAGTTGGGTTAATGAGCCAGAGCTGAATGATGTGCTGATACTGGTCCAGAGTTCTGCAGAGACATCAAAACCAGTCTGCAGACTGACTCTAGACTTGCTTATACAGAACATCCCACACAGCTAGAGAAGCATCATAAGACAACACCAGCAGACCTTCATGCACCTCCATTTATTTTAAGACACGTTGTAACCTTGGATCCAATCTACCTTATCAGTTTCACACCCTGCCACATGATCAGACATCATTCTGCTCAATTATTTGGGATCAGTAGGCAAGATACTTCTATACAGCTCTAATGCCATTTCCAACTGCCTTTTGACTATCTTTTAACACCATTGCCCCCTATATTTTCACTTGTTATCCAAAAAGGTCTTTCTTCCCTTGCTCAAAACTCGGAATTTTCTTCATTTCTCTATAATTTACATTCACTATGGTTTTCAAGTAGATTGTCTAAAATTTTTTTTAAAAAAAGTCTGCATGCAAGACAGAGACAGCAAATTATCTTTTTTTTTTTTTAATACGACTAAATCAAAGCATTAGAAGACTTTTTCTTCTCCATTTTGCAAAAATAAAGCCCAGACTGGGTACCTAAATAAGGCAGGTAGTGTGTTGCTTGCAGAGGAGTATGCACACCCAGGACTGTGATTTTTATATGAACTATAGGCTGAAGGAGAAGATTTAAGTTTCTCTGAATATAAATGTATCCAGGAGAAGCTTTGGAGGTACCGCTGGACACATTATCCACATGCTTGAGCGAATTATTTCTGGTAGCAGATCAAAACTGGCTCTACGATGTCTCTGAGCTCTAATTTTTTACTGAGGATTAATCCTCATGTCTTTAATTACAGAATTTGTAGAGCTGCCTGGCAACCTTACCTAGTACAACTGATCAATCAATGCTCAACCCTTCACGTGGATGGCTTTGCAACTGGTTCTGCAGTTTCTGCCTCATGGCTTGTCCTCATCAGAAGAGGCACAGAGTACTCATCACTTGGCCCTAAATAGTTAATTTATTAACTATTCTCATTTATCAACTGTAATAAGTAGCCTCGATCATATTTTGAGAACACAGTTCCTTGCTCTTGACAGCATTTTCTGTGAAAACAATTGTGGCAGAAAACATTTTAAAATGAAAAGCTGAAAGAGTCCATTTGTAAGACGGAAACACTCTTGGAATAGAATTAGATTTAAAAACAAATCTTAGCAGAAGAACTAGGAAAAATAGTTTAAAGATAAATGGATTTATATTTTAAAGTTTTTCTTCTCATTATATTCTATAATGCATAAAGTTCCCCCATTCGCAAGCTACTGGCTTCACTAACACTAAATTTAAACAGATTTGAAGTATACAATCATCTCTTCTCAAAATAAAGGTGCCCATTTGAATGCAAATTGTTAAAAAGTCAGAACTTCTGACTTTCACATACTTATAAAAAGAGAGCCAAGTCTACTGAAGAAAGAGAATAGGAAAGAAAACCAAGAAATAAACATCCAGAATGTTTCCGCTCCAACAATCACTAATAAGTTTACTGAAAGAGCATTTAGAGACAGCAAAAACTAATCTGAATAATTTATCTACGGGTGTTATTTGTGTTCATTCCCATTATATAACATTCTGTAATTTGAAGTCACCTGGAAGGGACTATACCTGCTCTTTCCAGGAATTTTCTAGACTATGAAAATAATAGCTGAAAAAGTGAACAGGTGCTACAGCATTAGTAATCCTTCCCTAAATCTCTGAAGAGCAGCAGTGCAGATCAGCCAGCTTCAAGGTCATTTATTAACATACATTCACTTTAAGGCATTGATAGCACATGTATTTCTATGCTTCCAGATTGAATGCTGATCTTGGCATTCTTCTCAGTCTTAACAGAGCTTCTTTCAAATCTAAGACTGCTCTTGCCATGTTCAACATAAAGTTCATATTTTAAATTTTAAATTACAAGTACTATGGCAGCAAAGACCCAGCCTGATTTGAGGCTTGTAAGAACTTTCTAGTTTTGCTTTGTTTCAAACACAGGAAAACTCCCACTCCCCAGCTCACCCCAAACACTTGTAAAAAGTATTGCTCCATAAAAGCAAGCATTGCCTGCCTAATCCTTCATTTCTATCAATATTCAGAGATCCAGAAGAAACACAGGCATACATTTCACACTAACGCTACACAGAGCCAGCTTTCCCTGGATCCTGAGAATCACTCCTTAGGCACAACGAACTGAAACACTATGAAGTGCAGAGTGCTCTTAGGCCAGCTTAGGACTCTTTTCCAAGCTGCTTTTTCCAGCAGTGACTCAATGCACAGATATTTTATCACTACAAAGTCCTAACTTCTAGCATCGGGGTGGCCATAAATGATTTTTACCATGTCATAAAGCCAGAAATCACCCAGATGGTGATGCCATTCCTCTACTTACAGTACACTAGGGGCACAGATACAGCTATCTGAAGAAGAAGCTGAAGCAATACAAACCCTCTGATTGAGAGACCTGGGATTAACTGGAAATGTCCCTACATTCTCCTTTCCTTAGCCACTTTTTTTCCTGTTTTTTTTTTTTTTCCAGAATTACTGTTCTGGACAAATCGTTACCCTTTATTTTCCTGGTTGGCCATTATAACTTGGCTTATGGTGCTCTTACTGAGACAGCACAGTTTTATGGGCAGAGCACCTCACTGGCAGCCAGGAGACCTGGTTTCTGAGTTGAACTGTCCATGTTTTTGTACTTGCTCATCACTCCATCTCCCCAGGCTTTTGTCCTGGTCCTTCACATCTACTCCTTAACAAGATTAGGATCATTCCAGAAAAGCAGAGTCTCACACTTAGGTCTGTTGACGTAGCTAAAACAACAGGGTCCTAACGCTGTCTTGGAATGTCTTGTGGTGTCCAACAACAACAAAAAACCCCCCAAAACCCAACCAAACAAACAAACAAAAAATCTGTGGATTTATTCCAAAATGTGCAGATAACTTAAGTGCTAATGGAGCTAAAGTCTGCCTCCACCTAGGACCCCCTACACCTTATTAAATTCCTTACTAAATACTGATTTAAGGAGGAATTATACCTAGTCCCTTTACAAGTTTAGCTTTTAATAAAGAAGTAACAGAAACTCTGATACACCATGTGAACAAGGACCCCATTTTAATCCTTCTTAAGTGCTACTGCCTGCATTTTAAGGGTGACTGACTGAGAATCAGAGATGACTTGATAATTCACTGGATGACTTTGAACAAACTGGGAACGAAACAAAGGTCTGGATTCCCAAGTTTCTGTTTTAATCAGTAGACAATACTCTCACATTTACTATAGATGAAACCTGGTACATCTACCTCTGCTACTTGTGATTCAATTCATTCATTTTGGGAATCATATTCAGAAGTTCTACCTAACTGTGCTTTTTTTCTTTAAATTCTTTTCCTGTAAAGAAAGCATGGTCCTGTACTAAGTAACTTACTTTCAGTGTCTCCTGAAATAAAAGAAACAAGGCAGGCATGCATTTGTGCACCACGTGTACATCAGGGATGAAAAGCTAGCCACTTCATAGCTTCTGTAAGAGTATGATGAGACTAGGCCTTCTTTCTAATAGAGGTCTAACTTTCAGGAGCCACAACAATGGGCAACACTCTCACCTCCCATCATTATTAGTTATAAATATTACTATTATTCTACAATTTCCATCTTGACTAGCAAAAGCAACAGAAATTCAACATAAAGAGTAATTTAATCTCAACTAAATTCTGCTAATATTTATAAGACCATGTGCCTTTTTTTTTTTTTTTTTTTTTAAATCAAATGATAATCTGCTGTTTGATTTTCAGGTTGAAGGGACGGTGGAGAAGCCCTTACCTGTTTCCCGTTATGGTTTATGGAATATAGTAGTAACTACACTTAGAAGCACTTCCAAGTAAACCTAGCTGTAAAACAGCTTTTACAGCTGGTTGCTGGTGTCTCCCTCAAAATGTATCTCCACTTCATGTGGTCTGCAAAACACAGTACTTCTGCCCCTCCTAAAATTCTCAAGTGAATCTGAGCCATGGCTATGTAACTCCCAGATTTTTCCTTTATAGCATCTGATGACTAACTGAATAGAAATAAAGCACTATACTGACTTAGTCAATAACTCCAGAAGAATACATACTCCTGGTCTGGCTTCGTACTGCTGTTTAATATCAAGAGGAACCCAGCAGTAAAAAAAGCACCAATGATTTTCACTTCTCATCATTTCTGTGAGCATTTGACTCAGAGACCAAATAAGCATGATATGCCTAGTCATGTTATTGCCCTAGTACTTTTAGGAAACGCCTCCCAATACAGGAAGCTAATCTAGATTTAAACTGAGAACTGAATCTATGAGTATCTCTTGATATTCAGCTCTTGATATCTCAACTCTTCATTGTTTCTGAAACAAACTTTGCATTATATTTACAGTGCACGGCTACTGGAGTAAAGATATTTGAAAATGTAATTGAGTGAAAGTAAGTAAATTGAAGATATCAATTAAAAAAAAGCCCCAAACTAGACAATCTTAATGTATCTTGAGAATTTCTCATCTGTATTACCTGAAACAAACATATTATGTAACTCCAAATGGATTCATCTTTCCAAACACTGAGATAAGTTGCTTTGTTTTTTTGAAATTTGCTGGTGCCTGGCTATTTTCTAAAGTAAGCTAGGAATTAAAAATAGATCCCAAGCCAGGTATTTCCTAAAGGAGCAGACTGTGGATCAGGATGGGTTTCCTGAACACTCCTGCAGAAGTTACTAGGATAAACTCAAGATCTTGATTTTGATCTTTAAACACTGCTACAGTTTTTAGGTCAGGCAAAAATGTCTGATGTAAAAGATTTCCTTAAGCCATTTGACAAATAAAGCACTGCCTCATCTTTCAACTTGCCTGGCTTTCAGACTGTAATCCCTCAATTCAAAGAACTCTTCATCACCAGCAGCAGCGAGAAAGCCATTTCAAATAGCTTTGACCTCACAGTTTCAGAGGCTTTTTTTTTTTTTTTAACTTTACTGAAACATATCCTTATATCAACATTAGTAAAGCAAAAACTTCACATGTATAGCTATCTCACATTCTCCCCAAAACATACAATGAACAGATTTTAAAGACAAGAAAAGACCCTTGTGCTCTTCTAGTATAACTCTATACTCAGAAAATCTCATTCAATGTTTTCTGCATCAGTGCCCTAAATTTTGCCTGAATCTAAGATAGCTTAAAAACAATATCCAGTTTAATCTGAAGAGTTCAAGCAAAGAATTCCACTCAACCCTACATTAAGCTACATCAATGGCTAATAACCTTCATAAGTACCCTATTTCTAATCCAATACGGAACACAGGGAAGTATATATGAATTTCTCACTCCATAATCCTAATAGGGACCCACTTTTCCATGAGTAGAAGGTTATTCAGGAAACAAGATGAAAGATCTCATTTTACATAGGGGTATTACTAGCTGTTGCCCTGCTGTTTCTTTTTTGATGATGTTGACAATGGAGACAGTGGTTTCTAAGATTAGGCGAATTCGGTGTAAGTTATAAATAGCAAATTGAACTAGCCAACAAAAGGAAGACAGGATGGCTGGTGAATCAGTACTATTAACACTCACTAATTCCCAAAAAGCACACACAAAGCCATCAAAATATACAAACAATTACACTATGAGTTATCTTTCCACCTTACACACAAGCAAATTTGATATTAATTTTCCTCATGGAAGTTACACTAGCCTAGTCTTCCTATTCAAAGGTTAAGCCTATTGCTTCCTTTTCAAAGTTTTGAGGCAAAATAAAGCCATGGAGAATGCATGCAGCATGGGGAAAAACACGATGAGTTAGAGATCTGTGTGCAGTTGAAGAGCTACAATCTTGTTGGGATCATGGAAACATGGATGGAGTGTTGCAGTGAGGGGAATGCAGGCTTGTTAGGAAGGACAGGATTGGAACATCAGGAGGAGCAGTTGCCCTTTACATGAGAGAGCAGCTGGAGCGCATGGAGCTCTGCCTGGGGATGAATGAAGTTAGGCAACTTCAACTGGATGCCCAAACGGAATTGAATCTGGCCAGGGGTGTCAAAGACAACACAAAGGGCTTCTCTAACTACCTAGGCTACAAAAGGAAGACCAGGAAAAATGTTGGCTCATTGCTTAACAAGACAGGGGACCTGGTTACAAAGAACATGGAGAGGGCTGAGGTACTGAATGCCTTCTTTGCCTCAGTCTTTACTAGAAGAATCGGCCTTCAGGAATCCCAGGCACCAGAGACCAGGGGAAAGACTGGACCAAAGAAGATGTATTTTTGGTGGAAAAGGATCAGGTCAGGGAATACTTAAGCAAAATGGACGTATGTAAGTCCATGCATCCAGAGGATGCACATCAGTGCTGAAGGAGCTGGCTGATGCCATTACAAGGCCACCCTTGATAATCTTTGCTCAGTCATGGCGACTGGCAGAAGTGCCTGAAGACTGGAGGAAAGCAAATGTCACTCCTGTCTTCAAGAAAGGCAAGAAGGCTCAGAGAACTACAGACTGCTCAGCCTCATTTCAATCCCTGGGAAGGTGATGAAGCAGCTAGTCCCAGAAACCATTTCCAGGCACGTGAAGGATAAGAAACTCCTCAGGAGTAGTCAGCATTAAAAAGTTTGTGATATGCCTAAATTTATTCATTGATACTTACAAGTACAAAACCCGGTAAGTGTAAGCTGTAAAAGCTGTACAATTAAGACTTCTATTTTTCACTTTAGCTTTTCAGCACAAAGCCTAGGACATAGAAGAGTTTGTTAAATCCAAGTTAAAGAAGTAACACCACCTTGTACAACCAATACCCTTGATTCATTCTGTCTAGATGGCTTATTTAAATCCTTGGGGGAGGGGGGGCGGGGAAGGGCTGTCACTGAAAGGCAAACTTTATGTAGCAATCTGTATTCCTGAACATAAGTTGCTTCTAAAAAGATTTTTTAAGATCCATGCTTGAAATTTAGCAGCTACGTCAACCAGAAATATTTACAAAATTTGTTCCGAATGTTCAAACACACATGTAGAGCTTCCTGGAGCTACTTCCCTGCACGCCCAGTTCAGAGAAGAACTATATAGTAGCAACTGCATTTTCATGTATCACCTAAGTTCACCTCATCTATGTTTATATGTAGAAAATCCTACATCAAAATACACAATCATTTTTCAGTTTCACTGCTACTCTTATACTTTATGCAGTTCACAGAAAGAAACTAGAAGGGTAGTGAAAGTGATGTTCTTAGTGATTGTAGGCAACCCACCTCATGTCATACTGTAAGTCTGATACATTGAAATACTAACCAGAACCCCAGAAAGCCAGTATTTTTTATGATAGGATTATCCTTTCTCTTATAGAGCTCACCGCTCCTCTTTTTAACCTGAAGCTCTTAATGTTGCAAAACCCGAGTACACGATGGATTTGACATCTCTCTAGAAAATAGCATCTGAGACATAAGTACTAATGATTGTTTTTACAGGTGCCAATACGATGATAGTTTTCAATGCATCTTCACTTTCATATACCCCAAAGCCAGTGACACACAGGTTAATCGATGCCTTGAGATTTAATCAGAAAGTGTTGAGAAAGAAGTTGCTGTAGTGCGATACAGATAAGCAACAACCTAACTCTGAAGTGGATAACAGCGCTTCATAGTGACTCAAGGAAATACACAACAGGATAGGCAAGGCAGACAGAATAAGGCAGAGCAAAAAAACCCATAAAGATCAGTAACTCACCTTTAACTCTGATTAACTGCAAATGTTTAGCAATCAAGAACAGTTTAGCAGCAACATTTCTGGGCTGTAGGGCCAGAGAGAGAAAAGCAATAGAGCACAGGAGTCTGTCCCTTCTTCCCTCCTGCCTTTCCTCTGTCCCCAACACTGACAGCTCCCAAGGATGGGCCTCTCTAAGGAAAAGTTATCCTGCCCTTTTGGTTACTCTTCCTACCCTTCCTGCTCTAGAAGGCAATTTGTTTTAATATATCATTGAAAAAACCAGCATGATTTCTCCTCATTAGTAATTACAAAAATTAACATTTTCTTGGGTTGGTTGGTTGGTTTGTTTTTAAACAAGAATAATTGCAATTCAGATTTGTTGAGCTAGTTTTTACAGAAACTTATGGGAAAACTGACCAAACACATAAAAATGACACCACAAACACAGATGAAGACATATAACATCTTGTGTATGTTAATCCCATGACCTGAAGCCAGATTGCTGAATCAGTCTGTGCAGTGTTATAGAGAGGAAAGTGAGAGCTTCCTTTGCTTGATGGGAATAGGTGAACCACTCAAGCACAGAAATAAGTCAAGACACCAATGGAGAAAACAGGAAACTGATGGAGGCAGGAGATGGGAGGGCCTTGAATCTGCTCTTGCTGCTTTTAATTCAACAGCGTTGGCTGAGCACAACATGAGAAGCAAGTTACAGAATCATGCAGCACTGGGTAAATCTCCTGTAGAGCATCTTGCCTAGCTTCAGCCACAGCACTTTGAGATAGTTATGAACTAACTGAAGAGAGGCCAAGAAGAGCGATAAGAAAAGATGACCAATAAAGAAAGACCAAACAAGCTGGGCATATTTTAGCCTAAAGCAGAGAAAGCTGGATGGGGGTGGGGGGGTGCCACACAAAGATTTTTAGGAACCAGCTAACTAGGTATGCCTCAGGAATGGAACACATAAGTTTGTCTTCACCTTGAAGCTGAGGGAAAGAAGGATGGATCTCTTGAGGTCATTTCTAGCCCTGTATTTTTCTAGGATTTGGAAATGGACCCTTCAAAATAGCAACAACTACTTCACTTATCTCTAAAGGAAGACACCGCTGTAACAGCCCCATATGGCAAGCTTTCCTTTTCCCAGGATGTTGCGTTTATTCCCATTCTAGAAGATTCTTCACACATTTCACTGAGAATCAAGCCCAAAATATCAATCAAGTTATTTATTTGTATCTCTTGCATATAATAATCTCTCTAGAATTAAAGGACTATAGGTTTTAGGTTTTGATACAACACAATTAAATATCAGGGCTTTGACTAAAATACGGTTTTAAACAGAAGGTTAAGACAGCATTAAAGAAATGATTTATATGTCAGTAGTCTGAGCAGACAGCTCCTTAATAACACTGGAAAGGGAATTTAAGGGAAAATATTTCAGAGAAGTAAATGGATATTCTTTCCAGCAGAATGACTTCTTTAAAGACAAAAATCAAAATTATGCAGGTCTTTTTTTTTGTTTCAGAAGAATCACTTTGAAGGTAAAATATACCTACCCAAAGCAATTAAGATGAGAAGAAGAAAGACAGAGGCAAAGAATACTCCAAGGGCCAAGTATGTAAGACTAAAAGAACTATTCAGTCAAGGTATAATCATCCATTTTCCCCAGAATTATGTTTATTTAACACAAATATAAAGGTGTGTAGAAGAGATGAATGGGTTACAGGAGAAGGTAAAATGAAAGCTCTAACATGTTGTTCTTTGGAAAGCATCACCATTATCAAAGAGAACTGCTTGCTGCAAGTCAAACAAATTTCTGTTTGAATTTAGGATTAAGTTGTTGTGGAATGATTGCTGGAGGTGACTTATTGATATGACACTCCCCACCCCCCTCAAGGGAAGGTGAACCTCCAGGGTGGAATACAGTGGACATGTAAAGAATCCATTCCGTGGTAGTTCCTTAAGCAACGTGACCCGCAAGATTAGATGTTGGCAACACCAGGGGAGCTTGGTATGCTGACTCTGAAAAGTCACACGGAGGATGGAGCAGAGTGGAGACACCGCAGCCAGGCTCTGTGATCACAAGGGTAGGGAACTGGGATGATAGGAACAAGAACAGTTGGTCCCTGCATTGAATCCACTGAAGCAAGGAGGTAAAATAACAGGGGTTCTGTCAACTTAATGCCCTACTTCTGATTTATATCACACGTGCCCACTTCTGGGGTATTGGCATGCAACGCCATGTCCTTTGGGTGAACTTTGCTCATTATAATATCATTATAATACCAAAACCCACCTCTGAGGTGCAACCTCTCCCCCACAGAGCATGCACTCTGAATTTTTTCTAGTGTATACCTTTAAAAACAAAGTTAGAGAACTTTATACCAATCAAAGTAAAGGTATGTATGACTAGAGTCACTCAAGCTCCACCTAAAAGGAAAAATAGTATAAAAAGACCACAAAAGAGGAAGACTGTTAGGGAAGATACCATCATAGACAAGTTGGGAGGACATTGCTGACTTCTGGGATCAGCCAATGGGCTGAACTTCTCCTTCCCCACCATAGGGACGCCTATTGGGTGAGATTCAAACACTTGGCTGTTCTGAGTGCCTCCCCGGGAAACTTAGAATTCTTTAGAGCTCTTTTCTTTCATAATTTTATGGGCTTGTAGTTGACTGTATTATTATTTGCACGTGCTTTGCAGACAATGTATTTATCACCGGCAATCCTGTAAGAGACTGAATTCTTATCTTGAACCATTCTGCCTCAAAGATTGTTAGGTGTGAGGGCTGTGAACTGCTTAT
>JAVJGG010000009.1:6099611-6111760 GCA_035590195.1 Aviceda cuculoides
GCAATAAAGAATGCCTGCTTTCTAAAACTCCAAAATGAGTCTTAGAGAGTTTCTTCAACCAGATTTTCGGTATCACTGGCTTCTGCTTCCTTTTCCACCACCGAAGTATTGAAGACTGAGGACCAACGGGACGTCGCTGGGCCTGTGGTGGTGACTATCCTTGCAACTCTATCCCAACTGCTTGCTTGATTTCTGCCTTTTCTTCCATTCTATCATATTGCCACCACTTTCTACTTTTGATACTTTTGATAATAAAAACTGTTTTGGGTATACGGCATTTGACCTCGTTTGTGTCTTAAATCTCGCTCTTGGGATCGTATTGAAACCTTCCCTGACATTGGATCGGGACAAATCCAAAAGAACTCGTACTGTTGCTTTAATAAACTGTGCTGCTCATTAATCTAGTCGTGATAATTCGTTAACGCAACAAAACTCCCCAAGTCTGGTAATTCTTGTGCATTGAACGCGGCTAAGCCAAGAGTGCAGTGTGCTTTAAGTACATCCATCATTGTGCGACCGGACTTGTGGCGCTGAATTGGACATCACTCAGAAACTAAACCTAGCCACCTCCAGCCCCTCTGACATCTGAGGATAAGCTGGAATGCAAGGGGGGTTATTTTCTGCCAAATTCCTTTACCCTTTAACTCAATAGTTATTCATGGCTCTGTGAGCAACTACTAGGAGAAGAGAAATAGAAGATTACAGAAGGAATACTCCTACAACAGTTAGTAGTGCTTGACCCATTCCAGTCTCAGTTTTAGCAGTTGTATATCTCAGACATCAAACTTCTCACAGGTGACAAAGGAAGAAATTGTAAATTAACTTTTACTTTAAGGCTATAGTCTTTCTCTCCAACTCTGGTCTTTATTCTATAGGACAGGAGGGAACCAAGCTTCCCCAGGCTTCTGTCATATACTTGCCATAAAATGAAACACAAAATATGTGTCAGATTTTGCTGTATGAACAAAATTGTTCATAAGTTTGTAGGTTCTACCTGTCTCATTCCTTTGCGCCGAGAGTTAGCTTTGTTCATTTATTTGCTTTTGTTAAACTATTTATTTATGAATTCTTGCTCAAAACAACTGAAAGTCCTAAAGAGAAGCAAAAACGATCCTTAGTAACCTCAGATTACACAGTGTTACATTGTTCCACTACAAAAATGAGAAAGCACTTGAATGCAGTATTTCACATCACAACGCCAGCTCAACACTTCTGGGGCAGAAACCTGGGATATTTTACAATTTTAAGTGCCATTACACAAAACAAGAAAATATTTGTCTTTCAGTCATATCTCCTCACCTAGCATATGCACTTACAGATAACCTCTGTATTTGCCTTTGGTTGTGTATGATGCCCTGATGCTAATTTAGAAGTAATTCAAAAAGAAAAGTAGACTTCCTATTTTATTACCCATCTCACTTCACAAAGCAAACCGATTTTCTCTAAGGCCTCACAAGAAGAATGAAGAGGACATACTTTGTTTCAGCTCCTGGTGAGAGGCATCAGATGTTCCTCTAGTCAACCCTTGCTAGGGGCATAGCAAGTTTTTTCAGAGGCTGCATCAAAGGCCTAGCTCTGATGGATGCATAAAATAAGACAGACTGAGAGCAGAGCTTTCAAGGGGAAAAAAAGACCAGTGGGCTTAAGGAAAAAAGGTATTTCAGGCTACCTTTGTGTTTTTAAAAATTGTAGCTGAGAATATAAGATAATGTGGAGAAAATATTATACTACCTGCCACAGTTCATTAAAGTACCATGCACAGAGCAGGCAGCTACTTCAGGAACTGAACAGTTCCTGTTCCTCCGTATTTTACTTCCATCGAGAAAGATGACTTCTATAACTTCAAGTTTATTGTTAACATACCTGTCCCGGCTTCCTTCTGTGATGTGATAGAGACGATTGGCACCTCCATCAGCACAAGCTCTCAGTGCAGCTGCAAGTGAAGAAACAGAACATCAATGTATTGGCATTATAAAGAAAAAAACACAACCAGTTACTCCATTACTGACATTTCTGTGTAAACTCAATTGTTCATTGCAGCGTAGGGAATAAACTTGAGATCTCACACAGCTTTTAGCTCCCCATAAGTCACTACTTCCCTTGTTTCTCTAAATAGACATTTGAACTGGTTTTATCAGACTAGTGCCGATCTTCATCTGACTGTGTCACTGTACTTTCCAAATATCTTGTTTCTATCCATCCTAACTTCCTGCCCAGTCAGCTTAACTACATGGGGGGCAAGTATTCAAAATCTGAAAAGGGCCCATCCTCCACGTATGGGCATGTACTTGCCTGAACAAGTGGGAACTTGCACCTTAAACCTAACAATCTTCTCACCCAGGCAAAAAGTTCACAATGGTGGCTCTATAATCACCTGCATAAAAACTGGGGTGGGGTGGGGGGAAGAGTTGGGCATGACAATATCTATTTTCTCTTTTTTTCCCCTCCTATGACACAAAAATGATAACTCCACTACAGTTCCTATACTATTTCACAGACTGAATCATCTAATATAAAGCAGGAGGGTTAGGTCTTGGCTTTAAATCTTGAACTACCCTGGCACAACAGGAACAAAACCACAATAACTTTCAGTGCTTCCACATAACTTGGGGACTGCAAAGGGCACATGCCACTAATTCCAGCTGATTTTAAACAAGTACAGACATGCTGTCCTCTTGTGATCCCTTTGTTTATATATTTATTATATTCCTTCCAGGTCTGTGGGCAAAGAGGGACCACCTGGTAGACCCGAGAGGGCTGAAAGTCAGAGTATCAGGGAGGAGGAGGGGAAACGGAAAAAGAGGAGAGACAAAGAAAAGGAACAGCCTGCCCAAGTTTTGGGAAAAAAGGTATAAACAATCAGACTGGGCACTTCCTGCTGCTGAGAATCCAATTTTCAGCTAAAGCCGCTTTCCTTTGGTGTTTATTTCTCAGTCAGAACCACCTCTCAGCAGTGATACAAACCTACATTTTTCCTTTTGGCGCTCATTAGGTGGGCAATGAGCCCACCTCTCCCCCTAGCTTAGCCATCAACTTAGCCAGCCTATACAAACTGGGACAACAAAGTTCATCTCTGTATCTGCTCTCATCGTTAAGCCATTCTTTCTTATTTGGCTGTTGAACTCCAACCACAGCGAATGGTCTGTATGGCTATATCCACCATGCAGTACCATGCAACCTCGGCTGAGGCTTTTTGGAAAAAAAGAAGAAAGCAGGGAAGCCCAAAGCTACCAGTTCACCACAGGTAGCTTTGGGTACAGCAGCTTTTTTCCTGCAGGCTGCAAGAATGCGCAGGGCAGGAGAACTAGCGTTGCACTCCTCAGTATCTCTTCTAGCACTGCTCCTGCTCCAGTGACCCCTCTTCTCTTGTCCATATTACAGTACCCACTACGGCAAGCACTACCTTTCTCAGCCTTCTTGCACAGACCATCCTCTGCTCTGTCTCCTTATCCTACCTCGCCCCCTCCTTCCAGGCACCATCCAAACCCACATTAACAAGACAAGGTCAAGCAGATTTGATCCTAACAAATCTTATTAGCCGAGATCATTTCTAAATTATGGTAGCTGGACAGCCACTTACCACGGTGATGCACTGCTTCAGGCTCTTGCCAGGTTCCTCACCCATCCTGATGAATATAAACATGGCAAGATGAAAAGAACAACTGTTTTTGCCCACTGTGTTTGACTGGAAGCTTTTAACTTCTCCTCTCACTTGAGGTTACAACTGAAACTGGATTAATGTAATTCCTTTCACCTGGGCATATTTGTGAACTTCTCTCAGGGAGTTCAGTTCACACAGAATTCAGTAATGGTCCAATGCAAGAAGAGTGTGTAATATGTGTCCTTAAATTAGCTATCCGGGCCATCGGTTTATTTAGCAGATACAAGGCATATAAGCAAGGCCTAGGACCTAAGCAATTACAGAATCTTTTCTCTCCCCTTGAGCTACAAAAGCAATTCATCAGTTGAGACTTTTTTTTATAGTCAAAACCATAAGAATGCTGCAGAAAAATTACTTTCTAACTTTGGGTACAGAACCTGCCTAAAGGATGCTTCCTGGGTCAAAGACAGCCCCAGCTTTTTCCTTCTGAGAACAGTGATTTTTACATCTATTCTCCCACATTTTAAACAAATAAGTGGTTTATGACTTCTGGGGGAAAAAAAGAAGGGATGAGATACAGAAAAAGAAAGATGAAAGAGTCTATTATCTGCCTCAATTACTTTAAGACAGCCAGAGCCTTAACTGTGGTAAGTCCATCGAGATAATTTACAAGTGAAGCCTGACCTAAGATCTCTTCACCTGATCTTACTATTTTAAAACAACATGTCCAAAACCCCCAAACAAACTAACTATTGCAAAACAAATCAGTCTTCAATCAGTCTGGTACATGTAAAACTACTGAGATTCTCCCAAAGACCTGAAGGTGCCCAAGTAACAGGTCTATGACACTTGTATGCTGTTCACATGGATATAGGGCTACTACTTGAAATCTCAAATCAAAATAGTTGCCTGATATAACTGCAATTTAAAGCTGTCCCCCACATATTTATTCTTACAAATAAGAATAAATAATTTTTAAAACATTAAACTTTGGCAGGATTGCAAAGTTATTTAGAGAAACTATTTATGAGGTACTGATCCTTTACCAGCAAGTTAATAACTTACACTGAAATGAACCAAAGCCCAGGTGTTTTAAGTAACTAGCAGGTAATTAACTGATTGGCTGGAGGCCAGTAAATCATATTATTTCTACAGCTATGAACCAACCCTTGCTTGATAAAAAGTAATGATATACATTAGCTGGAAGAACATGTATCATTATTATCTGGAAGTGTTTAAGGAGATAGTCAGCAATTCTAAGCTTACAATTCAGATGGAAAATTCTCTGTGAAAAGATAATAGGAACTGATTTTATACAGTGCCTTTTACATTAGAGACAAAATTGCTTTACAAACAACAATTTGGCCAAGGTGCACTGCAGCAACCATGTAGGCACATCTAGCAGTCTCTAGGCACTTTGCAACACCTCACACAAAACCTAATTAATTATTTCAGCAGAAACTGGAGGACCTGAACAAGATTGGGGCTTTGTTTTGCTTGGCATCCTGAAAACAGAGACCTTCTTCTGAAGAAGTTTACAATTTAAACAGATGAAAAACACAAATGAAAAGGTTGAAAGTGACACAGAGGAATGAAGTGCTAATGGTTACACATGGGTCAAAGACAAGTTATCTTCCAGGGTGACCAAAATGGATGGTGGGGTTTGTAGAGGGAAGAATAACTTAAGTGGTCAGCCAGAACACAGGTGGTCTTGCACACACCTTCTCTTCTGACCCAAAGGTTACTATCTCATTATTGGAGACCCCTCAAATTTGCCAGGTGCACTGCACATGGAAGTACTCTCTAGCTTGTGTATGTCAGAAAGAACTAAGTCAGTAAAGACATTATCTGAAGGCTTTTAGTTAATCCTGCCTCTGAGAACTCAGCCAGACTAAGGAACTGTGGTCCAAGTAGCTCACTGAGCTCTGATGGGTCAGGAGGACCACCACTTCCAGCAAAGATGCTGTGATATGCAATTGGGAGCAGTAGCTTTTTGAACCGCCACAACTGGAAGCAGAGGAGACCCATGCCCTTGGCCACCCTGCTCTGCTGGAGAGCCCCAAGGTACACTTTCATGCTTTTCTTATGAGAAGAGACGACACTAAGAGCACAAGGGTGCAAGGGCCCTGCAGCACTAGCTCAGCATGCGACTCTGTGCTCTTTGGCACTACCACAAATTACAACCTTTCCAACCTGAATGGCTTAAACCACCACACTGAATATTCTGTGTTAAGCGCCACTCCTCAGAAATAGCTCTGTCAAATTACCACCTTTTCTATCTGTCAGATTCCTTTCTGATATAACTCCAGTGTCATTCAGTGAACTAGGGAATGGAGACATAACCAAAAAATCAGCTGTTTCATTGTGCTGCTTAGTGGAAGAGTAGAGAAGTGGGAACTCAGTGCACTGCCAATAACTGCTACCCAAGTTATTGGCAGCAGCCTGTGTTCAGTCCAGCAGTGTTTGAAATTACAGCAAGAGTAAATACCCTTCAGCTCCACCTATGCTGAGGAAGAGTTATGTCAAGAACATATTATCAGCCCATGATATCTCTGAAAGAGTTTCTCATAGGCAATGTGAATGAAGAAACCAATGTCTTTCTGAGTAATCTCCTTCATTTTAAGTGGTGTCTCTTCTGCTAGAAACCAGTGAACTATTTCCCTTCAGTGACCAAAGTTGAGAGGCGAATTTTAGAGCTAATTATTAGTGAATATGCTTTTACAAAAATTATTCTAATGCAACAAAAATAATGGAAACAATTTATATTTATATTTACTCTTTTGGTAAATATCAACATATTTACACATGTAAATGTAATTTAGCATATCAAACACAAAAAGGAAGGTCTTGGCTCTGAGCTAACTAGTCCTGAAGCTTTTTGCAGAAGAGAAGCAAGTATTTTATCACACCTTCAACAGCCCTGCAAATTCAGGCAGGGGAAAAGACTCTACAGAGCAGATGCAACTCTTTCAGACTGAGTAAGATGAGGGCATAAAAAGAGAATACATTTATACAGAGTACCAATACCTGGGGAAGAAAAGCATAACTTTATTATTTCTATTATTATTCCTATTCTATTATTCCTTGCAATTAGCATTTACAATATTTTTTCTTTTTTCAAACAGATCTTGAAACTAATCCATGTTTTTGCCTAAATTCATATTTATGACATCTCCCCTTAAACTGCCTTAGTATATCCCCTCTGTTCCTTTTCCAATTTTACACAACTTTTTATAGGTATGCAGTCTGTTTCCTTCATTCATTTATTGATTCAGTAACCTGGTAACCACAATTAACCTGCCAGCATAATCTACACATAAGAGAACCCTGCTTAATTAATGACTTGGAATGCTGGTAGTAACATATATGTGATAATACATGGTAGATATGCAGAGAATTGCTTGGTTTGCTTGATACATTTGGCTAACACATTTTTGTCTCAGCATTAATAAAAAATACCAGTTACGAGCAGTAAAATGCATAATCCGTATTTATGTGCTTTCTCTTTTTCTCCTTTGTCCTGCAGCAACTGCAGAAACATACTTAACAAATCCATGGCTTTGTATGGCTGCAGACAGCTAGCTAGGGGATCTCTCTGCGTCTCAAACTACTCCCTCCCACTCATGTGTTTCTACCAGTGTTACCAGGACCGTATACAACTGCTGTTATATACCAAGTACAGTGCACTGCAGACATGTCTCTTCTGGTCATCTGCAGCCCTGTTTATCAAATCACCTGTCAGTCCATAACAGTCTTCTGTTTTGCAGCTGGATACTGGTCTTGCTAAGAGGCTTTTTAACTATTTAAAATAGGTCTATCCACAATTTGTCTAAAACTGAAAAGGCTTAGCTCCTGTCACCAGTAATTTAAATTTGCAGCAGTGCACAGGGCTTTAACTAGGCACAATGAAGAATGTCACCTGCTCTCAGAATATTCTGTGGTTCCAAATGAAATTAAAGAGATATACAGGTGCTTTCTAAGCTGCTGCTATAGGTGCACATTCATGCTGCTATAATCAGCAGCAGCAAGAGCAGTCAGCCTTTTGTTGTAGTACTCAGCGCTTTCTAGGATTAAGCCCATTCTTAGGAATTTCACCCCAAATTCCTCTTTTTTTGTCCCCCCCCTTTTTTTATGACATTGGCTATTTGCAATATTTCATCCATACTTCCAACCCAGGAATAAATATTAGTTCTACAAATGCTGCAAAGAAAACAATGGTTGCTATTCTTAAATTGTCTGTGTACCCAAGGAAGGCACATCAGCTACAAATGTCTCATACCTAACTTGTACACCATCTATATCACACAAAGAACATAGAAACCTAGTAGTCCTCGAGTAAATGGATCACCAACAGTGGAGCTGACAGCCTGCTTCCATATAGACTGGAGTATGGATCTTGGATGAAAAACTACTGCACATCTAGTAAGGTAATTATATGTTTCCTGCAAAACTGGTGTGCTTCTTTAATCACTCTGCTTTGAGTTGTAAACATCAGAGATCTCAGCTAAGCAGAGGCAGGATTCATTAAGCAATTAAATATGAGAATACAAGGAAGGAACCAATGTACTGATGAATTAGGAAACACTATTCTTTTCTCAGTGCATGGATTTAATATTGAGCAAAAGCCACACAGATAACATGTCTCTTTAAAAAGTTCACACAGAAATGAAACACAGGGTAAATTAAACAATTTCTCTCACAGACAAAAAACTTCTCTGAATTTTAGCCAAAACCTAAGTTACACAGTCATCAAAACAAAATCTTTCTTTAAAAAAAAAATTCCTAAAAAATCTAAAATCTTAATGCTTACTTGTGGGAAAAAAAAAAAGGAATAAAAGAATAGATCAACTTTTTAAAAACAAATTCTTAAGTACCAAAAAACAAAACTGCAAGCAAAAAACCCCAAGTATCAGTAAATATAGTAGGAGTAATGTGCTGTCAGAGTTGGAGGCAGGAGAGCGACTGTGTTCTCACTAGGCTGAGTTTCTGGACTGTCTTCAGGTACGCTTCCACGCAGAGTTCATTACAATGATTCATATTCAAGGCTGCTGGGTTTGGAGTAATCTCTTGTCAGGTGTTAGATTTAATATTCCTACAACCCTCACTTAGGATATGATTTTCTCTTCTCTTTCCTGTCATTCTTCTCCCATTCTGTCAAACCCGGGCGCTCTGGTACTCGCCACACTGCGATGTGCCCATTGCTGTAACGGGCTCTGCAAGCGGGAGCAGCCCCGTGCTGTGTCACAGCAAAACCAGGAGGAAAGAGCCCAAACATAAAACAAATTACTTGCTGCCATCATTTTGACTAAAATCTAAGTGACCTTTTCATGACAAGGCTACATGGCTCGATGCCACTGGGGGAAACATCAGGAAGTTTATTCTTTTCATTTTCTCCTTTTTTTGCTCTCTGTTTGAAAAATGACAAGCTAAAGCAATAATGTAACATTTAATCAACTTTTCTTTTTGCCCTTAACACACATCTATTATTACCAGGTAACAGGAAAAAAACACTGATTAGGGCACACACACACACACACACACAGAGAAAGGAAAAGTACACTAAAGTGCATAATGCTAATCCTGACTTTTTTCCTGATAAACTATTTGTTCTGAATGTCTTAAAGAGTAATTTGTCAAACCAAAGATCTTCACAAATCAAACAAGCTGCTGAAACATAGGCGGGAGATCCTACTTGTGCCTGTCTTTTCCTGAGTAAGAAGGAATCCCAACTCTCCACAGTTGTATATTTGTGCCTTACAGAGGCCTGGTCTCCGACACCAGGGCTTCCCGGCGGTTCGCCAGCCCTTCCGGCGGTGCCACACGCCGGCCCCGGGGCTGGGTCGGATCCTGGTTTGCAGACTGACCTGCAAGTACCTTGGAGCTCTTCCCCGGGGGACGTGCAGTCGGCCACCCAAACCTCCTACCCAGACGTTGCCGATGTAACCCCCGATCGCTGACGAAGGATCCGCTGAGCCTCAAACGTCAAACTCCTACAGACACTGTGCCAGCTATCCTTCATAATACACCCCATCAGGTTGCTTTTCAAACACCATCTTCTTTCATTGCTTCATAAGTACAACGTGCCTCACTAACAAAACTTTACTATAACCTGTCTGCCGGTGTCCTATACCTAAACCAAACACATACATCAAAATATAATTGAAGGTAAAGTAACTGAAAGAGTGTGCAGCTAGCTTTTTTCTGCACCCATTACCTAATTATCAAGTGAAATGGAGAGGTTTCCACATCAATTTTATTTCTGAAGTTTTTAAATTATATTGTTTAATAATTCAGTGTAATGTGCACTGACTTCAAGCTTTGAATGCAACTTTTTATTTCTTCATTTCATATTTTCCATTGCTGCAACATTGATTTCTGACACAAGGAAGATAAATAGCTACAAACATGATGGAATATCCCAACTGCCTGCAATTTTAATTGCCAGTCAGCATTGTTATCAGGCAAACTTTAGCAGCAAGCTGACTCTATTCCTACATGGAAAGAACTGACAAAAAAACCCAATCACCTTTATTAGCATTAAACCATACACATTTGCACAAAGGATCAGACTATAAAGAGGAAAAAAAAAGCCCTTTTTTGATCTGGTGTTGCTGATTCCAGGCCAGCAGCAGCAGCCTGTGTGCAATCACTGCTCCCTACCCCGCAGTGAGCGGGATGTGGGGCAGGCAGGGAGACAATATGTGGAAAAGGGGGGTCAACTGTGCCAAGGCAGCAAAAAACCATAATGTCCTACTGCTACCGGCCACCAGCAAGACTATGTTCCTCATCACAGCCAGAGTCAGCACTATTGTCTCTTCTGCTTCCACTGAACAATATGCATTAATAATTCAAGCCAACCTGCAAGTGTAAAGCAATGAGCATGATAAGTTCATATTCATGTCTATGATTAAATATTTTCAGCTAACACATTTATATTTCAAATTTTGTTTGCCTAAATTGGATTTGCAGTAGCCTGCAACTCATCAAAAAATTAATCACACACTTATTTTAAATAGCACAAAATATATTAATTCTCATGCTACCAAAATACGCCCTGTTCCTTAGCAGCCCAGAACAGATTTCCATGCAGCCATTTCATATCATAGTGTAACAAAAACTTTCGTGTGTCAAAGAAATTTCAGAACTCATAGAAGTCAGATACTCCAATTTTGTTGAAAGACAACTAGAATATTACAATGCATAAATTTCTGAACCAATCAAACTTACATTGACACCTTCCTGAAAAATTATACAAACTATTCAGAAGAATAATCTTGGTCTAAAAGTTGTTTGGAAATAAGTATCAAAAAGAGGGATAAACAAGAAACCAGAGAAGGCAAAATTAAGATGGTAAATACAATTTCCTAATGCATGTGGAACTGCTCTTTATAATGTGTTTTCTAATGTCTTCATAATATACAGCTACCCTGTGTTCATGCTACATACTCTTGTGTATAGATCATTTCCCTTACTCTTAAAAGATAAACTGTTCAACAGATTTTCAAGCAAACAAGAGTAACAGTAAACTATTAAAAAGAGCACCAGGAGAAATGGTCAGAAAAAAAAGGAAGTACTCCATCTGAACAAAAAAAAAGGTTTTATGGGGCACTCTTTAAAGGCACCATAAGCCAATTTAATTAGAGAAATAGCTACATCTTCTGATACTAGCCAAAATTAAGTGAATACTTTAAAACACAGAAATTAAACCAGTATCTTAGAATTACTTGTCTAAAACATCATGAGCAGATAATATCATTACTTCATTTATGCCAGTTTCACACCTTTGTATCTGACTGACCCCCATGTCTTTTCCATTCTCTTAACTCTCAGATTTGGGCACTGGTAAGCTACAGTGGAAGTTTCCTTAAGAAACTGGAAATATAAAATTAGCTATGAAGTAGACTTGATCTTAGCTGCTTTATTTCATATTTGGAATAGCTACAAGTACATACACACTGGCATTTGCACAAATTTAGACTAGAATGGTTTCATGAAAGCAGTGGATTTACATTGCTATTACTCTTTTTAGGAGAATAAGAGTTTTAGCTACCCGCATCAAGACTTATCTTGATTCTCAAAATCTTCCTACACAAAATAAATCTAAAATTGAAATAATATTCTGTCTAGGCACTTTCTTATTGCTAATTTTTCCAACAGTCAATAAAAAAAGATCAACTAGTACAAGCTAGCATACAGACATAAAAGATCAGATCCACGGTATAATTTTGTCAAACATGTTTCTTTCATTATTTGTATTTCAAAAAAGAATGGAAAAACCCATGAGGAAGGACAAAATATGGTATTTGCATTCTTAAAATAATATAGAAGTTGTGAGTTAACATTTTCAAAATAATCACCAACTACAATCAATTTTGGAAAGTGTTCAGTTATCTTGATGAAATGATACATTATATCACAAGACACAAAGAAAGCTTATTTGGACAAGGAGAATCGGCTACAGACCAGACTAGAAACTGTAATTCTGAGTGCGAAACGGGATTTCTCATCTGAATTCTCTTACATAATGCAAATGTAAAAACAATACTGT
>JAVJGG010000009.1:6111792-6124984 GCA_035590195.1 Aviceda cuculoides
GATCAACATGTACATGCAAACAGTCTAGTTATGAATGAAAATGGCATAGCAGTAGTTTCCCAGTTCATAAAAGTGATGAAGAAACAAGTACATTGATTTCAAAACCTCTCTTTAATGAGGCTATAAGAGAACCTTAAGATGAAATTTCCAACTAAAAATAATTGTAGGAAGCAATCTAGAGTTTACTGAACAAAACCGAGTGTATGTTCTCAAAGGGAATAAATTTCTGTGTGACAGCTCGCCTTATAGCAAGGCTGCAAACAGAATCAGAGGCTGCACTTACAATACACAACCCTTGTATCATCCACAACGTGCCTGTTGGAAAAACACCAGGCTGTACCAGTGTTCAAAGTGTCCTCTGTTCCTCCCTCTGAGATAAGAAAAAGTTCACCTCCATCTGCCTTTTGCTGAGAATTTTCACTGAAAATTTTATATTCAGGTTCTCCTGAGGATACACACTCATGACACAGCTTTCCAGATGACAGTGCAGCTGAGGAATATAACGCCAGTAGTTCACCAAAGTCCTGAGATGATCCATATCTAAGTCATCCCTAAACCAGGAAAAGTAGATGCAAACCCTAAAGTTTTGTATGCATGCTATACGAGGACCCAATTCAATCCCTACGTGAGTTGGCAGTTTTATGCAAAGCTAATGAGGACCTGAAAACCCAATGGATAGGAGCAAAACACAAGACTGAAACTGTAAAATTACAAATTAACTGGAGGTAAATCCAGCCTTTCAGAAGATTTTTAATAGAGAGAAGTCCATAATTTAATACTGTGTTTTGGGGAATATGAAGTTTGGCTATTATTTAGAGAGTCATCCAATTAGTAACACATTTAATATCAGTAAAACATCAGATCTCTCTCACCAGTTTACTTTCCTATAGGAAATGCTAAAGTGCTAAAACCTTAGTTTTGATGTTCTTCCCCAAGAAGGTGTGATGGGAAAGGGAACTGAGAGGATGCTGTTCACCTGCTGGCCTCAGGCAACCCGTCTGAGGTAACTCATTTCTAGATCTTCGCATCCAGCAGAAACAGCTCTTGTCCTCTACCTCTGAAACACCATCATGGCAGTTCCCTAAGGCCTCCTAAAGGGAGAAAGGCTTTAAGCCTTTGGAAAGGTAGAGTCTCAGTGGGGACTTCAGCCCCCAAATTTGGGACTGCTCAGTGTTTTAGGAAAACCTGCAAGTTTCTGGAGTATTCCAAAACTATTTTTAGTAGCAGATTTGTTCATATCTGATTTCCAGTTACAAAGATGATCAGTACATTTTTATCTAAATGCCACAGCTTTACTGCTTCAGGCTTTAAATTTCCATGTGTTACAAAAATAAATAGCCCTAAAAATGCAAAATGAAATAACTTTTTCCTCTCATTTCGGTCCATATTTTTCATTTTGAAGAAGAGAGACTGGACTTAGGCATAATACTTAAGTCTGAAGTTCAGAAGTGAATTCATGGAAACCAGGTAGGAACTCTTTGTTTTGTTTAAATTATCTCCTATCTAACTGTATTATATCCCCTTTTAAATAAATGCTAATACAGAAGCATTTTGGTCATAAGCTAAACCATTTAATCTTTATTGAGCAAAAATACTGGCCTCTTCTTTGGGGCCATTTTCTCCTTGTGGCTGAAATCTGTGCATTCAATAAACAAAACCTTAGATTTAGCACAACTGAGCTTATTCTGAAAGTCTGCTTTAAGAACACATTCCCAGTGAAACAAACAAGCAAAACCCCAAGACTCAGTCTTGTTCAAGGGGTAACACATTACCCATTGTATCTGTTGCTCTTTGTTCTCAAAGTAGTTCAATGAAACAAAACCCAAAGAACTATATAGTAGCTGTGAATGTTACTATAGCAAGTGTTCCTTTCCAATGTTGCTACTTAATTGGAAAATATAACCCTTTTAAATTTTCCATAGAAACACGGCTTATGAGGGTGGAAGATCCTAAGTATATCTAATATATGTTTATTTAAATCAGCCAAGTGTTGGCCAAAAAGAACATCAAGATTCTATTTAATTTACAAGCTCTGTCCATAGTAAACACTTCATTATCAGCAACAGAAAACATGAGAAGACAGGATGTTCAAATGTGATTTGAGCTACTGCACCGATCCCATGCTACCCTATCTACCAGGTGTGCTGGAGATTCCAGAGCAGTACACGACATTTTCTTCTAAAGTAGTGTGTTCCTGCACTTGGCCTGGTTTAAATAGTATTGCTAGCAAAGGGGTGGTAAAATGTTAAAAAAACCCTTTTACTTGTTTAATCTGGATTTCATCTTTCATAAGCCCTTGGAGCCTACAGTATTATTACTACCTCTTGGGATTTGAAGCACAAGAATTATACAGAAGTCAGTCTTTTCACCTGGCTCTTATCTCCCTGCTTTAAAAGAAGAGAACTCCTGTCTTCCCCAGATACTCAGTTCTCTCTCCTGCTGGTCCGCTCTTGACCAGATCCTCTGCGAGCTCCCCTTGGTCTATATACGGGAATTCCCGGACCAGAGCCTTACATGTTGAACTTTAAATAGAGTTAAAAAAAAATAAACCCAGAAAAACAACACCCCCCAATCCTCCCCCCCAACCAAAACCAGACCATAACAAGCATATATTAGCGTGTGTAAGGAAGCACTTTCCTCAATTCACCTAAAATATTTATTTCCTCACTACTTTTTACTAGTTTACTTTCAAATGTCTGCATTGGTCATGCATTAGGTAAGACACTCAAGGTCAAGTTCAATCAGCCCACTTCAGCAACAAGTGTTTAGAGCAGGATCCTCCCTCTTAAGAGGTTTGGTGAAAGGAAAACAATTTCTCTTACTCTCAATTTGGCAATATGTGACTAAAGCCCCTAAAGCAGATAGCTGTCTGTCTGCAGCGTGAGACACCCAACACTGTCGGGACTGTTCTCCCTGGCAAGGAACAGGAATAGCAATGCTCTGATCTCCCTTTTAAATTAAATTAATTTATTAATTAATAAATGTCATGTCTCACACATGACACTCACTGTCTTGTGGACCTGGAAAGACATCTCCGAATCCTTGATTCACAAGACGCTACATGGTACACCTGTACCACAAAGGCAACAAGCATAGTTTCGCCAACGAAGAAAAAGATCTGCTGCTGCTGCTGTGCTTAACCTGCACAAGGCCTCGCCACCTGCTTGAAACAGTCGCCAGAGCTTCTAATGGATTTTGTAATTTCAAGGGTTTTTTTGCTTTGCGATGCAATGATTTCTCTGTGAAAGATGAAAAGATGATTAAACTGCTATCTTTATAAACTAAACTAAGGTTAAAAAAAAAGAGAGAACTAGAGACCCTGGTGGTTTCATTTATCTTGTGCACAGGTAAAACTAGTATTATCAAGTCACAGTTCAACCTATCAATAGTCCCCCAGTAGAGAAAAAGAGTTTCAGAAATTTGGTTTAACAGCTAGCTTTCCCATCTCAGAAACATTTGATGTTGTTGCTCTTTTAGCAGACCAAAATCAATAGCTGTGAACAACAGAAGTAGGTTAAACTTTCCTTTATCTGATTAATTCTTCCTGTAGCCAACCCCACTCCTAACTTCTACAGTTTTAAAAGGCTTATCTGCACATAAAACAGTATTTGCTTTAAGCCATATTTTGAGACGTTCCTGCACACAGCTGGTCCTAACCCCCTGAGAAGGTCTCTGACTTCAGTGAAGCCACCTATGCTGAGCAGAGCTCTACTTCTCAAGTACCAGAATTCAAACCATACTTAACCCTCTGACTGAATACAAGGTGCCCATAACAGTTCAAGTCCTAACGCTACACATCTTTGCTCTTTCTCTCTTCACTGTCTGTCTTGATCCCTAATAGCTCCCTCTTTGCCATTCCAACTATTCCAGCTTCCAGATGCACACAACATCTCATCAACTCAAGGTGACACAAAAATGCTCTGTCAGCCTCACTCTTCCTCCCACGTGCACCGAAAGAATTAATCTCTTCTTCACCTACTGTCTCCATCCTCCCCAAGCCATTCGTGTGCCGGCAGTTTCTCAAAGCCCGTATCACGCTCCAGGCAGGCGCAGGATGCAGGCAAACAGGTCTTGGGAAGGGTGGTCTGTGCCCAGGGAGCTGCAGAGACACCACTGCTGTCACTCTCTCTGCCCGAAGGGCTCTCAAGCCGCCGGAGAGTGGGAAATTGTGTGCTACCTTACGCAAAGACGCTGCCTCCTCCCAGCAGCAAGCAGACATGGGTCACAGTGAGAACCCACCACGGACCCTGTGTCCCCTGCCACCACAAACTGAAGGCAAAGCTTTTGCGGGAGGAGGAGACACCCACCTGACCCCAAGGAGGTATATATCTGGTTTCGAGAGTAAAGAATGGGGACAGACAGGAAATTGAATTATATCTCTTTTCTTCCCAGGCATGAGTGGTGCATTTCCTCACACACAATGAAAGCAAGAAGCAGTGTTTAAAGAAACATTTACCTCCTGACACGGCTGAATTCACCAGGGCATTCCCAGTCTTTCCTCTCAAAAGAGGAATGACAACACCCATTCAACAATAAAATGACGCAAAACGCATTTGGAAAAACTAAAAAAGAGAACCACCAAACCACCGTTCTGTTAAAAATAAGAATACTAAGAAAGAAATGCTTGTATAAGAGGAGATAATTAAAGGTAACTACAGAAAAGTTTAAAAATACAAATAATTAAAGCTAACCTTTAAATTATTATTGCAGTCTGTAAGAGACCTGCTGCAAACTTTAATAATATTGTTTGGAACATCAGTCATTTTGCTCTTGCTGAAATTCATTTCAGATAATGCAATAGTAACATCTCAGGAATGATATTAAGTTTCTATTTTGTATTAAAGTAGAATTGTATTAGCATGGTACAGTATGTGTATCCCTGCTGGGATTACTTTCATGCTGGAAAAAACAATGTTATTTTTCCATTACTGAAGTAAGTTATCTATTTTGACAGTGGAAAATATATTTCACTGAACTATAAACTAACAAAATCTCTCATCTAAGAGGATATCACTAAAGTTTCTCTTCTGGTGTACTTCAAATTCCTAGCCAGCAGCTATTTTGCTAATTTTTTTGCACAAACTCATTTGATTTGTGGCATACCTGTGAGCCCATATACTAAAGTTAGCATGTCCAGTCCAATTACTGTTGCTCAATCCTTGGCCAAACTCTTGGGAAATTTGCCTGAGGAAAGAACAAAAGATGGCGACTGACAAATCCATGTCTTTCTGAACAAAACTCAAGCATCCCCCTTCTGGGATCTCTCCTGACCCAGTCTGCATTTGGCTATCTGCACCCTAAGAGAGTGAGCCCCAACGCAGCTTGGAAGGAAGAGGAAATGGGGAATCAGAGTTACATTTATATTCAAACACATCTGTACTTTATTGACATTAATTTCCAAAGCACTCAGCTTGTTTTTCGGTTTAACCACTAGGATTACTGGTTTCCATTCACCCTTTGACACTGGTGAGTTACCTTGAACCTCCTCCAGCTGGCCCTAGCCCATCAATTTCTTGTCAGGGCATGGAAGAAACAAGCTCTAATAGGGATTTAAAAGGGGAAGAAGGGAAGAGAGGGAAGTCACCTTATCCAATAAAATCTGCCTCTGGTACAAGCTACAAACAGTACCAGATGTGAATTAGGGAGGTTATCAGAGACAGGCCTGTAATCAAGCCCCTCACTAATGGATCAAGACCATGGTTAGCAAATACTCGTACTTTGACAACGTCCAGGTTTTAGCCACATAATTACTTCAAATCAAGCCAAAGTGTACATTTCCGAACATACATCCTAATTTGCCTTTGCTGAATAATGTTGAATTTACAGTGCATTTTGTATCAGTTCTGAAGCTGACCAATACACTTCCTCACGCTGAAGCCACACGTCACGCAACACCTGCAGAGTAAAGGAGTTTCAGTAAAAAGAGATTAAATTATCATATAGATGGTGCAAAAAGCAGCATGGGTATCAAGTTTGGGACTGGCTCATTTACACCATGTGGGTTCCAACTGCTGGCCTGAGGGACAAATTTTTGGTTTTTTTAGCAATAACACTAGATTCAGGAATAATATAGGGAACTTGAATATATTCTAGAAAAGCTACTAGCAATCAACTGGGGTGCAGAAAATTAGACCTTTGAGCCAAGAACTAGTTTTCTGTCAAGCCTGCCCATGGCAGCAGGTGTCGCTGCAAGGCAGAGGTATGGCAAGTAGTAAATTAATGGGACACAGACAAGAACAGAAGCAGCCAAGGATGCTTTGTGGTAAGTGGTAAGAACATGGAAATTCTTGACAGCTGGTAGCTATGCACACTTTTTGTGCTAAGTGTTTTGGTTGCAAACATGATCAAACAGCAGATTGCTAGTATACACCTGCTTAAAAAAAGGTATGGAAACTTACTATTGAGGTAACAGCTTGCATAATAGCATTCATTACGTGTAGTTTTCCATTTACTTACTGAGTGCTCAGTCCTCCTCCACACATTGAAGAGTTTACTGCTATTCAGCACAAACAGAACTCCATGCAGCACCTAGTTAAGCACCTCTGGAGCAAGGCTCATCGCTGATTCCTCAGAGAACAGCTGGGAACTACCCAAATGGTGCCTTTAAGTTCTTGCAGTGGGCCTTTTAAGGCTAAATTCATACATAAATTTCTGTCACTCTAGTCCAGTCAACCCAGGTTATGGATATTGCATCTTCTAGAGAGCAGTGTCAGCTGAGTTACACCCAGCACAAAACAAGGGTCAGAAAGCCTCTTTGTTCTGCTCTTCACTTGCGTGCCATTTCAGCCAGAGGCTGGTATTAAGGAGCACCATTTTTTACCTAGTTCGGCTCCCTTTAGGATTCTGTAACGCGTTTCCTTCCACACCACCTGGAAATTGCAGAGGCTGATGCCTCCCTGAGAGGAGAAGGGTTTTTTCAGGAGTGTTTTCAGCCTGCTGTCAAGGCACCTCTCCCTTCTACTCCTTCATGCCTGAAATATTAGCCTTCAGTTTCCGCTGACACAAAAAAGCCATTTTCTGCTACAGCATTGAGCCATTTTACAAAGAAACTGCCAGAGAAATTAAGAACTAGTCTTCTACTACAAAGGCTGACAAGGCAAGGGGAGTAGTTTAAATAATGACAAGGCTAGAAAAATGTTAACTCATAGTCCAGAGACTGCTAGAACAAAGGTGCCATGATTTACTTAGATGGAAAAGAGGGCTGCTCCTGCTTAAGAACAAATCCTACAAGGTCTTGACTTGCCCTAATGGCTATAAGCTAGGGATAGAAAAGTCAATGCTCTTACCACCACTACCAAAAACTAATACTAGAGGTGGTAATTTAGTTTAAAAAAATAAAAAGAAAAAGCAGATTTTCATTATAGTAAGAAAACATTATGCAGAGACTTGAAATGGGCACTGGGGCAAACCCTTAACGTGCTGAGTACCTGCACTGCCTGCAGCCAGATAGAAGATGCAGATCAGAACTGCTGAGCAAACCCTGAGCAAAGAGGGTTTATCCTGGACATTGTCCAATCATTGCCTGGAAGGAGCAAGGTAAAATAGCTTCTCATCAAGGAATTCCCTTAAAGCTGCGGGTAGGGCATACTTGGGGGTTTTTGTGTTTCTTTAACCAACAGAAACAATTTCTACAGCAAAGGTTTCATGCTGGTGTCTCTGAAGCACTTGCAGAGTTTTCCTGTGGGGAGAAATACAAAAACTTGGAACATGAACACACAGAGTCACTCCTCCTCTAGCGAGGCACTGGGCTACTATTTCACACTGACACCAGTTGATACCATCACACCATAGCAGTAGTTAATGTCAGTAACACAGAGCAAACTGTCAACTAAGGGTAGTCGGGTTTGCCCTGCTTCCTTTTCCCATTTTCTCAGCATCTAACTGAGCCGAATCTGCTTTCTTCCAGCCTCAAAACCTCAAGCTCTCCTCAGTATGCTTACAGCAGCCCATTTGCCCTTGCACAGGCGATTCCCAGCAGCCACAGCAGATTTGGCTTCTGAACAAGCAGTGCGGTTACACATGCAGCAGGGCACTGTGGGGCATCAGGCAAGCAAGGTACTTTACTACATCTTTTCCTCTTGTCATTCGTCAGTCTCTCTCCCTCTGTCTTTTTTTAAAATTTAATATGAACAGGACTAGGTCTAAGAGGTTTTGTACTTACAGTGACTGGCACACTGTAGGCCCTCTCTAGGCACTACCGTAATAAAAACAAGACAGACAAAGCAGAAAGAAAATGGATAACGTAATATCTACAAAACACACAATACCCACTGGAAGCAACCTGTAGGTTGCTAATGCCAGTCCCTAATGCAGCAGCTCTCTCTCACTTATGCCTGTACAATATCTAATCAAATACAACCTCTGGGGAAGAAACTCACCACCTCCTTCTGTTCCTTTATGCATGCAAGACCTCTCCTCGTTTACCAGCTCAGCAAAGATCCTGAGCTGTGATCTGCTGTGGTCAGAAAAAAAGGTGCCAAGATTATGTACTTTGCTGCGGACTGCAGTGGACTCAGCCTCCCGTGACTGTGAGTGATCAGCTAGGCAGGAGGTGACGGGCTCGGTGGTCTATTCCTGCGAGTTTTCCCCAGGATTACTTGGTCCATGAACCAAGGAAAGTGTGCAGCCACACCAGGGGTCAGCCCAGGCTTGGGGAAAGGGACACTTCACTAGTACATCCATCTTAGGAGGCAGAAGTCAAGCTCAAACTCTGAAAATACAGCCTGAACCAGGGGAGGCACAACAGCAGCTTACGTACCTGCACTGTGAAGCAGCTTTAGAGAAAGAAAGAAAATCCTGCAGACCGCAGCCAGGGAAGAATAAGGTTGTAAAAGGTTTTACTTGACATAAAGTGTAACATGAAGTTAGTGATCATAGTCCAAACAGGCACCAATTTTATTTAAAACTCCGATTTTGACCGTCTTCATATTTTTTGAAAACGATGATAGAATTGCATGGCTTGTTAAAATTTTATTTTCCTTGGATTTAAGTAATGGACTTTTGTATACATAACAGGAATGTATTGCTTGCAATATCCCTTTGATAGACAAGTTTCAGGGAAATTGTTTTGAAAACATATTTAGTAGTAAAATCAGAAACTATTTTCAAACTGAATGCTTCTGTTTTAAAAGGCATGACTTTTCTTAAAGAAATGTTTGTGGTACTGTAGGGAAATGTAATCACAATGTAAGAAAAAAAAGGAGAGTATAATGTGTGCAATGAGAAAGAAAGGATCACTGCTCAAAACACGCGATATATTCGGTACACTTGAAATATTTCTGTTGCTTGGAGATTAAAGCATGTTATATTTCCACCTAGGTTTTCTTCCTGCATTTACTATTGTGTAGCAACATTAAACCCATCTTTTTAGTAGTTTTGTCATTTTTAAATAGTTTTATTCTCCTCTTTTGTCTAGTTGCATGGACTGTTTTAAAAACAGTTGAAGTTTTAAGCTATCAAACAGCAAAGCAGCCCTAAAAGCAAAATTAGATTTTGTTACCACAACCGCTGTAATAGCAGAAGTGTGCCTTGTGGGTGACCAACAGACCTTTAACGCTCCTGTGACATGGTTCATACTAGCTTAGCCCATGTCCTGACCTGACTGGAGGTCCATAATAAAGTGAGCAGTGCTATGTTAAGTGTAATTCTCCTACGAGTAAGTTGTCTCCAGTTTCCAAGGTGTCCTACCATTAGAACAGGAAAGTTTCAGCTTCAGCTGATGTGAATCCATACAGCTACAGCTATTTAAAAGCCCACCACCGAGAGCCACGCGTGGACTGTGTGTTCATACTGTATGTCATCAGCCCTCAATTTTGAACCATCTTATCTCAATGAAATCCAAAGGAGTGTTATCGAAGACAGAACACTCAAAGCAACAGTGAAAAGACAGCTGAAAAGTCCATAAACATGTAACTCCAAGATATCTGCCAACCCTGAAAAACCATGTTAATAAAATTCAGAAGGACAAGCAAGGTACAAGAGGCTACTGAACCATAATTTCTCTGTTTTCACCAAATCACTTTAAAATATACGTTTAAAAAAAAAAATCTTTCATCTCAACTCTGTTTGTGGGAGTACATCATCTGTATCAAAAAGCTGCTATGGCCTTGACAATATGAAGATCAAAGTGTCATCTTTAGTATTATCCATGGTATCTTCTTTAGTGAGGTTTTTACATTTATATTCAATTGAGATCAGTTACTTCAGCTGCACCTTCTGCACACATTCACTAGTCTTCCCAGCAAGCATATACTCCTTTTACTCAATATTAACTCAAATCAAAAGGTTTTCTCACAGAACTGTTAAATTTGGTGTCATAGTTAGGCTACATAAATGGCCCCGTGAACTAGAAGGAGAGAAGCACCAGAAATCACTGCTTCAGAACAAGCATTTTTGAGATATTAGAGATTAAGCCATTTCTTTTTAGTCTTTAAACCACATCATAATGATACTGTACCTCAGGTTCCAGAGAGCTGTTTAAGTAAAATACTTTTAAAACAAGCACGTTATTATAACATTGAACCTGATTAGAAAATAAAAATGTTTGTCCTAAATTTTCTTAGAGAAACTTTCATTTGCTTTTCAACTTAATCTGAGTAATGAAAAACAGACTAAAGGATACATTTAGTGTCTTTTCAGTGCAAAGCGAAACAGTAATATCTGGGAGATAGCCAGAATCAAACTTTAACCAAAACTTCCAGTTTCTTCTCAGCTAAGCTATACAGTTTGTTACTTGGACCAAGTCACAGGACATGACTGGATAAAGGAGGAGCCAAATTAATCTGTTCCCACCTCCTCCCCATTCAAACACAATTATGTTGCAAGCCTCAGATTACCAACACGTAAACCATATTGCACTCCTCGTTTTCACAGGGATGTCTCCCAATCTCCCTTTCTACTGTCTAATATTTAGCTCTCCTTGAATATCTCTTGCCAAGCTACTGTAAATGTAGAAGGAAAATACATATTTAATTCCCTCTCCTACTAATCAAATCTGAATAAATAAAAAGGCATCATTTAATCATTAGTCTGAACCAAGAATGACAGTAATACAGACACAGAGGAAGCCTAAGTAAATAATTTTATTTTTGTTTGGGTTTTTTCCCCCCTCTAACTTAAGGGTGACCATTAAACTCCACTTTACTCTGCCATTTAAGAGTTATGTGGTAATCCCAAACACATGAAAATAAATTGTTTACTCCACCTCCTCCTCCTCCACGCTCTCTCCATTTATGGTGGTTGTAACTTTGCTACTCATCAAGAGCAATGGCGAATGCAGTCCAAATGCAGCAAAGTCAGCATTAACTAATAAAAAGAAATCTCATCACAGAAGGAAAAAGTTATCAGCAAACTTTAAACCCACAAAAAATTTAACACACAAATCCATTTCCCAGCAGCTCTGCAGTACGTTCAAAGCAAACTCCCTCAAGGCATGCTCGACTTAGAAAAGGGGATGAGGGAAGAAGCGAGGAGAAATAAGTGGGAGAAACTCTGTGTGCACATTTATATACATAAATTTTTCTTATTAGCACAGTCACAGGACAAGCCTATTTCCTATGGATTTAAATATACAGCTTTAACATGTTATTTCTTGTGGTTTTTAAATGTAAGTTTCCTCTGCAGCTTCCAAGTCATTAAACTCAAGACAAGCATCTGAGGGTAGGAAATAAAAAAATACATATATTAAATAATTTTTAACAAAACTAGATCAAGCAGAACTTTATTTAAGACCATTTCAAGAAGAAACAGGATAATCCAGACAAGTTTAGCAGTCACAAATTACTTTCAAAGTGAAAGAAAATGGAAATTATTCTTTCACAGCTCATATAGATCTACAAGCGTACTGTATTTTATTATAGTCTATAGCAGGATCCGCTACTTTTATTTCAATATTCCCTTCTTTGGCAGGATAAGTCTTCTGAATCTACTAGAATCGCTAGGGACTGCCTTAAAACAAATAAACAAAACACCAAGCTCTGCACTTTTTATTTATATACATACATAAAAATTGATTCTATGCATATTAACATTGTGAATACACTAGCAAGTTAAAGTAAAAGATTTTTAGCATTTTTTCTAACAAGAGAAAAAACTTAATTTATGTAAACTTCCTTTGGAAGCAGAAAAACGATATTTATTGTCAACACAGTACCTTTTCAATAGCAAATGCTGTTTCAGAAATTTTTTGATTAATATTTTAGGTATATGGAACTTGATATTAACTGTGTAAAATTCAAGGTAATAGGTTACGCTAAACCATTTGAAGACCATTAGTATAGCAATATTTATTTATGAGGTAGTAAAACAAGGGGAAAAAGAAAGCTCTCAAGTGAAAGTTCTGCTCTTTCAACAATGTTTCTGACATACTTTTGAATCATACATATTCAGTAGGGTGGTTAAACTCATCAAGCTTCTTTTAATGTTCTTAAAAACTACATTAATCCACCAGTCCGAGGAGCATCCCACACAGAGCAGCCACCATCAGGGCACTGAGCTTTCACAAAAACAACAGATATTTCTCCACGATAGAAGGTAGCAGGACTGGGTTAAAGGTGCACAGCTCCAGAGGGGAGCGAAAGGCAGTAAAGCATTAACAATATCCCACCATCACAAAGTCAAATTCAGGTCAGCTCTTGAAAATCATTCACACCAGTAATGCTTCCACAGGTGCAGAGCTTCGTGGGAGCCTCCTCGGGAGGGTGTAAGTACAGACCTCCTCTGTGGTCCGTAACCTAACGCATTGCCCAGAGCATGCAGGCACAGAGGTGGAATACCTGACACAGGTTCCCGGATGAGGGCACAAAATACGCTAGTACCTAAGCAAGCACAACTGATTTCACGCTTCGCCATATACATCAAACAAGTGCCATCTTAATTTAAGATCATGCCAGAGAAGCAACAGGAAGTCATTTGCATGCTCTCCAGCAAGCTTAGATGAACTACGCTCTTCCCGTCTGTGACTTGGAAACAAGGAAGAATGATAAGAATAGAACATCTGTTATTAAGTTCAATAAAAACACATCAATGAACATAGCTCCAAGAGCCTCTCTCTGACTTAAAAGCAGGTATTTTTTTATGAGCTATCATGTCTGTTTAGGAAACTGGGGTTTTTTTGGTGGTGTTAAAAAAAAAGACAAAAAACCACCACAAACCACCACAAAACCAACCAACCAACCACCCAAAAACCAAACAC
>JAVJGG010000009.1:6137581-6150159 GCA_035590195.1 Aviceda cuculoides
CGCCCCGATGGTATTTAACTTGTACAGAGCAGAGTGGGGAAGGAAAATGGCAACCATGCAACACTGGTGGTTCTCTTAAGTAACAAAACTTCCAAAATCTCATTTCTGTGGCTGGCAATCATGGTGCTTTGAACAAAGTGGGTTTTCTGGTGTCTAGCAGTAAACTTATACTATAATTTCAGTGAGAAGCTAGGTCAGGAACTAGCAGGAACATCAGTCTCTCTTTCAACTAGCTACCTGTATTCACAGGTATTAGGTGCTTACTGCACCTTCTTATTTTTGATACTCCTGTCCCTCTCTCAAATTTGTATAAACTGGCCAGCCAATTCAAAACTGATTTTGGAAGAAAAACAGACAGCACAATCACATATCCCTTTCATGATATAATTTTACATGGATATAGAAGCAACAGACAGGCTATTCTATTAATTCTCAGCAGTTAATATGAGCTGGCATGAAGAACTGCAACATCTGTCCCGCGTATAGGTACTGCACTTTTGTTTGTGTGAGTAAACAGCACCTTGACTAACATCAGGGCACGAGGGTGTAGTTTATGCAAAAGAATGAACTGTAATGTGGTCAAGGGGAGGTTGTAGTTAATGCTTTTCAGTGTAATGAGAACAACCCAATGCTTTCCAGTTCACCCTAACCACAATGTTTCTGGACAGCCAGCTTTGTGACGATATCGTCTTTTATTTTCTTTAACAGACATATATCATAGACTGTTACCCACTACCCAGAAAATACGCATGCTGCCAGACTTCATTCTAATTTTCCACAGGCATCCACTAATAGTACGATCAACCAAGAAAAAAAGCCTTACACCTGTAAATACATCAGCTAGGTTCCTTAACAGCCTGCTCATTTGCTTTATTTTAGTTATCTTTAGCCTGTCCCAGATTGCAACTTCTGTTTGATGTTAAGAATCTTCTACTGTACTGTCTAATGACTTTTCACTACTTTATTTTTGGCATTAAGCAACCATTAGCCAGCATACAACAAGTATCTAAATTATTAGCATTTCCATGTCGGAGGAACTTAGCATTATTAAAAGGGGAGCATCTTGTAATTCTTGTCTTATGTGTGAGTTTTACCTGTTTTCTTTCTCGTTGAAGGCTTAAATACATATATGTAGAAATCTCCCATGGCTATAAGCTGCTTAGTAATGGAAAACACTTGGACCCACTGAAGAAGCGCTTTAGAAAGCTGCTCAACAAAAGAACATCCCACACACGCGGATATGATAAGGATTGCTAGTATATAGAGAGCCTTGCACTACCCTGCCACAATACTGACCAAAGAGAAAATGTAGATGGAAACTGTACTTTTCTATCCATTGAAATATATAGTTTCTTACTATAGTTTCTTACTACTGGGTAGCTCAGAGCACCACTGACTTTGTAAGCAGGTAAATTATTTTTTAAGTTTGACATTTTCTAGGGAATCACTGCACTTACTACAATATGTGGAAAAGTGTTTTGTCTGTCCACTGTATACCCTTCACTGAGACATTTGTTAAAAATGCGGTAATATGAGGTGCTATGTTACATACCAGCACAGGCTTCAACTTGCCCATGTTCCCATAAAAGTGTTCCCACTCACAAACTGGTGAAGTCACCCAAGCAGCTGCCAAAAAAGCTGCAACTGACTTTTTGATTGCAACACTAGTGCAACAGGGAACTGAATTGTAAATTTGATCTGTTAACTCACAGCGGTCTTTGTGCATGATCAGCCCTTAACTCAACCAGCCTGTCTTTCGTAATCATCAGCATTGTTTTCCTGTGTAAAATGACTTTCATCTATCAGCATCAGACAAGCTCATTTAATATTTTACTGAGTTAGCCCAGGTGCAGAAATAATCTACACATACTTCCTTCATCATGGAGGTAAGGCGGACACAAATTTGTGAATAATTATGGTTGCATATACTGCAATGAGATAACTATAGAAGCCCAATTAGTCCACTCATGATTTCCCTGTGGGAAACCTGTTTATTTCAGGAAGCAAAACTGTGCTTCTTTCTGGAGGGTGTAAGCATTATCTTAAAGCTGGAACTAAAACACACACCCATTGCAATAAATACCCCTCACATTGATAAAGTGATTTAGAAGTCACTAGCTAATTGAAAAGCTGACTACCTTCCTGATAAGTCCACTTAAATATGAATCACATCTCCTTCTCCAATTATCAATTAAGACAACCGGTTCTGACCTCAAGCAGAAGTCACAGCCACCCGTAGTGTAAGCATCCCTTGATCATTCAAGCATGATACCGATTTGTGAGTAAATTCTTGGTGAGTGAATGCAAGGTTCTCCAGGGGGAAGCCTGAAATATCCAGATATTAACTATTTATGAAGCAGGATGCAAAGAAAAGGGTGGCCCTGGGTGTGGAAGAGCTCTATCGTCAGAAACCAGGCTGAGCGCAAGTAGGGGATGTCAGAAAATAGATGCTCTAACAAGCCTCTATGTGCCAGATGGAAGGCAAGCAGAAAAAAACCTGGGCTTACAAGTATCAAGGGGGCGAAAGGTTCAAATAGGCCTGCAGACCCTGGTTTGTCCTGCATAACTGATCCCAAAAATCTCTGCATAATAATCACAGGGACAAGATAGGAGATTACTCAACAAGGTAAGTTGGGTCAGGACAGTAGCACAGGCGCTACAAGTCACCTTCTGGAGGTACCTCTGCCTCTCCCTTCACGATGAAGGACCCCTGCAGGTGCCTCAAATCAGATGGTGTTGAAAAGCTGTATTTTTAAGAACAGCTAGATCAGTGCTTCTGTAGCAGTAATGTGCTTCGTGATTGCCATTGTCACAAATGATCCTACTGCTGCAACATATAAGAGATAACTCAGTAACCCCACACTACAGTAATTACCATAGTAAATTGGAAAAGACAAAGGGAATCGCACTTGTGTTTAGTCTAGCTATGCTGTGACAAGGCTGGATCAGCAAAGGAAAAAAAATTATTATTTTTTTTTAAATGACAGAATAAGGTTATTTTCACCCAATTTCTTTTCATGCATAGCAGAGCCATTTTATCCTACATGTTCTATAGCCTGTTCCCCAGGGTTGTTTTCTTTTCAATACCAAAGGCCCTTTCACCTCGCACCATAAGTTTGCTACACATGAAAACACTAAACTAGGTTCTTATGTGCTAATTCTCCCACAATCCCACCTGAGAAGGGACAGGAAGAATGACATAAATGCAGCATTAGAACCAGCAGAAAAAAATATTTAAAGGATCACAGCACCCCTGTAAGTCAGTTCAACTTACCAGCCAATGAATCAAAAAGCTCCTGCTTAAAAGACATTCCCCTGTCAAAGACCGAAGGTTTTTCTTCCTCACACAACAGTTGATACTGACATTGGATTACTCCTTCCCTCTACGGACATCTTGTTCCCTCGCTGTCAAACTCTCATCTTCCTGCAAAATGCAACTTCTAGCATTTTCAGCGTATTTTCTGTTAAACTGCATTTATTAAACCAGCTGCCTTGAGGATAAAGAAAACCTCCCAGTGTCTCCTCCCTTTCCCCAGAAGGTGGGTCACCAGTTCCTACCACAGAACTAACCTAGTTACCTGAGGAAACCAGCTAGCCCTAACCCTCTTAAAGAGGTAATTTATCCCATCTCAGACCCAGTTCCTATTCACATCCCACGTCACGAGCTTGAGCTGGGGGCAGAAGAGGGGACCCAAGAGGCCCCTTGAGCACACAGGATCCGTTTGGTAGGATGGAGCAGACTTCAGGGGGTTTAAGCCAGACTTCCCAGGCTTATTGGTCTCAGTAAAACCGCAGAGAGAAGTTCTAGCACTGCCGCTGACCTTCATTCCAGGGAGCTGATGTTTCCCTACTATTTAAAATTCTTGATCCAGCTGTCCTTTCATTACTACTTTTGGACTGCATTCTGTAAATTACGTTAGGTGCTTGTTTATTCAAAACACCCACCATCTCTCTAAGCCTCCCTTTGTAACAAGCTGCCAGCTTGCCTCTCTGTTCAGCTGATTCCCATTATCTGGGCTCCCCATCATCTGAATATATTTAGTCTCACCCAAGTAGTTTTGATTATCAAGATTCTACTACAGTCTAATTAGTGACATTTTTATTACTAATTTGTCACTCAGACACTTTCAGTCACATTAAAAATTCCTGCCAGCTTCTCTGAAATTGCTGTGTGCTTGCACTCTTTTTCTTTTCACACAAGATCAGCTAAGCATTTTTATTTTGCTGGATTGTTGGGAGACTTTTAAAGAAACACTTAGGAAAATAATCTCAAGTAGAAAGAGACTTTTGAGCACTGCAAAGAGGATCCGGCCCAAGGAACTGATGTGTGGTATTTCACCTCTTAGACATCAGTTTGAATACCACTGAGAAAGACATAAAAAACACTCAGAACTTTCATGTCCTTTCTGTTCTGTTCCTAAAGGTATGGAAGTAGTTGACTCGGGGCATAGCACGACACTTCTCATACTCAACTTACAGAGTCAGTGGCGACTCTGTGGTAATTGCTAACAGTACGACATTTGCAATCGGCTGTGCCGTGTGAGCCTCTGAGGAGCTGTGAGAGTGCCCCAAAACAAGCGGGAGGGTGAGGCTGGACTTGGTGAAAGTCTGCCAAACTCTACCTGAAACTCAGCCCCACACATCCGGACTCAATACAGACATCAGAACAAAATGCCGCATGTTTGTATCTCTCTCTTGGTATCTTCATAATATGTCTGTCCTTTCAATTGAATGGAAGATGAGGTTTCCACCCATATGTTCTGGAAAGAAACACATTGCTCAGGCTGACCAAACTCAGGACACATCACTGCACCTGCCTTCGCCAAGCTCTGAATTTAAGAAATAATATCAACTGCCAGGTTTAAAGCCAGGGTGTAAGCCTTTTAGAACAGCACACACTGATGAAGGGAGACAATTTCTGGAGATACAGTACAGCTAAAAATGGTATTTAAAATTGCCGACTCAATATTATGCTTTCTTCAAACAAAATCTGTCCCGGACTTTAGAAGGCAGCCATACATCCCTCACAAAGGGTTAATAAACAATGGTAATATGCATCTCATAGGCACAAGTAGTATGTTTTATAACTGTTAATTACACAGATAGCTGCTATTATAAATGGTTCTGAAGCAATCCATTAACCAGATAGCTTTTAGCAAATCAGAATTTATTACTCTTTTATGAGCTACTTATAAAAATGTAACTTTCAGATAAAGGATGTGAAACAGCTGAAGTAGTTGTCCATATCTGTTTACAATTATAGCATCTTTGAGGGGAGGGGAAGGGAAGGAAGAAAGTGTCTTATTAACTCTGTACAGACAGCTCATCCTATTGGAAACTACTCCCTTCTTTTCTTGGGGAAGGGCAACCCTCACTTAGACTTCCACTGCACTGGAGTGCGATGAAGTCCATCAGGCAAAGGCAGTGAAGGCAGTAGAGGATAACACTTGTCCTTTCTGAAACTCTGACAGAAGCCAAGGAAACAACTATTCTTGACATGAGTAGGTTCAGGAATTCTGTCTTAAGTGCCTATGGCTGCACATAAAATATAATTATATAAAACATCTGAATAAGTGACTTGGTATTATACATGAGTTTATTACTTCCTCGTGAATCCACTGGAGAGCATTAAGATTCTGAGTGAGACAAATGAAATTTATTTGCAGCCCAAGACTTCAATATTTGTTCATATTTCTAAAGATTTTACATTTAGAGATTTTGACAAGGTAAGTTTGTCAGCCTGCACTTTCAGTGGCTATCCTTTGCACATGAGCATAGGAGAGGGTTAATATTCAAATGTGTAAATAAAATCCATTTCACAAGTCTTATGACCTAAATAATATCAGTGGGCAATGAACTGGAATTCACACTCATTTGGAACTTTAATAGATTAAACTCCAACAGAAAGTTGGCAGATAAAAAAAGGTGAGATTGAAAAATGGCTCCTAATGCTTGGGATTCATTTTCTCCAAAGAAACCTTATCCGAGGAAAGTGTTACTTTCCTTGGGTTTGGGGTTTGTCTGCCTGAGTTTTTTTGTTAAAACCTAAGACTCCACCACCTTGCAAGTTTGTGATTCATTCTCCTACACAAACTGACATCCAGAATGGTATGCCAGCTCATCACCAACAGTCCATAATATTTTAAGGAGATAGGCATTGAGCCAAGATTTAATGAAGTCACAGAAAAGCTAACCAATGGTTTCAACACTTTACAGTGTTTTGCCAACAAGAGGTCAAAGATTTATCCACCTCACCTTTACTCTCTAAACATTAATAAACATACAAAAAAAGACGACGACAACATTCGGTGTGCACTGCTATACAAAAGCTTCACAGCTGATGAAGGCTTTTGGTCTCTTGCCTTATCAAACCCAAAGTCTCCATGTAAGTCTTGAGAGCATAAACTATGATGAGCATTATCGCTTGAAAAGTTCTCAACAACCACCATACACAAAAAGAAGACTTGCTCTGTAGGGATACTCACATCTTATCATGACAGGATCTTTTCCCAACTTTCATTTGTAAATGAGGAAAATGAAGTCTGTGAATCTCAGTTAGATGAACATGTATTTTCACATGATTGGGTATAATTTTCCAAAGAACTGAAGGTGATGAAACTTGCCAATTTTAAATAACGCAACTGCTCCAGGCTACTTTGAAAAAGCATTCCTTATGCTTATTTATGTTTGGGTATATTACTATTTCAATGTTTCTCTCAGAATGTGCAAATATGCCATATATTCCCCAGAAAAATACAGTGTGGCTATCTTCCCACTCAGCTTCCCTCCCAGCTGCTTCCAGCATGGATGCAGAATGCCTTTTCTAAACAAAATAAACCTGTGCGACCACACTACCAATAGACTGAAACAACATTTGGAAAAAACCAGTTGTTTTAATACAAGTAAATGAATGGTTGCTTCTCAGTCCTTGGTGAACCTGGGGACAATTTGTTTATTTCAGCACTATATTTGAAATATTGAGTGAACTGGAAGATATCCCAGAAACGGTTTAACATTCATGTCATTGCAATATTGGTTGCTTGGAACACATAAGTTTGAAACTCGGCTGTGGTGCCACATGCTCCTTTCTACTGTTTCCCTCAGTGTCTGGCAACATTTAGCACTTCAGAAAGACCAGAGAGGGGATGCACTTGCAGTATGATTTCAAACACAATTCTGATTCTGATAGTGGTTCCCAAACAGAAAATGAGGTATCGTGTGAGAACCAGAAACATCTCTAGACCTAGAAAAACCTCTTAATTGACCTTCTATAGAGACATATGGCTTGACAATCACTCATCAATGTTTGGACAGAGAGGAAAAGTTCTTCCACAGAGACGTCAGGGAAGGACTCAGTGCTCTGATGCAAATCTGTCTATGTTCCACTTTCATATCCTACTGTCCTGGTTTCATCTGGGATAGCGTTAATTGTCTTCCTAGTAGCTGGTACAGTGCTGTGTTTTGAGTTCAGTATGCAAAGAATGTTGATAACACACTGATGTTTTCAGTTGTTGCTAAGCAGCTTTTAGTCTAAAGTTAAGGATTTTTCAGCTTCTCAAGCCCAGCCAGTGAGAAAGCTGGAGGGGCACAAGAAGTTGGGACAGGACACAGCCAGGGCAGCTGACCCAAACTGGCCAACAGGGTATTCCATACTGGGACGTCACATCTAGTATCCCACACTGTCTTGTCTGGTGGAATTATTGTTGCACAATTTGTAGTGGTGGTTTACAAAACTGCAATTCTGACCTTTCAGGAAAGCAAAGCCATTAATTCACAGTGGTGACTTATTTGCTGCTCATCTTCCTCACATGTGATCTTTGCTTTGACTCACCAAAAACATTGGTGCACCTCTTGCATTTTTCATTTGAAGTGATACCACAGCTTGCTGATTATTTTTAGTTACTTGCCTTTTTGTGTTCCTGCCCTCATTTAATGCGTAATGTATATGACGCATCAGCAAAGTGACCACACGTTTCCTTATACTGTTTAGGCTGGCAGTAAGGCAAGCTCATCTTGGCTGAAAGTCTCTCCCTACACAGCCTGCTGGGAAGTGTAGTGCTAAGAATAAAGACGATACATGATGTCTACTTGCACTCATGATCCAAGTCTGCTGGTATAATTTTAGAAGCGCTGTAAATTTGTGAAAATTATTATATGGTAAGGACCTGCCTCAGAGTTGGCACACTGAGTGATTTGCATTGCTATTGAATTTAACACTGAGTGGTCTTCTGCAGCTCAGGACACAGAGCAACCGGCTCTTTTAAGTACCAGTTATGACCACTTCAGAAAGAAATACAAACCCTTGCATTCTGACCATATCGATCAGGATCACATCAAAGAAATCACCATTTGCATCAATCTGGCCTCCTAGAAAGACCATGAATCTTGTGCTTGTGTAATGAGAGATTTATCTTCAGACAGCCTTGTGAGGTGGATTACAGTACTTGCACTGTTTTGACAGGTGGAAATTAAAGCACAGGGACACTGAATTAGTTGAGGTTACATAGGAATACTAGCAGAAAAGGGATTAGATTCCTTAACATCCTGGCTACGAGGCCAGAACACTCATTCCTTTTTACAGGTACCAGAAACAGACAAAAAAGATGGTGACTGCCAATTAACAGTTTGATCCTCAGCCACGTTCAGTAGAAGGATTAAATTCTGTGTTAGGATCATGTGCTCAAACCTTACACAGCTATGGCTCATACTTTGCCTGAGTCAGTAAGAAACATTCTGGAAAGTTCATGTGTACTCACTGAACAAATGTGAACAACTAGCAGACAGCAATGTATTATAAATCTATTGCACAGATGTTTACAGCATTAATACAATACCACATGCTGTTATTAGGGTATCACTACATTGGCTTCATGTAATATTTATGGTAGCATTTACAGATTTCATGTCTAAAACTAAACTGCAGTTGGCACCCCAACACATGCACAGTTTATCTTCTTCTGAACATGCCACTCCAACCTTGATACAGGTTGCTGTTACAATGATTTAATAAAAAGGTAAGACAAATCATTGCCAGATTCATCTTTTTTCATCAGATAGATTTTGAAAGCTGAAACTCCATTTTTGTGTGTGCAACAGTACGCACAAATCTCAAGACAGGGACATTCTTTACTGTATCTTCAGCTAATAAGTAGGCATATCTGACAGCAAAGACAAGGAGACACTTTCTGATTCTTCAGGAGAACAAAGGTACAGCAGTGCTTTTTGTAGCAACAGACCACAGAAATACAGACATACCAAAACAGCATAGGAACAGACAGTCTGTTTCCAGGGTTAAATCCTACTTTTGCAGATCTTAAAATGACATTTTCCTAAGGTAAGCATTTAATTCTTTTTCTAAGATCATCTTTTCCCAAGCTGCTTCTTACCCAAGTTTTATACAGAGGGAAGTATAGCAACTTCTGTGAAGTTGGTCCCTGTTTACGTCATTGTGAGAGAATCCAAACTTTTTAACCTACATTTCTTCGTGCTACTTCACGGGGACAATGAATAAGCTATACATTCTGGGATCAGTTACATTACAGAATGGTCTAAGTGTTACAGAAAAGGCTGGGAACACAGTCAAGTAGACCAAGATACTGTTAAAATTTTTATTTTAAACAGAAAAAAAAGAAATCTACCAGAAATTACTTTGCAGACTACGTATTCTGATTCCCTCCACAACTCCCCTCCAGTTTGAAGGTGAAACACTCCAGTGTGGTTCATCTGTTACAGCATATTTGATTTTTATTTAGCTTTAATACTGGATCATCCTCAGGTCATTTGCAAATACCCTTTAGGTAACTGAATTATGGTTTACAGCTTCAGCATTTTTGTTGTAACTACCCTGTTTGTGAATGACACACTACCTCTGAGCACAATGTATTGACCGCAGTCTTTTTTTACAGGGAATTCCTAAACAAATGGTTTTCATGCATTTTGTACATCAGCTGTCTTCGAATTCCCAGAAAATCTGATGTGTCTCCAATATGTCAGATCTGAGTAAGTACCGGGCCAGTGACCTGCATGCATGCAGTAAATCCTCTACTCTTAGTATCCACACGCATACATCAGCTGTGCAATTTGTGCACTACAGGTCCAACATCCCTACATTAGTATTTACTTCACCTGTAACATAGGGATGATCTTTCCAAGTGCAGTTAATCCAGGGTACCTGGATTCTCAGGGCTCTCACATTGGGCTCCAATTGCTCTTTCATTTGAAACATTGCAAGGTAAGTGAAAGCATCCATTGCTAAAGAGATAGCTCCAATTATTGATGCGCCCCTTGTGGTAATGCCTGCCTGGCTTTTTGCTCTACGTAAGCCGATATTCCACCCTGAGATAAATTTGTACAACTCCTGTTAACTTAAAGAGAAAATGGAAACAGTTTTTTCTACTGCCAGTATGGCTCCCTCCACTTGATGTATTGAGAAAAGAGCATATCCATGCCTGAAGACTGAGTCAGGAATTTAAAAAACTAAATTAAAATTTTAAAAAATAGTAATAGAGACTAGAATTCAAGTCCGTCTGTTTTGTTGGACTTTAAAGTTACTTACTACTAGTACAGCTTAATGCTTTTAATTATCAGAAAAGACTAATAAATAAATTTTGCCTCAAAGGCTGTCTAGAAGACCCCACAACTCCACTTTCCATAGAAAATTGCAATTTTGAATTATTTTGTTAAGCAAGGAAAAAAAGAAATCAGACCATTTAAAACACCATAGGAAAGAAAAGAACAGGCACCAGTGCCAGAATGCCCTGAGTTTACAATATTATCTTAAAATACAGAATACCAGCTGCCCGTTATTCTTGTCAACCCCCTTTTTATCAAATCTTGTTTTTTAAAAATTGGAAAAGTTCTTTTAGATGTCAACAGATAATTCTGATTTCAGTGTCTTGAAGAAGCAGGCTCAAAACTAAACCTAGTATCACAAGGACTTAACCTGCATTATCAGCTTCTAAGGCAAGTCTTACTAGTCAACCACTGACTCTGGGATGAATTTTTTAAGGTTTTTTGGTTTATTTTACCTAGCACATTTCTGCAAATCATTTTCATTCAATGCAGTAATACTTCTGGCGTTAGTTTTTTGGTGGACTTTTCCCACCTGCTCTAACCATAGTTTTAATGTTTGCAGTTTATTATTAATATGAACAAATTTAAGTAAACAACAGTAAAAATATTGATTTTATGCATGCTGGCAGACTAAGCTATAAAAGCTGAAAGCAGTTACTGACCTCAGCTGTTTTCACTGTTGCTTTACCTGAGGTTGCTCCTTTAGAAGGGACCGTTTAACAGGACACACAACCTCCAGCTAGGTACTGTTCAGTAAAGTCAATTGAGATTAACTGTATTTCACTCTCTAGTACTTAAAAACATATATTTTCCAAGTCACTGTACCCTCTTCCCTTGCTTTACTACTTCTTTATAAGCTTATTTTATTTCTTTCAAATGCACATCTGCTACAAATGCTTTGTATCTGAAGCTTTCAAAGAACTTCTATTACATTTTAGCACCATTACAGAAGCATACGTAAACACAAAATAAAGCAGCTGTTACAAGGCTAATAAAAGTAAACTAAACCAAAACTCTTCACTAACCTTTCTGAAAGTAACAGAATTCTTAACTTCGTTGATCTACTGCTAAGCTTTTAATTCATGCCAGACCAAACAGCCTTCATTTCTGTAATACAAACAGATTTCAAGGGAGGTTAGAGTTTTTATACCTTCCCAGCAGGCACCAATAGGCCTTAAATACTCTGAACAGCAGCACCTGGGCTATCTCGCCTATAAGCCCAACTAGGACTGCTAGCTGAGTTCTCCTCCAGGCCTCACTTCTACTGCCAGGAGCAGACAGACTGGAGCTGCTGTAATGGGGAGGATGAGCAGGCAGCAGCAATGGTGCAGGTGGGGCTGTGTTCTCACTGACCAGCCCCCAGCAGCGTCGGGGTAGGGGTGGTTTCTGCTGCCTAATGGCCACCAAAGAAGGTAAGTTATTGAGTTGGCTCTGATGCCAGCCTGGGAAGTCCAGGGAGCAAGTCAGAAGTGGCAGGGGATGTGCTGGGTACCTGCCCGGGCAGGGGCTGGGTGCTCAGGCCTGCGCCCACCTGCAAGATGGCCTCATGCTGTACGTAGTGAAAACTGTTACCCCACGGGATACAAAGAGGTGGCATCCAAGAGATTGGGAAAAGGGAACCAAGATGAAGAGCTTATTGTGTTTAAAAACAAACAAAAAAAAATCCAAACCAAACAACCCCACCCCCCCTCGGCGTGCCCCCTTCCTCACCCTTACCCCCACCTGCCTGCCACGCCTTGTGCCTGTGGATGGGACCCGCTGCTGCGCCCCCCGCACCTCTCCTCAGCCCGCCAGCTCCCCTCTCTGAGGCCGGGCCTCCCCCCTCCTCCTCCTCCTCCACAGAACGGCGGAGCCTTCCGCCGCGGGCTGAGGTGAAAGCGGGGAAGGCGGGTCCGCCCCAGCCGGGCCGCGTGCGTGAGGCGAGCGGGGCTGAGGGAGAGCGGCCGCGCGCTTCCCGCCCAGCGGGCGCTGCGGCTGCTGCGCCTGACGTCACCGCGCGCGGAGCC
>JAVJGG010000009.1:6150259-6161477 GCA_035590195.1 Aviceda cuculoides
CGTTATTAGTTTCTTCTTTTCTGTTCTATTAAACTGTTCTTATCTCAACCCACGAGTTTTACTTCTTTTCCCGATTTGCTCCCCCATCCCACTGGTGTGGGGGGGCAGTGAGTGAGCGGCTGCGTGGTGCTTAGTTGCTGGCTGGGGTTAAACCACAACACCTACTTTTTCCAAATTCCTTGGGGCAAGGTCAATAGCTCCTGAGCGACCATAGAAAAAGAAATCATTGCAACTCCCAAGGGAGCAGAGACTGAAATGACTTCCGACCTCTCCACACGGAGGAAAAGTGAAAAGGAAGGAAATGCACTTGGTTTCCCAAACCAAAGCTCAAAAATCTTCAGCCTGTATCAGAGTGGTTTTGTCTCTAATCAGAGCATTATTTCTTACCATTCTCTGTAATTCTGAAGACTTTAGCATGAAATCACTGAAACCACTGATATCCGCTCTCCAGTAGCATGTAACACACACTTCTACCTCTCACCTGAACGTCTACAGTGGTCTTTCAGGCTCAGTAAGAAAAAAGGAATGTCCACAAAAGTTCCACTTTTGCAGGCTAAACAACTGTGTCTATGAATGAAGAAAAAAACGTCATTAAGCCCGAGTTGCTTCAACTAACCACACTAATTCACAGGAAATAGCGATATTCTTATAATACAATGATAGGTAAAGTATCACAAATAAACTAGGAATAAGAAGATTAGCAGGCTTAAAAAACACCACCAAACCATTCTAAACAAAATCTTTTATAGTTGCTTTTTAGCAGTGCATTCAGTTTACAGGCAATGATTGTGCCATTCTTCTGGAGCTGGGAATGAGACGGATACTTCTTTATTATAGTCAAATGGGACACATAAAACATAAATCAAATTTGCTACCCCAAAGTGTCTTCAAGATCCTTTTTCCTAACCTTTTATGGCTAGGGAGATGGGTTATCAACTACAGCATCCTACACTGCCTTGATAAAAAAGTGCCCTAGACAATGTGATGCTACTGCATCAGCAGGGAAAAAGGTTCAATGCGCAGTTATTCATGTTATTTTAAGCAGTCCCAGAAGGGATAAGACTGCACACTTAAAAAAAATTAAAAAAAAATAAAAATTGCTAAGACTTGCAGCAAACTTCAACAAATTTTGCACACCTCTAATTTTAATATCTAAATGAGAAGAGCAGCAGCATGCACTTGCAATATAAGAGAAGCCTCTTTTAGTAAAGATTTATTACACTAATAACACTAGAGCCTACATATTGTCCTGCACATTTTGAAAAAGGACACTGCATATATATATATAAATTGCCAGAGATGAACAGTGGGTCACAAACAAAACTTAAAACGTTGAACTGCTTCAGCCAAACTGATAGTGCATTTATTATTTCTACCCTTTTTATACATTTTTGCATAGACAGTTCTGCTGCCAAAGCATTTCTAGAAGGTGAATACAAAGGATATCAAGCACTATAATCACTGAATGAAATATGACTGATGCATTAATGCTCACTCAAATCTATAGATCTAAAGAAAAAGCAATAAAATTAAATGCATTATTTAGAAGTAAGCTTAAATACTAAACTGATCCTAAATTCACTGAGGAAAGCAAACTTCACAAATCACTGCCAACAGCATTAGCAATCTCCCTCCCGGACAAAAGGTCAACCTTAGACGCCTTGTTAATATGTATCTGGGTTTTACAAAGTTCTAACCCCAGTATTGCTCTATGACAAAGGCGCACAGGCCTACAAAAGAGGTGGTCAAGGGAAATGACAACGAAGGCAAGTTCAAAATTAGATGGTAGCTTTGCAGTCTCCAGGGTCTTAACCTCATTGTCCTTCCCTATTGCTATATAGAAAAGGAAGGTTTGAGATGGCTAATGGGAAAGACTTGAGGTAGAAGACAGATAACAGTGAGACTAAATAAAGCAGATTAACTATAGAAACCAGCTGCCACAAAATCGACTTGCCTCTTGTTTTTGCAGTAAACTGGCCAAGGAAACAGAAGAGAAATAACCTCACATCTGGGCTGCTATTCAGCCCTCCCAACCTCCTCAAATTTAGGTGCCTAGCAGATGTATCTAAATTTCTGTGGAGAGCCAGAAGACAACTCAGATCTCTGTCCATCAACTAAGAGGAAAACACTGGCATCAACCTAAGAAACTCCAGCTAAATGTCCCAAGTTAAGTGAGATGTAACTGGGGGACGCAGTGAACTACTACTTAAGCAAAATGGGAAGTGCAACTTTGAACCTCATCAGTGTGACATTTAGTGGACATTTGCTATGGCTCATGCACCCTCTTATGCTTTCTCTTCTCTTTCAAGAAGCAGAGGGAAAGGCAGACTCACAAAAGAAACGGAGACTCTGGCTTTTACCAAACAGCTGCTAATACCACATTTATACTACAGCAACATCAAGGACAATGTATAGACAAATTGGAAGAACCAGTTTACTTCCATAATATGTTGATATTCCCAGGAATTAAAATTGGTTGTAATCCCTCTTTGCCTGACCTAATCTTATTTCCTAAAAATTATGGATTATTCAGTAATGCTCTATGTACTTAGGCACATTCCCCTCTCTCTCCCTCTGCCCATGTCTTTGCTCATTTTCTGTTCCCACCACAACTTTTGAAAAATACAAACAAACAAACCAACCAAGAAGCACAGTCTCCAAGATATGAACTTCCTTTGACTATGAAAACCAGGCAGGTAAGTAGAGTGAACCAAAACAGACAGTTCTGTGAAATATTCAGAGGGTTCAACAGGCTCAAAGTTCTTGATGAGACTACTGTTCCCGGCAGAAGCTTCTCCGAATGGTCTAAAGCCTTTCCTGCAATTTAAATACGCCTTTGATATCACATAGCAGCCTCATATACATTTGTCAAAATGATTACATAGATCAGCTAAACAGAGTTGACACATGATCTATGTCACGCTCAGGTCAACTCATTTGGCAATGACCAAATGTGACTTCTTGAGGACGTGTTGTTGATATTAATCACCTTCTCTAGAAACCTCTTCAAAAATCACATTCCAGATCTGTAATAACTTCACATCTTTTTAGCAGTGAAAAAGTGTAAGTCTGAATGACCACAGAGGCTCCTTCAAATGCAGCATCTGTCACAGAGGACACAATTTTCCACACCTTATGAAGTTAACACCAATTCCATCATTTGCCTCATTATCATTTGGAAAGAACAGGAGCAATGTTTACTTAAACTGGGATAGGAAATAAATAACTATGAAAATTAGAGAGAGAGAATTTCAATATTTCTTCTGTGACGTAGGCCTACCTAGGAAGTTCTGTTCCCGACTTCTAAAATTCTTCCACTTGTAGATTTTACAGATCGAGAGAGTATACCACACTCCTACATTGTAATGGTTTGTTCACAGTCATGCTCTGCCTGAGGAGTAAGGGACTTAATATTTATCCTCCTAGGAACAGAAGGTATAATTCTCATTCCCTTTATTTTGGATTAGCTGTCAAGACATAAGTGGACTGTTCAAACATCCAGTGTTTTCAGTGGTTTTAAATCACGATGAAACACAGGCTAAGCTATTAAGACATGCTGCATGACTGCATGCCTCAGTTGCTCAGCTTCTCTCCCAGTCCTCGGTAGGTAAAAGGGAAGGTTGGGATGTAGTTTAGAGGGAGGGTCACTGTCCCCTTAAAGCCATAGTCCATTTAAGATGTCAATTTGGGCATCCAAAACCAACAGATAATCAAGTGGTTTTTCTTTTTGAATGATCTGGGCCAGATACTGCACTTACAGCACTTTTGCTTTGTACCTCAATGGACTTCAAAGCAGTTTTACCTGCCTTAAGCCTGTGTTATTTTGTTGAACTGTATCTTTTCACAGGCTAAATAACTTACTCAAAATTCTTTGTAAAAAACTTAAGATTATTATTGAAGTGCAGAATTGGCATAGCCCCAAATTAATTTTAAGTCATTGTGACAGCATGTTGCAAATGCATGCTCTTTCTTAGGCCACTTACGTTGCACAATAGTGCAGTCTAGGTGCACTCTGAGCCTCTCCAGTTCTTTCACTTCAACATATTTGGGGCCTCTTCGAAGATTTGCAAAGTCAAATCAGTCCCTCTTTCTCTGTTCCTCCTCGAACGGAACACATTTCAAGAGTGATGTGCTAGACTTTACCATCCAGTCTAACCTGACTATTGATTATTCATAGCTTATTACACCTCACAAACACCAAGCTAACACTATGGACTACTGGAAGCTAGGAGCTAATGCAAAGTGCTTGATGCAGGTAACATTGTGAAGGTTGAAAGACAAGTGCATGTTTAGACATAAGCAAAAACCTCGTTACCTGCTGAACGACTCATACTGCCAGAAACAGAAGTCACAAGGTGCCATACCCTGAGCTCTCAACATAAGCAGCAAGGGTTTGAAGTTCGAAGGAGCTGGAATTTTTCAAAAGAAATTCCAACAGAATAACATTCATACTCTACAGCACTGAATTACTTCAGCGCTAATGCAGTTTACATTGAACCAACACTCATTCTTGTGGTAACACCTTATCCAGGACATTCAAGTTAATGTTAAACTTTATTCCAGTGAAAACAGGAGCAGGCCCTCTCTAAGGAAAGAATTTTATGAAGGTCTGAGCCAAATTAATTCTAAGTTACTAGAGGAATATTGATATCGAGAGCCTCTAAATTAGGTCCCTACTCATAAAGCTTCCAACAATGGAAGATGATAATGAAACACTTTTAAAAATTATACGTTGTCCCTGCTACTTCTGAGGTCAATGGAATTTTCCAGAATGAGAAACCTATGACAATTTTTTCTTTCTTCTGCAATGGGATTCACTGTCAGTTAAACAAAAGTCAGGCTGCTGTATATCACTGCTGTCTCCTCAGTGTATTAGATAAAGAATTGTGAACTTGTGAAGAAAGAAAAAAAGGTGTTAATAGCCACAATACTTGTTCCATTTTTCTGTGCTAAGTTTTTGGCTTAAGAAACTGAAACTGAATCAAAGTCAACAGAGCTTCGTCCATTTACATAAGCAAATCTTTGGTGCAATCAGAAATAAACAAGACAAAAAAAACCAAACCAATACTCTGAAGTTCTAATATGGAACTGTTCAACTAATATGGATGTTCTATATGTTATGGATATATTAACATGTTTATGGCAGAGGAAACAAACTAAAATGAATTCAGAAAATCCTCAAATCATTCTTACAATTTGTAATGCTCAGATAATATAATTAACACCTTACATAGATCCTTTGGCTTATCCCAACAAGATGCAGTTCACACCAAATCCAGCAAAACTACCTGATCACTTACTTTTGTTACATAAAGCATAAGAACGACCCCAGTGAAGTCATCAGGTTTAACTGTTTATTTGGTATCAGTAAGAACTATTGTCTTCTTACTGACACTCTTAGTGTCTCCAACTAGGTACCTAAAAGTGAGGAGCCCAGATCTCCATCAACTTTGGAAAAAATATGGTCTTCCTTTGCCTAGGAATAAACAACACCCATGATCCCAAACTCAAACAAAACACATCTGCATGCATCCCACACACAACGTTTTGTATAACCTAACACCAAAATATATTAAAGAAACTTATAAGTAGTGACACTATAGAAGGTAGCTAACAAAACCAGAAAGGATCACAGAGAAAGCTGTCTTTGACATAAGTCCATCAATCATTTTAGAACTTATATGGTATGTTGTGTGGCAAGCTATCTAACCAATTACACATAAAAAAATCTCACTGTGCTGTTTTCAAAATGTAAATGCACATACTATTTTTAGTAACACATTTATGTAATGCTAAAATCTAACAAAACAGGCTACCTGTACAAAAGAACAGAGATAACGAGTAGAGCAGAAGCTAGCTATTTTCTGACTTACATGAATTTAAAGTTCAATTTTAATACTTGATAATATGGGTGAGCACAAGACAGTATGTAAACCATTTAGATGAGAAAACCAGCAATCCAACATCCATATTCTCAAACTACTGATGTCCCTTCAGGCAGCAAATACAGTGAAGGATGCACACTCCATCAGCCAAGTGACCAATAAATACTAGCATAGTATCAACTTATTACAGAAGAGTTAAACTGTTCACTGGCTGAGTTACTCATTACTACAATCATGGCAATAAAGTAATCAAAACTTTTAAAATTCAAAGGCTGAAAACATAATTAGATTTAGGCAAATTAAGAAGAGGAGATCCACTTTTAAAAAGCAAACACCATTTGAAATAACCACTGGATAAAGATTAATGGTGAGGTGTTTGTACCAGTATGGCCTTTTTTTTTTAAAAAAAAAAAAAAAAAAAAAGGTTTGTCTGGCCTAAGGCAACCCTGGAGTAAGAGAAAAAGGAAGACTATAACACAACGGTTTGATCCAAAGGCCATCACAGCCAGTGAGAAGACCCTGACGTCAGCAACCCTAGATAACATCCATCTTTTACAAGACCTTACATCTTCACCCTAGTAGTGGATTCATGCTAAGCTCTAGCTATGAAAATAATACTTTTGCCCTACAGTGACTCCCAGTGAAACAATCTTTAAACCCTTTTCACTGTGTAGCTTGAGGCAATGAAAATTCAAGTGTTCCTTTTACAGGATTAAGAACCTGCTCTTCCCTGTCACAGGTCTTTCTTACGCTAACCTCATGCATTCACCCCTGCTCCCTAGGTTCATTCCCAGGACCATTTCTCTGGCTGAATCACTAACAAAATGAGCTATTAATCACTCTTCTATTGCCTTATGTTTCTCTTTCTGCTTGGGGTGCTCTAAAGTATCCTCCTGACAATATTTTCCAAAGCTCCTTCTTTCAACTGTCCTCTGGGAAACATCATGGTAACCAGATATATAGTACGATGCTATCAAAGGCTTCTATATAGCAAATCTTGTGACAATAGAACGCCACTAATGGGATTTGCATCCCAGCTCAATAGAAAAAAGCACTGTAATAACCTCCTTTTTTTTTTTTTCTTGTGCTGTAATCACGTTATGCTTTTCACTAGTCCTTCAAAGTAATTCTCTATTGTTCTGTTACTCTGAACTTCAGCTCAGCAGGGTTTAGCTTTTCAAAGCATCACAGAGGGGGATCTTAATTACTCATTTTTTTCATTTTTCAAACAAAATCTCAAATCCATTAAACAAACAAAAATTCCTTTCAGATCTCCCAATTTCCTGTTGCTGCATTTCCAGAGAATTAAAATAAAATAAAAAAAAAGCAGCCTAGTATGTCTCAAGTTTTATTTAAAGACCTGATTCTATCACAGCTACTACTATGGTGAGGGAACTTGAACTGTGCAAAAAGCCTGGAAGATCAGCTCTGTTCTCAGCTTTGCCAACAACTATCTAAAAACTCGCAAAAATCAATGAGACCTACTTTTCAAAATGTCCACACACCTAAGCTACCTCTCAAGAGCCCTAATTCTGAACCATAAAGGCACTACCAATACATGTGTTGCAAATGGAAGACTTTTACCATATTTCTGGAGTCCTATGCGTAGTTTTATGAAGATAAATGCAAACTTCCAGTTCATCACTGAAAGTCTGGTAGAGGTCAAGCTTATACACCAAGTCATGGACAAAGCTTGGTCTAGAAAAACTCTCTTCACAAAATCCCTGCTAGCGCAAACTATTACAAACTAGCCAGCCTTAATCAGGACCAGATTTTCTTGTTCCTAAAGTATATCGTAGATTCCCTACCCTCAAGAACACTTGAAAATTTCCCACAGACTCCTGTAGTTGAAGGACATTAAGTCACTGCATGCAGTCCAACAACAGGAACACCACTGAAAGAAAACATTGTTTAAATCTAAAATGAGTGGCACAGAACAGCAAATTTAAGTTACTAAATACAGACTAGAAATTATATTCCTGTTTTGATCCAAATGTGGAAAAATGAACCTCATTGTTGACTTACCAGGAGTCTAATATTACTCAGGGGAGAACAAAGTAGTTTAGCTGAGGCCAGCGGTAAGAGTTACTGCTAGTCTGGATGCCTGCTGGTAAGTGCAATAAAGCATACAAGTCCATGCGACATCCCAATCACCATTTTTATGAACATTTTCCTATTTATTAATAGTAGCTGCTCTAAATTCACTCAAGTTTTATGCCAGCTGCCAATTCTGGGTCTAGTACAAATTTGAGATATATTACAAGTAAGTTCAGCTAGAAATGAAAATAAAAGGTGAGAAAAAAAGTGCACCATATGCCAACAAGGCAAGTTCACCGCTGACAGGTAAGAGGGCAAGTGAATGGCTGTACATACCAATAATTCCAGAAGCGTAGGTGAGTTCAACCACTAAAGACAATGGAGGAAAAGGTATCAATCATGGAGGAGAAAAAATAGTACCAGAGAAAGTCAGGTTATTTCCCTCCTGTTATTAAACTACAATACCCTTTTCTCTGCTCTGAGACATTCTAACTGTTCCAACTAATCTGTTACCTTCCCTGCAGTATATTTACCTGAGCTTTGCATCACCACTTGTATTTATATCTTATTTACCTTTGTACATAGCTCTTGGACCTCAACAGAAGACAGCTCTTGGACCTCAACAGAAGACATTCAAAACATCAATCACCAATTATATTGCAGACAAAAGCATATGGAACATAAAATGCATGGGAGCAGGTGGCATTCAAAGACAGATGACTGAAATTCATTATACAAATTAGCACCTTTCCTTACCTCAGGAAGAGCAGGTATTTTGTAATTCACAGTCACCTCCAGGTGCTAACAATCCATTCATTATCAGCATTTTCACCAAACAGTAGGCTGACCTTGACAGGAAAGTTGCCTCACATTCAAGATACTATTTAAAATCCAATAGCCACTTTGATTGTTGTAAAATGGGTATTGATAGAGATGGAAACTTGAAAAAAATCAATTTATGGATAAGCAATCTTAACAAATGTAGTGTAAGAAAATACTGTTTACATGAAGACAATCTAACACAGTTTGGATTTGAGTTATTACACTGCTGCTGTAGAAGTATGCTTCCTGCTACCTCAGAATATAGACCCCACAAAAAATATAAAGCTGAAATCTCTAGGGTGAGCAACATTCCTCTTGCTGTAGTTCCTGCATGTTCATGATCTACAAAGTGTCATAAAATGCCTATATACTGTGTGTACAGAGATGTGGCTGGTAGGGCAGCATAATAAGGAGACATAGCTAGACCCCAAATTCCTTCACTGGAAAGATCGTTCCATGAAAGAGACTGTTTAGGGAAGTACTGAAGGATAGACATTTTTGCAGCCCACTCTCAGATATCTCCTTCCCATCTGCTTGTCCAACATTAAATACACATCCTACAAGTCAGGATTCAGTCAGCCCATTCCAAAAGGATGTTGGTAGTTTATTCTAGTACATCAGCCAAGGACATTTTGTAGTATGAATGGCTAATATTTAAAGTAGTTCAACACGTTCTGTTTGATTAAAAGCTTTCATAAGAAGTCTTTATTTGCAGAAAAACATCACAATCCTTTTGAGGAAGGCACAGTGGCTAATGCATCACAACCGCTGTAAGAACTGAAAAATATCCGTTTTCTTACCATAAAGTACAAGTGTAATAGTCTTCCTCTTCAGCCAAGCAGAACTACATTAACCAATATTTTAATTCTGCAACTGCATTTATCAGCAAACCCATAGATTTAAGAACAACCAGCCAGAGGTTAAATGGAACCTAAGGAAAAAAACTATTGTAATATGTCTTTCTCCACAAGCAAATATGAAGATATTATTTAACAACAAACCTGCCATTCCCAGAAATACAGCACTGATGGGAACTTCATCAGCTTGCTGTAGAATGTTGCCATTTTACTCTGATTCTTAAAATAATAATCTTATTTTTCAGAGCATAACTTCTTGCTCTTTACAGCTGTCATTGTCAGCATGTTAGAATGCTGAGAAAAGTACTCTACAATGCACAGCCATTTAGCATGCTACCATCAAGTGAGGACATGAAGACAATTCTGGATCATTTGAGTAGTACAGCTTGTAGGGGCAATGTTTTCAGAAACAAGAAACAATTTTCAGATCCTGAACTTGAGACAATTTTACAGAGGTGGTTTCTTAGCACTGCAATAAATCTTCCCCTTTCCTGGTACTTCACTAGGGAGACGTCAAAAAAACAGAAGCGCTTGCAATCACTAGACATTGCTGAAATGCCTGGCATAAATAAGTCATTTGAGTTTCTGATTAAAGAGATTTTAAAGAGCAGAATCAAAATCTCAGGAACTTTTGTTTACTGTCCAGAAAGCCCCTTCTGTTTTCAGTCACTAAAACCTGGGCCTCCATGCTTTTCAAACTTAATGTAATGTAGAGACAGCTTCAGACTTTAAACTCACAGTAATTTCTGTTAAAAATATATTTACTTTTGAAACCACTTGCAAAGTAGCCCTAGAGACTAAAGTAAACTGGATTTTTTCCCTACCAATTTTTTTTTTGTTAAACAGAATTCAAACCAGGAGCTAGAAACATCGCTGAAATACAAGCAGGAATTTAGGATGTGTGACAGGGTTATCAAGGTAAGGCCCCACTGGATCCAGTCTTCCTTATAGGAATCTTCTGGACACAAAAACGTGCAGCTCTGAGAAAAGCAGGGCCCTGCCTCTTCCACATATTTTCCACAATTAAGATAAGGACTGCAAGAGAAGCCGTACAACTTCCACCGGTAAAAATGGCTGCATTTACAGCTACAGTCAAAGCACTTTTGACAGATATGACTAATGTTCCCAGCCTTGTGCTTACTCATAGTCTATTTCCAACCCTCTGCATCCACCTCACCTTTCCATATTTAGTCTCCTTATAGCAGTTTCACTTACAGTGAGACCTTTCCCCCTCACCTATTCCCCTTTATTGATCTATTTTCTTCAATTTCTCTTGCCATTTGGTTTGTCCTCTCCCCACTACACCTAACCCAATACATCTTTCAGTGGACTACCAGTGTTTCTGCCATATTATTCCTCATCTTGCTTTTGCGAACTATCCCTTCTCCAGCACTTCATCTATCCCACCTTTAGGACAGCAGTAATACTGTATGACTGTACCTAACACAAAGGGAACGTGTTCTAGATTGGTTTACTGCAGTAGTGAGCATAATAAACTAAAATCATGGTAGTCTTTAGCTTATACTACCTCACTGTTGTCACTTATTGTCCTGGTTTCAGCTGGGATAGAGTTAATTGTCTTCCTAGTAGCTGGTACAGTGCTGTGTTTTGAGTTCA
>JAVJGG010000009.1:6161577-6193505 GCA_035590195.1 Aviceda cuculoides
TTCCTGATTTCCTCCCCCATCCCACTGCGGGGGGGGGGGGAATGAGTGAGCGGCTGCGTGGTGCGTAGTCACTGGCTGGGGTTCAACCACGACAAACCTGCACAACTAGACCCGACGGTACGCACGACAGGTGGAGCGATCCTGAGTGAGTGAGTGAGCGGCTGCATGGTGCTTAGTTGCTGGCTGGGGTTAAACCACGACACTTATCCAGCTTGTATGGTTAGAGTGGTAAAAGCTGCCTGTCCCCTGGAAGTGAAGAAATCAGATTTCAGTGTCTTTTGCAAAGCACAGGGAAGGATGTTCATGCAAACTTGTACAGATCGAAATAGTTCTTTTCCAAGTATGTTAGTAAAAATAGATTTCATACAAGCCTGTAATAAGACAAAGGCTAATTAGCTACAACCATTTTTTCTTGAGGTCAAGAGGAGGTACACTTGGGATGATTTTAGCCTAGAATAGCCACACTTATCGATGTGTTGGGGGTTTTTTTAAATTTTTTTTTTTTTTAAACTCAGGACATATCACATCACACCTTCATTTTTACTTGATGTTAAAATGACAGGGCTAATGAAGTTAGTTATTTTGATAGAACACAACCTACTTGAAAATAACACTTATGTCTCAGCATTCTGTAGTTGGTATAACACCCAAGATTGCTGTAACTTAGAGAAGTTGGTCAATATTTTATCTTTTTCTTTTTTTTTTCCCCTCTGCATTTTTCTCTCCCATTTTCCCCCAATTTGTGTAGCTGGCAATACACTGTGGATCAACAGCCCCATTGTTTCCTTTTCATCACTCCTTTATGAGATCTCAAGCATATACAGCTTGTCATTAAGCACTGTTTCTAAGGATTTCATTCTTTCAGAACTTCTTTCAGTTCACACACCAAAACCCCCAAGTTATCCTAGTTCTGCATCAGTCTCTCTGCTGGGACTCCTTCAGAAGCAGGATCCAGGAGACACAAGATTGCTGACACCTACAGTAGACCACTAGGATTGTCAGTCAGGCATTGCCAAAACCTTGTCCTGGATTCACTGAGGTTTACTGAAGCTGACATGTTTTGAAGAAAAACATTCCAGGTTCACTATGTCACCACCTTCCTCTGTCATTTTACTTAGAAAATATCCACCTATTTCTGGAAGCTACCTGCCAGCAAAAGTCTTATTAGCTTAAATAGGACTTCTGCTCTCATGGATTCTGAAAAACTATTCACAGCACCAGTAAGTACTTTCAATACAGCTATGCTCAGAGGACAGGAACCCACTGAGGTAGCCTCAACCAAGACAGTCTGTGGTCCACTCGATTTTATTCAGCTTCTTATCCCAACCCTTCACTGAAGGACTACTGTTAAGGGCCCATTAGTGTTACAACAAGAAGCACTCCATGTCCCAAGGGTCACCCTGCACAGGGTTTGCAAGAGGAAGACTTAAAATTACAAAGAACAGACAAAAAAAGTCTGATTATCAGAACACAACATAAAAGCAACACATGCAAGGTACTACAAGATGCTAAATACTGCTATTCACTAACTGTGCACATCTGGTTTGCTGTCTCTTTTTTAACCTCAACCCTCAAAACACAGGAAATGTGGGACAAAAGTAAGTTCAAAATACTTACCCTTCTTCCCTTTGTTATTGAATACAGAATATGTCTTTCAGTGTATCTTTTTAAATAAAAAAGTATGTAGGATCACATCTAGGAAAAAACCACTTGACAGCTCTTCCACTGAGCACTTCTTGCTGGTATTGCAAGTGAGAGAGCCCATTTGGGGTACAGGACTCGTTCAGATGCTTTGAATCATCCTGTGCAAGTCTCTCCCTTCTTTTCTCACTCCTTTGCCTACAGAGGCACCTAATTTAGGTTTACTGGTATTAAGTGCTATGAATACATCCTGCCCGCTTCATCCCTTACTCCAGTTCCTTTCAACTGTACACCTACCCCCTGTAGCCTACTGTACCTTACACCCACCAGCCCTTGTGCCTATGGTGAAATCAAATAGCTCTACCCGCCCCAGTCAGTTTCAAGGAATCTCTCTGCAAGGCTCCCAGCCTGGTAACAAGTTAGAGACAGTCCCTGCGCTTTGTCAGAAAGCTTCTGAAGGACTACATTTCTGCACCGGAGCAATTAATAGCTCCAGGCTTGTAAAGATTTACATATCTCCACAAAATGTCACTAGATCTGCAGCTATCATACCAGAGATGATGATTAGCACTGTGCATATTAAACAAAGGGGTAGTGAAATCAGATTTACATATTTCTGACACACGTGCAAATTGCCACTGCTTTCACAAGATAATATCGACACGGTTCATTTTATTTTGATTAAAATTAACACATTTCACTGATGACCTTTAAAGAAATGCTCGCTTCCAGACTCTTAAATGCACCATTGATCTACTATACGTTGTCAGCAAAACAATGATCATTCCTAAGATGCTTCTGAAAAGCTACAGTCCTACACAGATCAGTCCATAAAGTTCCCACTGACGTAAGCAATGCAGAGATGCAGAATTTGCATAATCAGCTCATTTGCTGCATTCAGCAACAAGGGACATATTCTGCCGATTCACACCCTCACCAGAAGGTTCCCCTAGTTAAGAGGAAATTGCCACATTGCAATTCAACAGACATGAAGTACATTAGCTGGGTAGCAGCTAAGTAAATAAGCAAATGAAGATGTATGTGAGTTATTATTACCTTTGCTCCACAGACAATGAAAATGACCTTTGTTGAAAGGCTGGTTCAGAATCAGAAGGCAAAACTTCAGGTTTCCTGTAAGACAAATGTTGATTCTTATTAGCAAGAACATTGATTTTTTTTCCCCTTTTTTTATTTTGCTTTTGCCATATTAATTTTAGTCCAACCACCTCAGAGCAACTCCCCTAATTTCCTTGCTTCTTAGGTTTCATCATTTTCAGATCAAGAAGGTGCCAGAACTTCATTAGACACCTTTTACTTTGTAGGGTTTTGTTAAACTTTTAATTTATAAGTGACTTTTACCCACTGAAGGCCATTCTCAACAGGACCCCACATCTACACAGCTCTCATTTAATCTCCCACTTGCCACTGCCACCTGGATGTAGCATTTACTGATATGAGCTTCACCCTGGCCTCTATTAACAAGGAAGGCTGTAGATGACTCTGTAGGAAGCTGTCTCTAATCTAGGTCCAATATTCCACTCTTCTGGTGGATGCAGAATTCTTGCTGTCATCAGTGGCTTCTGTGCCTACATTTTCATATATCATGTAGAAGCTCTAATTGTGGTAGAACCACTCTGGTAGTTACTTTACAAACACAGAATGAAAGGCCACACCCAAGGAGCTTAAAATCAAAGCTAGTAAAAGCAAAAGTGAACTTTAGTGTGTGTTATCTAGGTGATGATGCAGACTAAAAAGCTCAGTGGATTTACCAGCAACCTGAACTGATCCAACTTGATTAGGGTACTAAAGCCTCCTGCCCTAGCAATATGTCCATTGTGAAGGTTGATAATAAACTTACAAATATAAAAGACTTAAAGTAAAAAGATTTATGATATGACACACTTTGTTTTCAAAGAGTAAATACGTAAATCTTATGACAGTTGCCTGTGGTGGGAATGGCATTATTTCATTTCCTAATTATCTTGCCAATCATATAGGAATACAAGTTTCCCCTGCAGCTTGATAGCCTTAGGCAATCAGGTTAATGAATTATTATTTGGTCACGTGAAGCCATTGTAATTGAAAAAAGAAAACCTCTATCACTAGAAAGTCTTTCAGGCAGATCCAGTATAGCAGGAGGCAGAAGGCTACAGTTAAAGCTGTGGCTTAAGCTATATGACATTATCAGGGAAAATACAGGTGGTGAAAGCCTGTAGGTGCAGGAACATCTTGGGGTGGGAGGAGAGAGGGGACAATCTTTAAATAAAACAAATGAAATGCATGGTTAGGAGCATGGAATGAAGGTTAGAAGATTGAGACACCACTATTCTGCATCTCGCCTTTCAAGTGATTTAGAGTTTCTCCACTGACCCATTCTATGCCTCAGTTCCCTACAACAGAAATAACGGTACTGTCCTCCTTTTCAAGTATCAAGAGAAACACTACTGAAGACCTAGATAATTTTTACTCCAGTAAAAAGTCTATGTGTTTATCACAGCTATCTTCTGTGTGGTGCTTTCAAATACCTTTCCTCATGTCTTCGCTTCCTCATGACCTTCCTCACGTCAGCATCTTTGCTGACATGGTCCACACTTCTATTTAATTCATGTATATACAGGGGAATAAATTTACTTAGAAAAGAATGGAGAGGTCAGAGGACCAAGTAAACAAAGGAAAGTGAGAAAAATCGTTTTCTTTGTGTAGTCTGAACAGTTTTGTCTTGTCCTTGAACTTTAAGAGAAAGGTAGAAAACAATACATTCAAACTAAGTTCCAATTTCCAGCTGCCTCACTAAATGAGACCCGAGCAGCACATCTCCTAATGATGGTTAAGTGAGAAAGGCTGCCAACTCCTTAAACAACATCATCTAGTGGTGCCCTCCGCTGAAGAGAGCCGGCAAACATCACACGTTCTTTTACTGATATAACACAAACATACACAGGTACTGCAAACCTATTCCTCCTGTTAAACCACAAAAGGCATTTCTGTGTCTGTTTTAAACCCTTAAGCCATATCAGCACATGAAAACACAGTAGATTTTTAGCTTTTTTTGCACATCAGGAGGACTCTTGTTACATACAGGCCTGGCTGTAAGTGTCCACACTGAGACTTCAGAGGCTGATTTTTCAGAGATGACACTTCCAAGAGCTTCCAGAGAGGCCTGTAAGAGCTGCTGGCTCTTACTTGTCCAGTTGTTGCAAAGAAGCAAAGAGGATGCCCCAGCACACACAATTAGGAGGGGGTGGTGGTGTGTGTTTTGGGTTGTTTGGTGTGTTGGGCCAGGCTGGAGCTGCGCTGCGGGGGCAAAGGCCTGTGGGTTCTGCCTGGGAGGGAACTGCTGAGCCGGCTGCCCAAAGGGCTGCAGCCCCCCCTGGGCTTAGGGGAAAGTGACAGGGGGGCCCCCCAGGCGCTGTGGGGCCAGGAAGGGGACTGGGGGCACGGTTATGGATTGAAAAAGTGGAGGAATGGAAATTATTGTTTCTCCTGCTTTTAGAAAAGTGAACGTTCCAGTCATTTCAAACCACTGCAATTAATGCATGATAAAATGCTATGATTAGTGCTACCAAAATGAGCTTAAATGCCAATATTTTAATGGCACTCACTGAGTTAATATAAAGTTGCACAAAGGGCTCAGTCCTCGGTAGATGTTACAGTAATAAAACTGGGCCACAATAATTTACAACCATTGCCCTAAAAAACATTAATAAATTGGGACTTCTCATGGCAAAGACCACGCCAACAGACAGAATATGCAACATCCATCACTCTGAGAAAAACTGATGAGAGCTCACTGTAAGCACTCTACTGGCTATTCATTTGAAAACAAATCTGCTTCAAGGCCATTTATCTTTAAAAGCCCTTAACGAATTAGGAAGCATTTATCTCCCGGACTGTCTGCCCATCCATTTTTCACAAAGATAATTAGCACCCTGACCCAACCATTGACAAAATTGTGCTCTGTTTGGACTAACGGCAGAGAATTCTGTAAGCCAGAATTCAGCAGCGAAAATAACCTGTCCCCAGATATGGATACCTCCACTGAAGAAGCTTTTGTTGGCCTTTTGTTAGAGGCAGAACAAGTTGGTCTGTTGCATAGTTTCTTCCATGTTTTGTATAATTTTCTCTTTCATTATCTACTTTTCTTGCAGCTTTTGCAGACTGAGCAAATTCGCCCATCTGCAGCACAAGCAGAAAAGACTAAATTCCTCGATACAAAACCTCCAGCTTATTCTTGATGTTTACATCAACACAGAGAATGAATGGAGCCAAGTCCCACAATGTAAGTTGTCTTGTAAAGGAATTAGCTGTGCAGTAAGGCCTAATTTCTATAGGACAGGAGCACAGAAGGATGACTATAGAACATTTTTACTTGCATTTAGGGAACCAAATTTGTTCATCGCCAGGCTTACCTGCTTGTTTTCCTATTTGATGCTTATATACCTTGCAGTCTTATAGGCATAACTTACAGACATATGTATTAACAGCTGCACAGCTACATCAACAGCCAGTTATAGGCAAAAATACAGTTAAAAAAAAAATCTTTTAGCAGACTTCAAAAATTCCTAGTCTTTGGATAAAGCTGGATCATTTTAATCCTGATGGAAACAGAGAACTATTTCCTTACTTTCCTGAACTGCAAATCAATCAACAATCCCTACAAGTCCCACTGGGACCACCAGTGAGAATAACCTCATCCTTTCTGAAAACTTTCTCCCTTCTCTGCTTTCCAGCATTTATTTAGCTGCACTTCTTTGATGATGCTTTTCTCATGGTTGCTTAGAAAGGACTTTAATCAAAGGTGTTGTGAACGTCTCTGACAACCTATGCAATGCTTTTTTACCCCATTTTAACTCAGAATTCCAATATATTTTAGAGCGCACATTTGCTATTCCAAAAGCCTTCTTGGCTTCTCCCTGTCATATTATACTCATCTAGCTATTCTATAAATATTTATAATATCGTTATGCATTTTTTATTCATTTCCCCTTGTCACATGCCAGTCTTCAGGCTGTATGTCTGTCACAAAGCATATGCAAAAGGCAAATAAATTTTTAAAGACAACCTTTTCTCTGGTAGCCAATAAAATAATATACGCCCCTTCTTTGTTTCCTTTCAGTGTTACAATAATATTGGTAGAAGTTATTCCGAATACTGTGAGGTTCCTAGCTATTGAATTTTCCGAGGGGGAAAAAGCTTTCATTGCTTCAAACTAGAGGGCTTTTGGGAAAGATCACTGCTATTCCCAGTCTTTGTGAAATGATGTAAGCAGTAACACACAATGGGGAGGATACGCTGTGCTAAGATACCAGCGTGCCTCAAGGTGCTAACGAAGTATGACTCCAAAGTCAGAGCTTCAACCACAGAACGGGGCTTCCACTAAACAATTCACATTTTGGTTTGTTGTTTGGTATTTGTGTTTTACTGCTTGGCTGAAAGGAAGCCACTCCTCTCCTTTCCAATGGTCTATCAAGCATCTTCCACAAGGAGGCAGGTTTAGTACAGAGGAAGGAGGAGGAAAGAGACAGGTAGTACAGCGGCAGAGGGATTTTACCATTAGTAAAGTATTTCATGAATTTAATCTAGAAAGTTGAAAGTTGGAAGATGGTTATAAATTTTCAGAAAATTTCTATACTAGTAGAAATACATCTAGATATCTAAGATACTAACCAAGATCTCTTGAAAGATACTGCAGAGATTTGTGTTACACATATCCCTGATCACACAGGTGGGAGTCCAAATACATAATGAGCTTCTGAGAGAGAAAAACACTGAATGATCCCACTGAAAATTTCCTCATGCTCATGTTGCTGCTCTCACATCAGTCTGCTGTACAGGATTTTAAAAAAAAAAAAAAAAAAAAAAGTTATTTGGTTTCCAGTACATTCAGGAAATTCTTGCCCCACAGATTTGTCTTTTAAATGAACAATCACTGCCTACTTAAATGTCACAGTACGTGGGAAGGGACAATGCATTTTTTCACAATTCCAAAACAGTGACACTGATACAAGACAACAGAGCAACAGGCTGAGGCAGCTCTTCGTATGGTAGTTGAAGTTTCTTCTGCTGAAGAATTAGCATTGAAATTGTGATTCTAAGAATTCCACGTAAGTTATATTTAGTGGGAGCCTATCACAATAAACCCTAAAGAAAGCCGTTTGTGAAACCAACAAACATACAATAATGTTCATGCAGAACTACAGTTAAGATAGATAAGGCTATTGCTACAGATCACCAAAGCAAAATTACTGAAGCAACTTGCTATATTGGTTTGGGGTTTGGTTTTGGTGTGGTTTTGTGTTTGTTTGGTTGGGTTTTAATACAGTAAATTCTCCTATTTAGTTGAAAGATAATCTCAAAAAAAAAAAAAATCAGAAAACACCCATTTTTACTTAAAAAAATTTCTTAACATACTATGTGGATTGAAAAACTTGGCTCCTGTGTAGTACTAAGCATTACTAAGCCAAACAAAAGCTGGAATGGGAACTTCAGCTATTTGTGAAGCAGATGTCACTAACATGGGATAATTAACAAGTGAGCTTATAAAAGGTATGAATTATGACATCAAGAAAAAAACCAATTCATATTAATGAACTGGAGTGGACAATTTTAACAAACACTTAAGGAAAAAAGGTTTTAATACTGATATTCCTTAATTTAGAAACATGGCTATTTAAAGAATATTACTTTATTAAAACAGCCCACATTCTTGCTTAAATGAAGGCTCACGTAGAAAAATGCCACTGATTACACCTGAAGGATTCTGGGTTTACGTCAGTGAAAGAGAAAGGACCCTAAAATGGTATCTTTTGCTGCCTCCAATGGCAGAAAATTATTGTAGCATTGACCTCACAGGAAGGAGAAGTATTCTAACTGCTCACTACAACCTCAAAAAGCTGCTTGGTAAAACTTTTTTCATTTTGTTGTATTAGCTGTAGCACCACAATTAGCTTTTTCTTTGACATTATTCAGCATTTTTAGTGCAGTCTTAATTGGCTATTTGTTCCACCTATCACTTGAAAAAAAAAAATCCAAAACACTGAATCAGACTTTCACTAAACAAATGGCAATATATTGCCTTTTGGTTTTTTAACCTTGTCTTTATGAAAAAGCAAATAGATGCTCAGCACATACACAGATGTTACTTAAACACAGAGAATGTGGGATTTTAAAGCTAAATTAAAGGAGTTTGGGGGATCAGCACCAAATCTACATAATTTTCTGCCAAGTAAGCACCTGTCTCCAAGTGTTAAGTCCAAGACCGATGCTCTGGGAAGAACTACTTGCCAGATTATTGAAATGGACCATTTGATTCAGGGCTTGTTTTAAGAGCTACCATCCACTTTCCAAACATACTCAGCTAGAACAGCCTTCCCATCACAAATGAAGTAAGTAAACATTTGATTAGACAAAAAACTAAGGAGAATGAAGTCCATCAGACTAAGGAGCATCCCCCATTTCCTGAAAGGGTTTCTTCATTGTGGTTCGGGTTTTTTGGGTTTTAGACACTGAAACAACAAACACCACCTGTAGTTTCCTACCCGATAAGCAGATGCAGTTCCTAACAGGTGATTTACTTGCTGATGTAGCAATTATTCTTGAAAGTTGACTTCTGCCTCACAAGACTAGATTCTGGTTTCATCAACTAATGTCTTTGGCAACTCACTACAAGCACTATCTATGTCTACCTTAGCAAGCAGCATGGCACAATAATATCAGGTCTATAAAGCAAAACTGTTGATGCTGAAAGTATGATATTCACACTACACGTTTTGGGAAGCAAGAGAGGGAGGGAGGCTACTTCAGTTTAGGTCCAGTCTGGTCCTGTAGCCTAAATACCCATTAGCAGTAGGAGAGCTTTATGTACACTCCTGGAGCACATTTTTAGTTTCATCCAAAAGGAAATTAGCTTACATATTCCAAAAGCACTTTGCAATGTAACACAAAGCACAGTCAATAGGCAGAATCAGGAGACTTGCTTCAAAAGCATATTCTTGATCCAAAATAAAATGCTAATGTAAATATACCAATAGTTGCATGTTTTTGGCTTATCAATTTTTTATTTTTTTTAACAACATCTTTAGCAAACTAAGATGATTAATGCCACAAGATCAGCTTAATTTAAATGAACAACACATTTTTGTAATCTTATCAAAATTTGGCTCTAACTTTAGATTGTCGTACTTAAGACGCAACCTGACACTTGTATCTGTCATGTAGGGAAGGTGGGGGGAGTGTTAACCCAAAACTTGAGCTTATCTTCACTACAAATTCCTGGAAAAGCACCTAACATAAAATCCTAAGATACTACTTTTTAAGGTTACCTTTCAGAATGAAACCTCACTTGTACTGAACAAACAGTGCACCTTACACAAAAAAGCTCCTTGTTCTGCTGTTCTCTTTCTTCAACTAAGTTTTCCCCTAGCAGTGCTTCCCTTCACTTTCATGGAAGGAAACCCAGTGTGCTGCTGTGATACCGGGGAATCTAAAAAGGATCATTTCAAACTTATGCAGCCCAAATCAACAGTCTGAAATGTAACTGCTTCACATTTAACAGGTTTCACAACTCCTGCAGAACTGCTACTTTGAAAATGGAAAAAAATCTTTCAAGTCAGTCAGTAAAATCCACTCCCTACGTCTGTGCTATTGCTAACAAGGTAGTTGTCAGCTTTAATTCAGAGAAACAGTTAAGCCTGGACTATTGTATTAATTATAGCCACTACTTATAAAACACTGTGTAGCTGCATTTTACCACACTGAATCCCAAGCCTCCAAACAAGCCATTTAATTTTCCTCATAAGAGTGACAACTCCAATAACAAACCAGCACAAATTATGCAAAAGGATCACAGACCTTACAAACATGTTCTCAAACTTATTGAATGAATAAATCAAATATGCATACCCAGCTGCTTTTCGTGCAAAGGCAGTGTTATCCCTGTCAATGCATTTTAGTGTTAATTTTTTCATGTAAATTCCATTGATTTTTGAATATTTTACAGCTTTTAATTCTCCAAGCAAATCCCAGCAAGAGGAGTAGGAAGGAAAGGGGATTTGTGCAAAGAGTCTTATTGAAAAGCTGCAATGTGGTGCTCCCTGGAGACCCCTCTACAAGAATCTATGTGGATGAATTCAAAACAACTAATTTTTCACAATAAGTCACAAACACAGCCATACACACAGCATAACCCACCTACGTTATAGACCACTGCTGCTCATAGAATGAATGCTACACTTTGCAATGAAAACTTGTCAATTAATTCCAGGGCCCCTCTGCAGACTGTGAGGGCTGCGTTTTCCATCTCAGTATGTGATGGGACACTTGTTTTCATACAAACTCCTACAGTCCCTAGGTGCATTTCTGAGTGCTTGGGACTTCTGCTCTTTATGGCTTAAACACCTCAGTCTGGTCAAGCAGAATAAGATCACACAGTTCCCAGTAATGAATCTTCAGTTTTAGATAACTTGTCCAGCATCACAAAGAAACTTCACAGCAGGATTCAAGTCTCCAGGGCAACATTTGACTGAACTGAATCATGAGAACCGTCTATTTAAATATATATCATAACAATCACACTTCCTACTGTTATATACACGGAAATGATGCTTGTGCCCCATTACCAACTCTCGTTTGAAAATACATCAGAGTAACCAATCACTTCGGGGAAGGTAGCAAGGTACAGAAACCCTAATGGGCTCTTGGAGAGACACATTGACATATGCACCATTTGCTACTGCAAGGCCTTTGGCTTGGTTTGCCTCATACCCTTGCTGCTTGTCTCCAGAGATGTTGCTAGACCATCCATCCATCGTTCTGTGCTTTGCGCAAATAGGACTTTCATTTCAACCCAAACACAACAAAGTTCAGAATTAGCTAGAAGCTGCAGGGCTTTTTTTAGCTGAGATGCTATCACCTAATTGGTTATACTCTTCCAGTTTTCAAGACTACTGGTTGGACTCAAATTGCCCAGTAATCCAAAAAAGAAAGAGTTTTCTGATACAGGCACAGACAAGTAAGGGTCTAAGAGATTAGTCAGATATATTTCATCCTGTGGCATGTTAAAAATAGCCAGCTGAGGCTGAAGAGATGAATAGGGAGTAAAATGGCAGGAGGAGGGACAATTTTTCTGCAGAATGGGAATTCTAGTCTCCAAGGTTGCAGAATCTGGCACGACCTTTTGTATTTCAGATAAGCTTCAAAAATGTACAAATTTCGCTGCAACTACCTTCTAAAAAAAAAAAAAATACTAAATGCTTTGCTTTGCTATTCACAGGCAAGTCATCTTCTGAGACAGTACCCATTTTACACCTTCTAAGTTCCATACCAACTGGAAGCTCTTAAAAGACAAGAATTAGGCATACAGGCTTGCTATAAAAATATGGATACTGTTATGGTAAATTTGTCTTTCCTGTTTAAAATTTCTAGGCACAGAGCATTAGGATTGGAGCTTAAATTTACATCAAAGTGAAAATGAAAGCCGATGCAGAAACAATCTATGAAATTTCCTTTTCATCTTCAGGCTGAAAAATAAACACAAATTACTATAAAATATCACCTTCTAGTTTTAACCTTTTTTTCCTCAGAAAGATAGCAACTTATCTTCATTTCAGAGAAACTTTAGGAACCACTGACTGACCTCTTCAGTGCCCCCAAACTACTATTACTATTCAAGTAAGTTCCGACTTTAAAAGAAAGCCCAAGAAAGTTGCTCACTTTCTAGTTTCATGTCTAATATAATGTCCTCTGTGTTTTTTTAAAAACACAGTATCACATTGTCTGAATACACCATGCTAACAATACTTGTTATCTGGGATGTCTCTATTTCTAGGGATACAACTAGGCATACAAACTCCCTGGCTGACTTGAGAACTTCAGCCCTTACCGTGAGCTCAATCCGCATGTTGCAAGAGTAAGGTGACTTCAAGGAGTCACAAGGCAGAGAAGGCAGATGTCAGTAGTCTCTTTGGGCAAACTGGTATAAAGCACAATACCCTCAGCAAACATTCAGCTCTGCAAACAGCGTAATGCCATCTTATTTCACCTATGTACGGTCAACAGATATCTTTGGGTTTTTTCTATAGGATTAACAAAATTTAATAGATACCTAATGATGCACCTATTACAGTACTGACCAAAGCATAAGAGCCACTTGAACGTGTAAGTGCCTGACTGGACTGCTCAGTGCTCAGAACCCCTGCTTTGCTGCCACCAAGCACTCCACCGACACTTCAGTTATTGGCAATAACATTTACTAAGCACACACAAGTCTGATTTCTATCTGCACCGAGATGCCCCTGAAGTTTAAAAGGCTGACGGAACCTGATGCCTCCTTTGATCTCAAAACACCACTGCTATCCACCAACTAGACATTTCTCTACTGATCTCATTTGAAGGGCACATTTGAAGTAGCTGTTCTCAGAGCATACCTAATAGATCCGGCGTCACAGTGTCAGCCATCTCCTTTTTAAAAACTGGGAAGGAGCTATACCTTTTATCAGCACGGATTAATAGTTGGAATGCTCCCTCAGGAGGCTGATGACCCACATTTAGGTTCCTTCTCTGTCAGAGGGAAATCACATCCAAATCCCACTTCAGTCAAGACAGCGCTCTCCTCCCCAGACATGATGTTATTCTTGGGGAAGCAGATCCTTCCCTCCCTGCTCCAAAAGTTAAATAATTGAATTATTTTCATAAAACAGTTAAACAGGAGGAACATGTGGAAGTCCAATTCTACAGTCCATTGACCCGGATACAGTTTGTTCTCCAACATTTACTTATCCAAACCTCTCTTTCACACCTTGAATAAATCCTCCAATTACTTCACCATGGTATTACAGGAACATTATACCCACTGTTGCCTCCCTCCTAACGTGTGACGTGTTTTCAGAGAAAAGCATAACCTCTGGTTTTGTAGGATGTTTTTCAGATGAGAAGAGTGGTTCTCTCACTATCTTCAGAAGATTTGGCACTTGGAGTCACAAAAGGAGGAAATTAACTTTCTGCAGCACAGCATAAGATGTCTAAATCCAAAAGAGCGTGATTTTAGAATCTTCATTCTTCCTGCTGCTCATGGTATTCCTACTGACAAGCTCAGCCTGATTCCTTCTTAGTACACTTATTCTGATGGATTGTACTCTTCGTACACAGAAAATTCTCCCCCTGCCCTGTATACACAGTCTAACTACGACGCTGAAGACAATTACACTGTGGCTAAAAGTCTTATGTGCATTTGCTGAATAGCCCAAGGGCTAAACTCCAGTACAATGTTGCGAGCACAGACAGTAACGTCCCATTTTCAGAAATAGGAAAATAGGCATTATGTGACTGCAGGAAGATCACACTCCTATTCAGCAAATGAACAAGTACTAAAAAACAGAAGTTCCTTTCTGCTTCTTAGCCTGATCTTATAACAAACATTACAAATCATAGATGGCTTCTGGCCAAATTCTAGTTTGGACAACTTTACAAACTTCTGTTTCCGTATTTTCTTTCAGCCATCCCAATGAAATACAGTATCTCTTATGGTCCTGAACTCTTGTGTACTAATTAAACACTTATTTAACTGCACACAGCATTCAACCAGGCTACCATGGACTTGGAGTTAGTTGGGTTTTGTATTTAGAAGGTTCACTGAGTTTAAGAGAGTTGCGTAAATTGTAACCGATCTCTGCAACCATCAATCATTTACTCCTCAGATATAATGGGTGAAATTGATGAGAAAACTCCCATTGACTCCCAGGATTTCACCTCATACACTGATGAAAATCCATGACGAGACAGTGGGTTATGCAACATCTCCTGCTTCTTCGGGCTGGATGCCAGAGAGGACGTTCGTGCCCGTACCACCTTTTCAGTCTTGCAGTTTTCCCAAAGCAGATTCCTCTGTACTTTGAAGGCAGTGGATCTGATGCAAGGTCCAGAGTGTCATCCAGAAGGTTCAGAAGGGCAACAGGGGCTTTAACAGTGGTGTAAGTTGTGGTGGCAGTGGGAGGATGTTCAGGCCCCCAGACTGAGGTTCTGGTAAAGAGTGATGATCAGGAGACCGTCTTCCACTATTATCACGAGAATCCTTTTAACAGATGTAGGAAGGAAAGACAATGACTGTAATTTGCCACCAACTTTCACAAACATTTCACTTCTAAAATAACATCTTTTGATTTCATGAGCTTCATTTTATTATTTCTAGAGTTACTTTTTTACCTAATGCAGGCAGCTCAGTTCTGCTGCCTGTTTTAGGACATTCTATAACTTCGCATCCACTGCTGGCCTCTTTTTTTAACAAAAGATTTTTAAGACCTACTTGTATGTATTTATAAAATAGATAAATCTACATCTGGAGAAAACAAGCTAAAATAAATTGAAAGAAAGTTAAAAAAAAAGAAAGGCAATGAAAATTGCATTACATTATCAGCCATGTAAGGAATTTTCATGTAACCTGAACGAAGTTCCTCTTCAGATTTTATTTTGCAGTATGTCATTGTATTGCATCCAGCAGAAAAATAAGACCTAAAAATCAAAGTTCTATGGACTGAATAGCTCTGATAAGCTATTTAGTGGGCTTACTAAAATCAGGAACTGGCTAACATTTGTGTTTTGGAATAAAAATGCTGGGTGATAAAGAAACAAATTTAGAACACTGCCAGAATATTGATGCTTCTTCCAGAGGTATAAAAAAATTACTTAATGTTGAAAATTTTGGAATGAGAGCTGTTCATCCTTCATCTAACTTTTAAACAAGATTGAAAAATCCCTTTGCAAGTAAATTGTATTATTGGGATCACTTTGTAGTCTGACAGAATAGGATACCATATCCAGCAAATACAGGCTCACAAGAAAGCAGGTCCCCCACAGCATGCCTGTAAGCAGACTACTTATACAAGTAGACCCACCAAATCATTATGACAATCTGTTCCCGTAAGATACTTGTCACACAAATAAGGTTTAGTAGGTTTAGTCACTGCACAAAGTCTATGATAACTGCTTTTATTATAAGCCACTTGTGCTTGTTTATAGTTCCTTGTTTTGACATGCTGCAGATCATGTATAATTAAAGATAACTGTTACTTTCTTCCTTCCTCCACAATACAGTAAAGCCTGTAAACAAAGACAAGCTCTGGGACCATTAACAGAGGCCCTTGTTTGCAGATCGTCTTTCCAACCAGCTCCTTCAATTTCAGTACTAAAACTGTCAAGCTTAATTAAGAGTTATGGGGCATAATCATTTCAAAACCATAAATCCATACAGCAGAAAAGTAAAATGACTGCCTTAGTGAACATCTCTTTTTAAATAAGCAATATCTCTTTCTGAGACCTAATTTAGGTTCCTTATACACAACTTTGTATTGTAAATATCTTTATTGCTTCTCCTGCAGTGAATATAAAGACCGTCATAAAATAATTTCATCCTGATGTCTTCTGGTTTATTTGACTATTTAAAGTGGACCTCAATGCATATTCTAGTGCTTACACTGCTATTCCATCCAAATTCACCACAGCTTTTTGTGATCCTTCAAAAACTCTGCAGAGAACTGCATTTCTCTCCAGCTTCTTTTAATATTTTCTTTCTAAAGTTGCTTCACCTTTTGAGTGTGCACAGCTGTCCACATGTCCTCACAGCCTCAGGGAGAACAATACTGAGAAAGAAGTATCAAGAGCTCACCGATTAACTGCTGCCCTTCAAAAACATCTCTAACATTCAGCACAGCCAGTCTGAGAACACCAATGACCCACTCCAAAAAATCCACCAAAATGACACAGTAGTGCAGGCTTAGATTTAAACCTTAAAGCCACCTTACTCATTCCAGTGGAACTACACATTTGCTTCCATTTCAACAGTGTTTAGGTCTTCCACCAGAACTTCTGCTGAATCAGAGTCCTAGTAAGCACGAGACCAATTCACAAAACCAAGTGCAACCTGAATCATATTGGCACTTTCAACAAGAAACTGAAATTTAACAGACAATTGCTTACAATGCTTCAAAGGCTTGAACCTCACAGTATTTGGCAGATTTTAAAATCAATGGAATTTTGTCCTTTTCAATGTTAAAGTCCCACGTACAGTCTTACCATTAACTTTCATTTATTCAAAGCAATTTTCTGGCCTTTACAGCAAAGAAGCTACACTTGAAAATGCAAATCCAAAAGGCTTAAAAACCAGAAGGGTGATTAAAACAGTATCACATTTATTACTATTTCTTAATCTAATGATTTTTGTAATATGATTGCATGAAGAAACCTTTGGCTTTCTTCATCTGTTTCATGGACTAACAGAGTAGTTCAATTTATAGAACTGCTGATCATCTAATAGCCAGTTTACAGCCACCCCCTTAAAATAAAAGTTTCCTTAAAAACTTAAATGGTTTCTATCTTGATGAGCACTTTTTTGTGTTAAGCAACATTTGGGTCAACTTATAGAAGAAATTTTAGCTGAATATCTAAAAGCATAATTTATGTAGACTAAACATCAGCTGTTTATCAGATCCAGAGAGGCACAGAACCACCCTGACCAGTGAGTTAATACATTTTGGGAAAAGATACTAAGAAAAGGAGCTAAGCCTCTCTCTTCTTCATTACCCTATCTGGAAAATGTGTTTAATAATAATGCTTTGAACTTAAATTTCCATTTGTAGATTTGAAATCACTTTACAAAGGTGCAGAAGCATTATTATTCTCATTTCACAGTTGGCCTCACTAAGTACAGATATTTGTAGCAATTTGTATGAGAAGCAGTGTTCTCTAGTGAATAAGCTAAGAGTCTGAAATTATCTCCCCAGGGTTTTCTTCCCAGCTAAGCTGTAAACTTCAGTCTACACTGAAACCCACCAGGGCAAAACCAGACACAGTCCATCTGAAATTGGTGGGTTTCTGCATGGGAATAGGAGACCAGGTCAGAAATTCATGACACAGATTTGAAGAATTTCTGCCTAACATTGATGTAGTCAGTTAAAATTAACTTTTCTGGACCACTGGGGAAATGGTCATCACAGAGGTCATCACAGTATTTGGACACAAAAAATATGCAAAGAAGTGAAATGGCACCTTTTCAGAAGAAAAAGGAAATAATAAGATACAGAGCAGTGGACAGTCTAGAGTTCAGTCAGGAGAACTCCTTAATCACACTTTTTTCTCCTCTTTTGCTGACAAAAAAGTCTTTCACCCCAATTCCTGTAACATATGTTTTTTTACTCTACATAATTCCTCCTCTGGACAACAGCTTCTGCACATGGCAGCAACCTTACCTATGGGATTCAAATTTTGTCATGGTAAGCACTTGTTTGATAAGTTCAAGGATTCAGGCAAATATTAAGAGTACGTCTTCTCTGTTAAATGGAACTATTTTAGAATCTTTTATCCTCAAATATCACTTGGTCACTTAGGTTAATCTTTACGAACATTTCCAATTTCACACTGGATAAAAGGCTAAAAATGAGGAAGTAGTACAGTATTTTTCTTTTTTAGAATTATGGGAATGATAAATATCAGGCCTATAAGGCCAATATGTAGAAAAAAATATTTTTGAGGTTGCAACCTTTAAACTATTATCTATTCTTCAAAAAGCTGCTTACTTTCAAGGTCAGGCCTAAACCATGATGACCACAAAGTCAAAAGAATCTCTCACTCTTATCAGCTTCAAAACTACTCCAATTTTTTCCCCAAATATCAGTTGGCCAAGAAAGGACAGCAATGCAGCCCCAGTTAGAAGACAAAGCAAAAAACATGTTTGCAGACTTTTAACTTTAAATAAACAGAGACCTTAAGTATTGCAGGACTGTTTGGGTTTTTTTTTTAAATGGCAATAGTTGCCACTGAAATCTGCTTACTTGTATTTCTCTCAGCTGTAATAGCCTGTACATGTACAAATTGTATGGACAACCAATTTTGTACATAAAGGAGAAAAGCATAAACAAAAATGAACTGTCAAAACAAACAAACAAACGTCTTAAATGTTTTTAATTCAAAAGTAGGTTAGTAAATTTTAGACAGAATATGAGTATGAAATAGACAGATCAAATTACTTTTCCAAGACCAATCTGTCTGACAAAGGACAGAAGATGCCAAACTGGAGTTCTAATAATTCATGATTGCGCTACAGAGGTTGACACCTGTGCAAAATCTTGTAATTCATAAGCAAAAGGTCAAAAGGACTATTAAATAATTTAACTTGCATAACGGAAGAATTTTTTTCACTCTCTTGCACTTCTCATAAGCACAGAAAAGCCTGTTCAAATTAGTCAGAAAAAATCACCAGCTGAAAAACCCGCCGTGGTTTCTGTAGTTTATTTCAGGACAGCATCACTTCTCTCTTTGTGTTACAGTTGTGTGTTGAGGCATAAATCCATAATGGATTCATGCTAATTTGTGCCCAGTGGGGTTAACTGCTATGCCGTGTCTTTGTGGAGATTTTAACAATGCTTCTTTACAGAGTTCTCTCTCTAACTCTCCTTGACTACAACCACAGTTAGACAAACTTTAACACACGAATGCGTGTTGATGATGCTGACAGGCAAGAACAAAAACTCTGGGTCATACGCGTAAACCGAACGCATGTAGTCTGACCACCAGCATTAAGATCTCTTGGTCCGTTCTGCAACACCACCAAGGTGAGTGAATCTTTAAAGAAGGAAATCTCAGTGGCAGCCCCTTTCCTGCCCAGCCAGGGCATTACAGGGTACCCCACCTGGGACTACCCAGGACTCGTGAGGTTAGGGAGGATGTTGTGGAGGAGCCTTGCGCTCTGCACAAAAATTCACCAGAACAGAGAAGTTGCAGAAATTGCAATCTGCTGTTTTAGTATACTTCTGTGGTTAAGAACTTTTGCTTCTGCTCCACTATAACTGCACTACAACCAAATCAAAGTTTCCTGTCAGCAAGATCTACTGGGAATACACATGTTACTTTCAGCTTAACAGCTTTCAGGCTTCTTATGCCGCCGCCCACTTCCTCCCTAAAGCCACAAGCAAGATCGTTATCGACTAATATGACAACACCTAACAAGGGTACCACTGATAAATTGTAGGTTTGATCCTGTCTACAACGCTCATATGCCTCCAGCAGATGGTTCATCTGTCTGATTTTGAAACAGGAGGTAGCACTGTGACTAAATGTAGATGAACTGAGGAAAACACATCAAATACAAGTTTTTATTTTAGAAAGCACATTCAAAGAGCATCTCTAATTATGGGCAGAATGAAAGAAAAGGAGGATGAACACTAGTCCCTACAGGACTGCGTTGATTTTCCAGTTCTGCATGTGAATATAAATAAATCTTTAATCAACACTCATAATTTCTGCACCAGGACAAATTTAGAGGAAGTAGAAGAAGTCAAAGGAGTAAAATGAAGAACTATGGAAGCATAAAAATATCCATGCACACACACGCATGTTCACACACCCACACACACAGCAAGGCACACTTTGCCATATGGGATTACAGCTCTGCATTTAGCTGATGGATTAAGCACCAATATATTAAAAAAAAATAAAAATGAAAAGCTGAATATTACTTTTCTAATAAAAATAAGTCAAGGATTTAAAATAGAAAAGCCTTTTTAATGAAAAACAAATGGCATTTAAAACTTAATAGCCTTTAGGTCTAATAAAAGAAGTCAAATCCTTTATTTAAAGAAAAGAAACTTTCTTTAATAATCATAGACACTGCTATGCACAAAAGGAACCACCTGCAATGCAATGAATGGGTCCTACTTATGGCACTCTATGGCAAACAGTAGTAGTACTAATGGAAGAAAACACACATGCCTAGAAGCAAAATGATAAACAGTTTAAATCGGATTAAACTTAGGGGCCATTAACTTTTTTTAAGAACACTTCTAAAAAACATTAACAAGTGTAAACACTCTTAACTCTAGTGATGAATAAATAGCCAAACAGAAACAGATCTTTAGGAACCCCTAGTAAGCAGTAAAATTGGCTACAAAATTTGGGGCAACTTTTCAAGATTAAGCACACACTGCGCTGGTACCCATACTGACTTCGCTGCCTGGGCCGTCACCAGTGGGACTTGTGGAGACTCAGGAAGCACTGGGACGTACACAAGCTGGCAGTCATGACTGGTGAAACAGTCTCATACCCAGACAAATATTTCACTGGCACTACCGTGTATCGTCAATCTTAAATTTAGTGGGCACAATGCCAGCCCCATCCCAGGGACTGTCAGTGCCAACATGACTTGCTAAGTTTGAGCCCTCTGTGGAGATCCTCCACCCACAGGCTGGAGTTGAGTGTTGGTTTTCTCAAGGGCCACCATTTCACTCCATGTGCCAAATGCGAAAGTCTGTGTAACTAACGTCCCTCCACTCTCGTGCCATTTTTCCTGACACACAGTAAAAGAACAGGCTGTTTTGTTCATTAGGAGAAAATTTAGTGGAAGAAATTCTAGATATGAACTGTGCATACAAGCATTTCACCTTCAACAAAGCAAAAACAGAAACTAAAGCTTCAGCAAAGCAGCTCTTGCGTTGCAGTCCCTCTTCCAGCTTTTCCTTCACACCCAGTATGTTGACTTTTAGGCTTACCCTATCCCCAAACTCCCTCCTGCATGCAGTCTTATTATCTTTGAACTTATTGAAATAATCAATACCAACAAGAGTGTTCACACTACAGTTACCTTCAACGGCTGCATCTGATGGGCTTGTAAGAACCACCTAATACCAAATAATGCAAATGTCCTTTTTTCATCAGTCTCCCTAAATATTACATTTTTAAAAGATGCATTAGATTCTTATATCTTAAATATTTTAAGAGCATGCCCTCCCTTATTCCCTTTTTTGCTATAATGATACTCAGATAAAACAGGTCAGCAACACTTCAGGTATTTTTTTCATTTTCCAGAGAGAAGATAATGGTTAGAATGATTTGCCCTATCAACTGTAGCATACAATTTAATGCGGAAAGTTTCACACTTGTAGTTTTTAAATCAATGACATTTCAATGATGAAAAAACAAAACAGCAGAGTGCAGATGCACATTTACTTCTAATTCTGTATTCCTTAGAAAGCTAAAATCACCACCATATACAATACAACAAAACTACATATGGTGCTTGCCCTGCAAAAATTTCTTGCCGAGGCCTTTTTTTTTTTTTTTTTTTTAAAAAAAAGGTAAACCTGTACTTCTCAAAGCATTTTGAAATTTAAATAACAATTCACTGGACTGCTAAGTATACCTCTATAGACACACAAATGAAACTTTTCTTCTAATTACCTTACTGCTCTGATGTAGAATGCTTAAAAAAAAAACAAACCATGTAATTTCAGCATTAAAAGAAAGTGATAAAAATGCCCCATTTGGCACCAAATGCTACCATCATAAAAACAAATTAAATGCATTTCCGCTTTTTAAATATCCAGTTCAAATCTAAAAGCCATGAATTTCAAAATAATGCAGATCTGAACTGAGTAACTACCCAAACATTCTTGAGTGACAACACAAAAATTGCTTATAATGTGGTGTGACCTCCAAAAATTGGAAAACACTAACACACTAGTGCTCCTTTAAAGTGCATTTTTCAAAAGCTCCAATACTTTCTTTGTTGCACCTGAAAAAAACGGATACACACATGGACTGGAAATCTGATGCTAGGCGGCTATCTGGAAGAGGGAGCTTTTACGAAGCCACCAGTGAACCAAGCAGCAAGCCTGCTGCAACACTTGCACAGTGAATTAGGCTAGATAAGTTAAATGAGCATAGCATAAAAGGTGGTGATTTTCCAACTTAGTATGTCAGGTTATTTTTGAGTGCAGCAGTTTATCACTTCAACTGCTCTGTATCCTCAAACGTTTTCCCACCAAACAAACAAAAATAAATTGCCCACTAAACTAACTAAATGCACAATGGCACTAAGATTACTTGGCCGGGATGGCCGTTTTTACACAGGGAAGTTTTGAGCAGAGATAGAGTAAGGGCTGTGTGTGGCTTTCAGGTACCTTTTGTAAGTCCCAAAGGAACAACAGCCGAGGCGCGTAACTTCACGTCTCGGTGCACAGCAGCGTCCCTAATGCTTCAGGTCAGACAAAGCTGCTATGCAAATACAACCAGGCACACGTTCCGCTTCCAGCCCCTCCAACCGTGCTGCACAGTGATGACTATGGACAAGGACAGAAGTAAAACTGCCCCCCTCCCCGACATCTCCCCTTAACGCATGGAAGCGGCTGAAGTATTCCTGTGGCTCCAGCGGCGCTCGCTCCACACGGTTCAGCCTCTCTCCTTCCAAATGCCACGTGGCACTGCCTTCACATCCACAGCCAGCTCTACCCATTGCCCCATCCATCCCCCAGGCCCAAGCTGCACAGGAGTGTCCCCTGCCCCTTCCCCAGCTAACTGTTCCCCAGCCCTGGCCTCCTTTCATCCTCACTGCATACAGCCCTCCAGAGCAGAGCCCCTGGCGCCTAACTTCGTACCCTGCCCCATCGGCCTCCAACCACCCCCAAATTAGCAGGTTTGCCTTCTGAAAAGACAGCGCTGACATGGGGGCTGTAACTGGAAGGGGAAGCTCGCAGGAATTCAGCATACAGAAGACAGGACGGGTGAAAAGTAACTTCATGTGGGTCCCGATGGTAGAGATGGCAAGATGGAGATCATATCATACGCAAAGAACTAGGTCTCTACGGTCTAGTAGCCTAACTTCACTCTCAGTAATAATATTAGGTATTATTATCCTAATAAGAGCAGACGATCCACATAAAGTCAACATTAAAAGACAGGTAGATGACTGATTTTCAGTACAGTTTGCTATTTGGAAGTCTATAAGACATAAACAGGAAATCCTGGTAATTAGGAGTTTCTAACAGTAAGATACTTTAGAATTGTGGCTAAAAGGGTGATAGATTTCGCAGGTCTCTGTCTTACAAAACGGTTCAATCTACAAATAATTTTGTTACACTTTACTTTCCAAAATTCCCTAAAGAAAGACCTTTTCATACTTCTGAAAAGCTCAGAGTAGTTTATTGCAGCTCACCATACCAAAGTTTAGTTTTTGCTAAGCAGATGTCAAGAAGAGAAAATGGAATAGTATCTTTGTTTGAGAGAGGATGTGCAGCAAAATCTGGCTCATGACCCACCTCCACATCCTCTTCCTAAACCACCTTCAAAGTATGCGCACCTGCAACTCTTTGTGGAGTCTGGTTTAAAGAATGCAGCAATTCTTGGTGAGGGTTCTGGACAGAAATTTGGTTTTCAGGTAACCCAATTCACTGCCTGGGCCAAATGAAATCTCCAGCTATGCAAAGAAACAAAAGAGACAGCTGTCAAGTGAACAAAACAACAACAACAAAAACTTAGAAAACTGTAGTTGCAATTCCCTGTTTCTTTATTAGAGACCTTTGTATCCTGTCTATCAATATATTATGGACATACTGTATACGTTTGAAAAGAAAAGCTGCCAAGTTGGAGAGACAATAAATCAGTAGCTACTTAGTGTCTGGTTTTGTATGTGTAAAACAGACTGATAAAAAATAAAAAAAATATAAAAAAAGACACTGACATCTTAAATAATGTTCTTAAATATTGGTGGAAGTACAGTGGACTTGTACAGAGCCAGAATGTGAGAAGACTGAGGTAAATATGAGTTGTTGAGCTTTTCAGTGAATGCAGAAGCAGCAGCCTCTTCTAACCTGAATTCTCTCCATCACACATGCATTTAATATGTCTGATATTCCAGTGGAAATGTAATTTGATGTCTTTTGAAAACACCGCTTCACTGTGACTTTAAATTATTCCCCATGGGGGATCATTTTACTCCAACATGCTTTGTTTACTAGCTCTGCTGCTTCCAGCGAGCTGTTTGATAGATGCCAGAGATGAAGATAAGCTCTATAATGCATGTTTTTGGATGACTGAAGACAAAATTCTCTGCTTCTTGGCATAGTTTCCCAAATGATCATCATTCTTAAAGCATTCATTACTGTGTAGTAAGGCAATCTATATTTCTGTCAAATCATGTTATTTACGATTTATGGAGAATAAAGATTATAAAGGAGAGATACTTCAGTGAGCACAACAACACACACAAGGAACACTTTCTGCTCTAATTTTTATTCTCCCCAGTGACCTTGTTATCCTTGCCCTTAAGCGACAGAGAGATCAACAAGTCACCCTCTTTGAAGCAGGAATGGTGATTGTACAAATAAAGTACTTGGATATCAAAAATAAAAGCCTTCTAAGATTATAGGAAAGGACAGCCTTTTGACAACAAGATAAACAGTATATTTTTATTCTTTCTTTGCACATTCATACTGTATTATTACTGTTTTTGAAGTAACGGCTATGGGCTCCAGTGAAGATCAGAGTTTCACTGTAAAGGTACTGCCCAAGAACATAAGAAGAGGTGCTCCGGATTTAGAGAGATGATTACTAACAAGATCTAATTGCCAAAAGGAGAGAGGAGAAATGCAGATCAAGTCACTGAAACAAAGGGTCACTTGCCACATACTTTGAATCATGCTAGCAGCATATTCAGATAGGAAACAAAAAGTAATTTCCTGATAATTAAAAAAAAAAAAAATCCAGCCTTGAAACTCTACCAAGACAAACTCATGTCATACTTCTGAAGCAGCTGGTCAGGCACATAGGAAAGTTCTAAGAACAAGGAACAAAGCCATAGTAATGATCTGAGCAGTGCATGTTGATCCTACTGTTTCTAAAAGCAGCAAAACATCATGCCTCAGCTATATCCATAACTACTGTCATCAATGGTCACCATTCTCAGGCTGGATTCTTCTTTTTGAAACAGAACCTTTTGTTTGTGCTTCCTTTATCTCAGCAAGGGAATAGTAAGCTTTATGATGGAAGCTTTACGATACATTTATCAGTATAAACCTTTTTTTTTTTAATAATATGATAATGACAAACCCACCCAATATACATCCATGTTTGCAAAAAGGAACAGTTTCCTGCCACTTGTTTTTCTACTGAGTCCTAACTAAACCAAAGATTTACAGTTATTTTAATAAACTACTACAGTTTTTCTTACTGTTTTAAGATGTATTAAAGTTCATGACTATCCTCCCTCAATGCAGGCATGCCAACTGCACCAGATGAAACTTAAGACAGTTAGCATTAGTCTGTAAATAGAGCATAAAATTTGCCATTTTGGTTATGTGAAACTTTTCAAATGTGTAACATGTCAATGACAAAAACACAGACCACAAAGTCACTCTGCAAAGAGCTGTGCTAAGAAACAATACTCACCTTATCTGTCTGATCGGCACCTTTGTCAGAGTTCATGGCCAACACACAAATACTGGTAGAAGGTTTATACAATGGGTCCCACATCTTTTTAAGGGAAAATCAGCTGGGGAAGTTAAGCCTACTGCCAACCAAGCTGTAGGGAGATAATCTCAAACCAGTAGTGTGGCAAGAACCAGATTCAAAAGAAAAAAAATCTGTGATGTAGCTATTCCTAGGTTCGCTTCCATTTCCACTTAGGATTATAAACTGACTTTAAAAGATACTGCAGGAGGTACCACATTGTTCTCACAATATAGGTCAATGCAGCTACACACACATGTAGATTTAGGCACATCTTGAACTTACTGAACCAGCACCTGAAGTCCTGGTGACAAATTGATTTATTTTTTACTACAACAAATGTACTGCATACTTGTATACTACATCCCTAACCAATGGAAGACTTTCAGGCCTGTTTTGTCAAAACAAAACGCTGACTTTTTTTACTTTCAGACCACTCCTGCTTTACTCATGAACCACCTGTATTTAGAGACTAAGGTTGAGTCCGACAACCCTCCCTCATCACACACATCTTAAAAATAGAACTACTATGACAAAGATAATTTGATCTCACACACCACTTCAGGCAGCCAATTCTGTCATCTGTAATTTACTAGCCATTCCCAACCCACTGTGGCCCTTCTCATTCCCTACAGTCCTCAAGCATGTCTCTTCTATAAATCTTGGAAACTATTATACATCTGGCATCAGCTCTCTCTTCAGCAACAGGCTCTTTCAAGATTCAAGGATGACTTGAAACCTTTCTCGGTCATTTTCACTTACATAAAATCTGTGGTAAAATGAATGCAATTGTTACTGTTAAGTAATGTTCGCAATCAAGATTTGTCTCAAACTCTGTACCTGTGAATGATTTGCAAGAAAAAGTCTTTTCTGACTTAAAACTGCTCATATCTCATCATTAAAAGATTACAGAAATAATTTTTACAATTATTTTCCGTATGTTTTTATTTAAAAGTACAACTCATGTTACTAACTGATGAATAAATACAGACTCATCTGCTTATTTTCAACAGAAAGGTTTCTCCTATTTTTCCACCAATCATGCTCCCCTTCCTCAGATTTCTCACTTTGCACAAGTTTTTCCTACAGCAAAGTAGAACTGGGCACAGAAATGCTTCATGTCCCCAAAAATAAGCCATATAACCTCACTGGAACACATGACCCAGGAAAGTTTTGAAAACAAGGAAGAGAAAATGGCTATTGCTTCAGAAGGCAGGGGGGGAACACACCAAAAAACCCAACACACAAACAAAAACAAATCATGAGTAAGGAAGACACATTTGGAACTGAACTGCTCAAGCTCATTTGTGAGATTCTGTCATCTCAAACAGCAGTCTTAAGGAACTGCAGGATGTTTGAATTTTGGTGTTTCTCTTTTTTTTTTTTTTTTTTTTAATCCTATAAAGCACAATCCCTATAGACTTTTAGCAAGCCTAGGCCAGCCATGATACTGAAGTGCTTTCAAAATTCCCACTTATGTACCATACGCATAGGTGTGTACAGCACATAAGGATGATCTTTCCGTAATACAGTCACCTGTGTTAAGCCCCAGAACTGTGTGATGCCTCCCAGCACCTCCACCAGTGTACAAAAAGAACACCTTTGGCTGAGCTAAAAGCTATACACAATGTGCATCTCAGAAAACAATGCCAATGGGATACACAGTGAACTAAAAAATCAATATTCAGTGCAACATTAACCAGAAGCAACAAATGGGTTTAAAGCAGTATAACCACGAGCAAAGGAAGCTCAAGTGCACAGAAGAATGGATGGTGTTTTCCCCTTAAGTTTCATTGCTTTATTCCACATTACTTTACAATTGCTAATGTTGTGGGTCCCCATGCAACAACCTGTGTTTGAAAGGAAAAAATGGGCAGAGAGTGAACTTAGGCAGGGAAGGATATTCCAAGCATGAAAAAGAATTGGACAGATGCAGAATATTCAGCGATGTGGGTGAGTCCTTAGGAAACCAACGGAATGCGAGTTGAGTCAGAAAAGGTCACAGAGGCACTGACAAGAAACTCAAGCTTGGTGCAAGGTGAAGGCACTTGGAACTTTCAAGACTGAATACAACATCAGCTAGGAGGGAAGGAACCCTTTTAACACCCACACACTGTCCTTAATATCCTTCACACAGACACTGTATCTTGGTATACCTTTGTCTATTAGACTGAAGTGCTCTCTATAGCTAATTCCTGTCATATCCTGCAGTCAAGTTGTCTTATAAACTTCTCTTACAAAGCTAAACAAATACAGCTCTGAGTCTTCCTTTATAAGTATCCTTCTTACTTCTCATACCATACCATATTTCTCAGTGCTCTTCTCCATTAGCATACACCAGAACTGGACATGGTATTTCATACAAGTTTCACTGGAAGACAAAACCAGAGGTAGCATGAAGTTCCCTTGCACAGAAATGGGTTTTGCCACAGCACTTAGCTGTGAATTCATACTCACTTTCTTTCAGAACCATTGTTTCTCACTTCAAAGTCTTCCTTCTCTGAAAAATGTTTCTGACTTTTACTCTGGATTGTATTTAATTTCAGTTACTTAAGCCTGTCTGTCTATGAGCAGTTCACCTAGAAATCCAGATGCCCTTGTATACCATACTCTTCCTCTTCACTACTTATCTCCCACTTCATCACTCTTTGTGTCCATATCACTTCCAGTAATGATTTGGCACTTTCTTCCATTGCAGACAAAACATGACCAAGTATAAAACCCAGCAAGACTTCTCAAGGAGTAATTTTATACTTCTGCATTTTGAGACCAGTCACACAGTCACTCTATTACCTATGCAAATTCATCATGCTAATTTCATGCCATTACATGTTTCTAAATCAAAAGTACCTTAGCATGTATCTTACAGAACCCTAAGAACATTACACTGCTCCTACAAATGTTCTATCCAAGCTCTAGTTCACTTGACAATACCTTTGTCCAGAACCCCTAGTGACTGGCAATTGCTCAATAGCATTTAGTTTAATTGTAGATTTAAAGCTGCAACTATTACCAAGGTATGTTTTGGTTTTTATATATATACAACCTTCCTCTGTTTCTATTTGCCTTACAGAACACCGCTACATACATATACACTTTTAGAACTTAGTTTTACTAAGACCCTAAAAATGCCCCAAAAGTATGTCTGAAGAGGTATAAGTTGCATCACTAATACAGATTAGTTGAACAGAACTGTTACCTGCTTTCTCTACTGCAAAAAGAGATCTTTAATTTACAGATGTAAAAAGGGTAGAAAGCAGGAATATTATAAGAAGGACTGGAGGCCGCTTTTCACGTTTCAGTTGCAAAAATGATACCATCTGAAAGGGTTTTCTTTTTAGGTCAAGCACCAAAAGGCTGCACTGTGATCACCGTTACCTGAGACACGCAAGTTTTCTACAAAAGCAATCGTCCTGCTCATCAGAGGAATAATAAGCAAGGTTTGCTAAGTCATCTAAACAGCATGGAGATCTTGAAAAATACTATTTTTTTTATTCTGTCTGCAGTAACAGTATTTGCCAGACCGTACACAGAATTTTCTGGTGCCCAGTGACAGGACCAGAGGCAATGAGCACACACAGAAACACAGGGGATTCCCTCTGAACATCAGGAACACTTCTTCCACTGTGAGGGTGACGGAGCACTGGCACAGGTTGCCCAGGGACGTGGCAGAGTCTCCCTCCTTGAAGATACTCAAAAGCCACCGGGACATGGTCCTGGGCCCCTGGCTGTAGGTGGCCCTGCTTGTGCAGAGGGGTTGGACCAGAGGACCTCCAGCAATCCTTTCCAGGCTCAACCCTTTTGTGGTTCTGTGATATAAATCTCATCTACACTGAAGAAGAAAGCATCATTAAAATTAAAAATATAAAGAGTAATTTCTGTTTTGTAGACAGAAACTTCATATTTGCAACAACAGCTGATGGGGTTTTATAAGAGACTGGCAGTGTAAATTGGAATATGTGATTAAAAATTGGTGTTGTTACACTGTTTTATTCTGGTTGAACATCTGTTCTGTTTGTTGTTGGTTTATACATTTTGTTCAATTCCCAACCAGAATGTAGAGGGAATAGAGTTTAAAAGATTGTTCTAAAAAACAGTATGAACAGAGCCATGGTCAATACATGAGGAAATATTACAATCGTGGAATAAAACAGCAGCCCAGTGGGCTAACAGCAAAGTACAGTTTTTATTTCAAGGTTTCAAAGCCATTTCCTATAGCAAAGAACCCCTTAGCTTGGTGTTATATGCCATCAGTTTGGCAATATTTTGAAATCAGTCACAAAAGAATGTATGTTTATTGACTCTGCACTATTAAGTAGAGAATGTCATATAACTCTTCCAAAGAAGTGAAGAGTGCAGAGTTATATAAATTCAAAAATTAATGGAAGTATATTGCGAAGAAAACTCATGAGATTCTTTTAGTTTATTTTAAAAGGTTGGCAAACTTTCTTTAGTTTTTAGTTTTAAGCAAACACTACCAGGCTGAACAGGTCAAAGAAGGTTGGATAGAGTAATTGAGTACAGTTTAAGAACATGAGCAGTTTGTTCTTGCTGATAAATTAGACAGCTGCTCTGAATTACATTTCATGCTGTTTTCACACAACAGCTAATTTCCTCCTGCTAGTTCTAAAGCTACTCGGCACTGTACGCAATTAACTCCACCACCTTTCCTTTATCCTTCAAAAAGTATCAATTTTGTTTGCTTAGTTAGTTCTCTACATATTTTCCTTTCTTCCTCTATCCTATAATATTATAAAAAATAATACACATTTGTAATAGAAGAAATGCATTAGCAGCATAATGCAAGTTCTAAAATGAGTCATATCTTTAATGATGAAAAAGTGTACATTCTTGTACTACAGAATACTCACATCATTGAAAGCTCCAATGAATTGCGTTTTTCCTCATTTTCAATATATTTTACACCTCAAAGTATTTTTTCCCCTGTATTTGGAAAAATAGTACTAAAAGTCAACTTTTTTGTTTTCTGAATACAATTTACACTTTATCATCAATCTACTTTCAATTATTATGCAAATTATATTATAAGTGGATGCAACATGAAGCTACAATCTTTTTTACTGAAAAAATTTAGGAAAAAAGAACAGCAAAGTAATTGTGATAAAGAACATATATAAAGAATAAGGTTGCACAACTGCAATTTAATACGAAGATACAAATTAAATATGCTTTTAGAAAGAAGTATCTCTTTAAAATGGCATGATTAATACATACCACAGTAGAACTATGGCACAAGAATAAAATACTTTAGTGAATTACTTAAGGTCCTTGAAAAGGGAAAGCAGTTTTTGTGGGGAACAACAGTTAAGGTACATGCTTAATTTTAAACATAGGCTTAAGTTCTCCCTCCTTCCCAAAGCCTGAGTGGGTCAGGTGCATGTGCTGCACAGCTATGCTGAAAAGAATGGGGCATATTTGCTTCTTTCAAAAGAGACCTCTAAGAACTTTATGCCTAACTCACAGAATTCAGCTGTAGTCCTTCCACTGACTTCAGTGGACTGTGTTTAGTTGTCAGGTATTGAAAAAAAAAAAAATCATTAAATAAATTTATTTAAACTGTAAATACATTCATCCAATATAAAGCCTTACACTTACACATACTTCTCACTTGCAGAAGTCAAACCAGCATCAACAGCAAGCTCATTTAACATGTTGTATGAAGGCATTAATTCTCTTGTTGTGATGTTTTTTAATGATGACAAAAATATGTATAATTTTGGTCTATAAAAGATCTTTCACAGCAATAAAATTCTCATGGTAAATTAAAAAAAAAAGAAGAATTTCTGTTATTCTTGTAGTTATGATGAAACTAAAATAATGTATTATCTTGCAATTTAAATTTCATTTTGACATTCCTCTAGCTAATTGTGTAGGTAAATGTTAAATGAGTTTCAAACACACTAGATTCTGAAGGTACAAAATAGATACTTGTCGTGGTTTAACCCCAGCCAGCAACTAAGCACCACGCAGCCGCTCACTCACTCCCCCCCACCCAGTGGGATGGG
>JAVJGG010000009.1:6200974-6214499 GCA_035590195.1 Aviceda cuculoides
ATTCCAATCCTTTCATTATTACTGTTGTCATTTTATTAGTGTTATCATTATCGTTATTAGTTTCTTCTTTTCTGTTCATTTAAACTGTTCTTATCTCGACCCACGAGTTTGGGTTGGGTTGGGTTGGCTGGGGTTAAACCACGACAGTTTCTAAAACCTCTGAAGCTGTTAAACTATCCCAACTCATCATTCTCTAAGTAAAATATTTCATAGTGTGAGAATTTTCACTATTGAAGCATGAACTTCAACAGTCACCTTTGAAATAAAACATTTTAAGATAGTTTAAATGAAAATATTTTGTTTGATCTTAGCTAAAACTTTTGGGGGCATTTCTGGAATTCAACTTCTTGTCCTAATTTAGGACAAAGACATCTTTTAAAAACCTGCATAATTTTCCAGGACAGAGTAATCTTCTCTCAACCCAAGACCTACAGCAAAGGCACAAAATGTCTGTGAATACAGGTGCTCAACTCGTCTTACTCTTCTGAAAATGAGACATAGTGAGTACAGCAGCTCTCTTCCAGGAGCAGGGGAAGAGCTGATCTTCTAGAGCTCCACAGGAGCAGACAGTCTGCTTCTTTGGATCTATGGGATGACAGGGAACAACTGCTTGGGGGGGAACGTTTGGGGTTTTTTTCTTTAAAAAAATGCAATATGTTATATTTTAAGCACCAGAGTTCCATTAAGTACCACTTTAGATGGGATTATTTTTTTTAATTCATCTGCATCCACGACACATACGTAGTATACGTCATGCTAATAACCTGACTGTTCAGCACTTTGTCCCTCCCAGAATAACCTGAGTTACAACAAAGTCCTGAAGATGTAGTGAATAAATGCTGTCTCAATGGAACTTTCCTGGCAGAACTAGACCCCCTGCAGTAACACGGCATCTCACAACAAGGGCCTCCGGTCTTCTAACATCCAGAAGTGACCTTGGCGGCGTACTGCTAAAATAAATGACTGGAATCTAAAAACCAGTAAGTATGCCACAATTAAGATAGGTCTGGCACATGCACACAAAAAAAGAAAGCAATATTCCCACGAAAGGTATAAAAGAAAGATGGGTGAAGGTGATGTGGTAGTCCATCATGATTACTTTATTATGTTTCTGCTACATGATTTCAATGAAAGGAAGGAAAGGGAATACTGAAGAGTATTCCAAGAGCTAAAACATACCTGGTTTGCAGCATCTGTTTGCTGTCTACATGGCCTAATTCTTTCTGACGAATGTAACCACCAGAAAAAGGCAGTAAAATACTTACTAGGGGAAGCAATCACTACACACACCTCTTCTCCTGTAAAACCACCAACCACATCTGTTGTTAGCACATCAAAAGTTATTGATAATTTTAATCTGGATTTAGAAAATAGCACTCAGTTATTGCATGGTAGTTGGGTTTTTTGTTTGGTTGGGTTTTGTTGGTTTTTTGTTTGTTCGTTGGTTTTTTTTAAAGACCTGTATCACCACTAAAGTCCTAAGCTGTTTCACCAATAGGGAATACATAGATTTTTAGTCATGCCTGAAAAGATCACCAACTAACAATACTAATTTTTATCAACTGTCTTCACAGCTTAATTCTTACAGAAAAAAAATCCAATACAACAATAAAAATGCTAATTGAGAAAGTTTTGGGAAAGATGCTGCAGACAATACAACTACATGCACAGGAAATTAATTCTGTAGATGATGTGGAAAAGATGGCTTATAAAGTTAACGAAATATCACTTAAGGCAAGAGAAACAATTAGACTATTAACAGTGAAGATAAAGCAAACCTTTTGCCATCAAATATAAGGAAACCAATTAAAAGTGAAACAAAAATTAAGATACAAATATGAAAACAAAATCAAACAAGGTAAAAGGCCAGAGTTCACAGACTCAAAATCCAAACCAATGTGTTCAAATACGCAGCACCTATAAGAACCTGAATAGACTGTAATTTATCACTGTTTACTTTTTGCACATGCTAAAACTGAAGGATCCATCCTCCTTCAGGCATGGATTAGTCTGCTTTTTTTAAGAATAAAAAGAGATTTTATGGGCACCAGAAACAAAACTAAAAGGCAAGGGTGTAATTGCAAAAAGTGAGTGCTGAGAAAGCAGTAAGCTGTGTCATGCATTTAGCTAATCATTCTGAAAAATCTGTAATGTTTAAAAGGGAAGAGTCTTCTCTAAGGCATGTTGCAGGCACATACAACAATAGAGCAAGGAAATCTATAGCTATTAGCTTGTATTGCTTTACAAGATACTTTCTGACACTACAGAAGCATGACAGGTGCCAGATCCAATTCTGCTTACACCACTAGTCTAATTCACATAACTTCATGAAACATTGGGGGATTTATACTCAGCAAGGCATTTTATGCTGTAACCAGTCTTTCCTACTTAATGCCATCACCAATTGGGACTATACACAAACACTTCAGGCCCCTTGGTTCAGAAGGGCTTTTTAAGAGAACGAGAGTACTGAATGGTCTCAAGACTCTGGTTAAAAACGCCAACATGTTCTTGGCCTGCAATCACCTGTCAGCTTTCATGAGTCTGTCCCCATTTTTTATTTTTGCTTTCCAAGTATTTTTCCTCCTTATCCTCTTCGAAAGCTGAAGATCCTCTGATTACCCCTCTCCTCCTGTTTCTGAACAATCCCACCCATTACTAGCCTATCAGACCGTGCTGTCCTTAACCTCTGCTGCTGGTTCCTCTCTGTCAGCACTGACATCTCAGGCTATCTTTTTAACATTTTGCTCATGGATGTCCTGCAACAATTTCAGTCCAAAGGATCTGTGTGAACCATTTGAATTTTCAATACTTTTTTGTTAAACCATCCCACATCTGTGAAAACTTCAAGCTCGCTATATATTATCCTTAAAAATCTCTTAAAATTTACCTGGTGCCACAATACCAGGGACACAGATTGGCAGTCAAACAGTTTGCATGCCGTGATTACTACTCACAGTGCTGACTGCAGTCATCTCACCTTTACGTGGTGCTGCCCTTCTCTCTTTTCTCATAGTTTATATCACAAATATCTCAGCTGTTGTCTTAAACTAGTATGTGAACAGTTTTGAATAAGAACCAGTCTACATGTTAATTTCCACCAGCCTCGAGACTAGCGTCTTTCAGGACATATTTTAATACAAATAAAAGTTTTAATTTTGGTTTTAATAGCCATCAAACCATTCATATAAGGGTGAGTGTTCCTCATGTTCAGAAAAATATAACGAGATAATGTGGAATGTTTTAGGAAAAATTCCAGAAATTATGAGAGAGGAAAAAAAGAAAAATAAGAAAAAAAGAAAAATAAGAACAGAACATACTAAAAGCAAAGTTCCCTAATTGCAGCACACGCAATGCAAGGAAATAGCGATACCCTCTCCCATTATTTAGAAGCATCCCTTGCTAATTTAGCCTTTGAACAACTTGCAGCATTGTCTGCATATCATCAAGCAAACCTGTAACGTTGTATAAAATATAATCGCTTAATAATAAATTGTTGAACAGTGTGTTCTCAAGAGAAAATGAATACGCATTTTCACAGAAATTAGCTTTTTAATTCTGATTAGCCAGCCTATACACTTATTCTGTATGTTATAATGACCAGGTCTGCAAAGGATAAAGTCTCAGCATTGTAGACAGCATTTCCAAAGACAGAATTTAAGGTGACTCGAATGCTAACAACTAAATACCAATTGTAAAGATAATAATGTTACAACACATTACATTTTTAAGCATATATCCCATTAAATTTAATTGGAGTTATACATACATTTAAAACCCAGGAAATGTAATAACCCATGAACAGCTTGAGTAGCTCTAGCAAACACCCAGAAAGAAGTACTTGCAAAGAAACCCCTTAAAGGTCCATATTTGTTTTACGGTAATATAACAGGAGATTCCACTCTCTCTTGCTTCCATAAGAAGCAGTTAAAATATTGAAGAAGTTGTGACATTTACTGTGAGTTAATCAAAAGGACTACTTGAATTTTTTTAAAAAAATTCACTTTGAAACAAAATAAGGCTAAAATTGAGCTAACTTAAAGTAAACTGTAAGAGCAGAAGCACAATCTATGAAGGAATCTCCAGGATCATCTGGAGCTATATGCACTGACCACACCTTTGTTGTATCACATGCACTTTTCTGAGCATTGCAAGGCACAAAACATATTTCAAATGATCTGTTGATCTCTTGAAAGTGAGACACTGAAAGGAGGAAGTCAATTTCTCAAATCTTAAGTCTGCTAGTAACAAGTGATGGATGTGAACAGTTTCCAAAATTTCACTCCACTATTCAAATCAGGGCCAAAAGGAGACCTTATATGATTCTTCCACTGATTTCGATGTTATGAATGCTAGCACTGGAAGCTGAAAGTCTTGCCTCTTACCCCTCCACTCTCAGTAAGGGACTGTCTCCAGGAAAATGCTGAACAGATATCTGGAAGGTATGATTTTCAAGCAACTTAATTATATTTGTACAAAAAGCTGCATGGACACTCTTGTTTCAGCTCTCACTAGGTTTACTTTAATTTTATTTAAGTTCTTTTTGTTAGGAACGCATTTAGGTTGAACTAAGATGCTTTCACATCACAAGAGAATCCATAAAGGGATTTGCAGAAGTTTACTTACACAGTGCAGCTCATGCCTTTAAAAAAACTGTCTCATGTGAATAATATCAAACTGCGACTTGTCTCCAAATTCCCCAAACAAATTTGAAAGCAAGGTGCATTCTTTCCACTCCAGCATAATCAGAGACTCTACTGACTCAGTGATGCTACTTCTAGACAATACCCTTTTTATTCCTAGTATGCTCTTAAGGGATCCCCAAGGAAACTTACCATTTCTAACGAACTACAAAAGCACATGGCTGGAATTTTAGAAATATTTCTAAAGAAGCCACCCAGAAAGAAAAGATTTGAAAGACAGTACGCTTCATGATGGCCCTGCAAAGCCAGCAGTGCATCACTTATCAAGAAAGAAGATACAAGTATGCACAATAGGTGTAGAAAAAAGTAAATAAGCAGGAAAGATCCTTCTAAATATAATCATGGTTGAAAACAGATGTGCATTTCACACTTCAAATAGGATTTGATAAATTCATAGCTATAGAATAAAAAAATAGGTTACACAATGCACTGGAGGGGTCACCAAGTTTCCAACAAATGAAATAAATATAGCTCCATGATCTAACTGATTAAACCATGTGAACCACTGGAAGGTAAAATAACCACCATTTTCATTAAATGTTCTGAATTAGTTAAATTACATCTGCTCTTCTGGACACATTAGCCAAGCGAGCACTGGAGTGGCAATGCCTCGTTTCCAGCTCTCTGACTTTGTTTTCAAGAAAAATCAAATGCCACACATCATGAGACAGAACTAAAAGACATAAGATAGAAAGGTGATGTTAAGCAGGCTGTATGCTCACTGGACCCCATTCACAATCTCAAAAGTAGCTCAATGCATTTGGAAAAAACGATTGACATTTATGTTTTCCTCAGTAGACCTAATTAGGTCTGACATACATCCATTCACACTCAAATAGGCACAGAAACCTTCAAGGTTATTTTCCAATTATTTCCACATATACTGTCTCATTCTGAAAGGACTGGGAATCTGAACCTTCAAAAGATGCTACAGGTGCTGCTCACGCATCTTCTCTCAAAACCCAAACTCTTAATAAGAAAAATACTTATTATTTAAAACTCATGGCTTTCAATATGGGAATTCTAATCTCAGCCTCTTTGATCCCATTTTTATTTGTGATTGACAGAATTTTTAATCACACAAATGGTATAAGCGCTGTTCTAATATTGTGAAGTTGTTTTAAATGCCCCAAAACCCAGTCCTGTTCGTAAGACTATTACTAATGTGACAACATTAATATCCATCTGGAAAGTGTAAAAGGTGATAAAGGATGTTAAAGTAAATTTTCACTCATAGAAGACATTCAGATAATATAACTTCCCCAAAAAGGTTAAGAAAGATTACAATTAAGATAAAGGTCACTTGAAAAGACACATTGCATTTAGCACGGTATCATGGGGGTGGTGGTAGAATCCCCAAACCAAAGGAGTCTCCTCTCTTTGCTTTTCTCATAAAAGCAGAGCTTGCTCTAGGTCTATATAAACATTTTTATGAAATGTCAGCAGCCCATCAGTAGTCAGCTACATTTCCACAATGGTCAGTTTACCTCTGAAATGAGACTGAATTCTTAATTTAGTCCCTAAATACTATAACATTCTGAATCCTGTCTCCTAAAAACTACTTCTTCCTGTGATTTTGTCACAGATTTTGTACTCTACTGTATCACGAACTGCAAACAGCAGTCAAATCGACAAAGCAATCAACAGATTATCTCAGAAAAACAAGCCAAAAAAACCCCAAACCCTTGGTGGGACCTGTATTTTGTTTCTATACCACATCTGTTCAAACACATTTTGCTTCTGATGGTGGCATTCAAACTGCCAGAAGCAGAGGCTACAATCTAAGAAACAGCAATGACATCCTTTCTGAAAGGGTTCACGGTCTATTCTTTAGGTTCTGACAAAGCAAACAGTGTTATCTTGAAACCTGCAATTAACATGAACATTGAAAGAAAAAAAGCAAAACATTACCATTACTACTAGCTAAACTTTATAGCTCTTCAACAGGGAATTTCAAAAAGTATCATTGTCTATAACTTATTTATGAGGAACTGAGGCACAACAAGGTTAAAAGCTTTCCCAACACTATGCAGCACAGGACCCAGGAAAAAAATCCCAAGTACCTTCAGGTTCATGATAACTGGAAATCAGTAGGCTGACAAAATGATGCTACTGTTTGTACTTCACTGCACACAAGATCCTTTCCCACAGACACCTGCGTAAAAGTAGAATAACCAGCAATATTAATGTTTAAAGCAAAAAATAAATTTAGTGGCTGTGAAATAAAAACAACAACTTAGTACATAACAGCTGAGAAACAATGAACCTCAATGAACATCTGGAGTGTCAGGACGAAATCCCCCTAATACATACAAAATGTTGTAAAGCACTAGGATATGAAAAAACTAAAATGATTTATCAGGTTTGTAGAACATCATGAGAACAGAATCAGAATGTTTTCTAAACAATGTGTGTTTAGCTATCTTTGAATTCCCATATAAATGTAATGATCTGCAAAATACCTCTCTGGCAAATATCTACGCTTTTTCAGACTGCTGGGGTTTTTTTGGCTGCCAGTGCTGTAAGCTATACCTCTGCACAGGCTCTGCGTACCTCTATGTTGAGTAGGACTCCATGCAACTGCTAGGTTCAGCCAGGGGGCTTCTCTGTGCAAGATGCGAGTTTAAAGTTCAAGGCAGTAACAGCATTTTATCATCTACCTCGTCTACTGCAGATGTCCTGCAAGGGCTTGAGTGTGCTAAAATAATATGGCAATAATACATTCAAAGCTCATCCTTCTACTTAAACCTAAACTTCAGAAGTATAAGCTGCACGTAAATGCCTTCCTAATTTAGACTTTTCTATAGTGTATTTGGAGAAGCTTACTGTATCTGCCTCTGTAATGTACCCTAGGTATCTTACACTGTTCCCCACTGTTTTATTCTGGAACTCTGACATCATTTTTGCATCTGGTGCCAATGCTAGCACATTTTAAACCTTAAACTCATCCAGTTCATGTTTCACTCACAGGAGACTGGCTATTTACTTCAGTCCTCTAAGGAAGCTCATAGCATGAATGATAAAATGTCAGGAATAATTAGGAAAACTAGTTTTATGCCCCTAAAGAACAAAATGTCATCTTTGTCCTCTCAAGCAGGGTGTGGTCTTCTCTAAATAAAAAAGAATGACTTTTGGCATCCATCAAGTAAATTCAAGCCAGCACATCATTTAGAGACTACTTGTCTTTATTCCTGCATCTTGGTCCATTTCTTTCCTCTGTTTTGTGACATTACTTTCTGTGCCCTCTATAGTCATAGCCTACTGTAAGGATGGTAGCAGAAAAACTACTAGATTCAAACCCCCTATTCCCTTCCCTAGGGAAAACACCTATAGCTTTTGCTACTCCATACTATTCAACAACTTATGATATAGCAGTCCAGAAAATACTCTTCCCCAGCCTCCTTCCTCTGCCTCCTCTTCTCCCCTTACCATCTCAATGTATTTTATTTCTATGAAGCAGTTGTTATGAACTACTAAGCACTGGCATTTGACATGCCCAGCCAGGACCATCAAAATAAACTGAACATCCAGACAGAGGGTTAAGTAGAACTCACAATATAAGCACAGCTGCTTCTTGGTGCAAGAGATCAAGGAAAACATCTCAGTACCATACCCTCTTCCTAAGTGCTACAGTCTTCTAGATTAGTAGCTCAAACTTTAAGTATATAGCAATTAAAAAAACTCAACCAAACAAAAAAAAAAGTTGTAGAGCAAGAATATAATCTCTTTCACAGCCTCAACCTGTGTGCCAAGATGTATTGTGGAGACAGTGGTTTGTTGTACACCACGCTTCAAGTGCTGACATGTTTTGACAACACTGCCACTGATTCTGATTTTTAAAGCTGTAGAGAGAGTGGATGTTCACCTCAGCCATCTGCCAATGCAGCTGATGAACACATCGCACACAGGTTCCAGAACTGATGTACCTCAAATCACCAGGAATTCTGTAGTGTGAGACATGCTTTCTCACTGGATGCAATAACAAACGTATAAATTACACTGACAACAGGGTTTGTCTCTACAGTGACATGCGTGGAAATTAAATAAATTAATTGTCAGTATAAAGTGGATTGAACTATAGAGAAACCCTTTGTAGATGCATTCTCTTGCTGATTTTTACCCTCAGAAACACATACTCTGAGTTTGTGAAAAAAATTAGGAGCCATTTTCTGAAAGAAGCCTTCTTTTTGAAAGTCTGAAGTCCCTTTTGGACATCAAGAGAAAGCAGATTCCTAGAAAACTCCTGTCACAGTCTCTAGAAGACACTTCTGTTTCTTATCAATACAAAAGATCATCTCTAAAAACTAATAGAGTAAAAGAACTTGTAAATGTCCAGATTTTTTTCAAGGTAATCCCTCTGAAACCTCCAGAAATTCAAATAGAAATTAGCAGCAGTATGGAAACTGATGAAATGAAATCACAGAAACAGATTTCACCATCTGGCAAATTCACAGCAATTGCTACATACGGTTTTCACTACTTATTTCGGAGCTTATGGAGCTTCACTCCTCATACCCCTTTTCACGTATTTGTGTACTTTCAGTGTCATCTGTGATTTTGCTAAGAATAATGTTTGGATAAATATCATTACTGTACTGCAGAAGAAAGCAATAGTAATTTACAGAATGAAAACTTCAAACCACACGAGTAAGTCCTGCTTGTTTGAGTAGCCCAACTGAGGCTAGTATAATTACCTGAGTGAGAAAGTCTACGTGGCCTGTCCTTCAGCACCCGACACGCATATAGAAAGCTCTCTCTGACTCTACATATTCGATTCTTAAATACACACCTCAATCTCCTATGCTTTTGTACATTTAAGTTTCGTACACCTAGTCCATTCCTCTTCCACTAAGTAGAATCAGCTCTCTAGAGAATTCCTCTTCATCTACCATTAAAAAAGGAAAGGCTCCCAGTGACAGGGACTACATCATCTTCTCAAATAATGTATTCCAGTGCTTCCTCCTGCTACCTATATTTCTTTCTCCTAATATCTAATTTAAGCCTTCTTTGCTGCAGTTGAAATTCATTTCTTATCCAACTGCAACAGAACCAGTATATATTTCCAAGGTCTGCTATGTATGCTCTCGGGGAAGCTATGAATGGGACAATTCTTCTGTACAGATAGACTGTCAGCTGCAAAGGTTCTTCCACCGAATAGAACAGCAGGCTTTCCTTCCTAAATTCTCTTTTGCTAGGCTCCTTCACTCAAGAAAAAGTAACAAAACTCCTTTTACCTACTGTTTTTATCATAAGATGTGTATTTTCCATACATATTTGCCGTTGGGGACAAAGAAGAAAGAGGAAGATTAAACAGCAAAGGATCAGACTACCAAACTATAAGTTTATAAACTCTCACAAAACATTACTAGCTCTTACTATGTATTCCTAAATTTAGATTTCCTCTCTGCTGTTCTAATTTACATTATTTGGGCTGTATAACTGCATTATTTTAGAGTTCAGTCCCTTTGTTAGTACTCTGAAGCCGTACATTTATTCAGTTCCAACTTTGTTCTCAAAGGAAACTGGCTATTTATTTCAGCAAATGTATTCAGCAAATGTAAATCTGGGTGAGAAACAGAATAGTTGGGCATAACGTTGTATAAGTTCAGCATAACTGTTTGCTCCACTGCCTAAATTCAAGGCTTTTCTTCCTCTTTGTGGGATTCGCAATTATAATATTTATAGATAAATAAGGATAGAATCCATGGAAATAATTTAAAAGCTTTTGATAGCTCACAGTAACCAGCAGTAAATTCAGCACACTATGTAGTATAGCCTTACTGCAGCAAGTTCCTGCTGCCTAGAAACCATAACCAAGTACTACAGGGTTTTTTGGTTTGGTCTGGGTTTTTTTTATTTAAAAAACATACAACATACTTAAAACATAAGGAGGAAGTACAGTCCTCTGAATTTCTGAATCGCATTGCAAGAGCTCTGAAATCTGCTCCCAGTTCTCAAAGACCTCCTTTGTAACATGAGACTAGCCACTTGATACTCCATGCTGCAGTACCCCAGGACATACCAGTTCCTTTCTTTTCCCACAATTCTGTCCTGTCTACTTAAAATAGTAAGGAAAATAAGTCTCTCCTTTGGTGGGCTAAGTGTTTCAGATTTATAGATTCAGGGGCCAGAAAGGATCACTGTGATGATCTAGTTTAGCCTTTTGTATAAAGGATAGCCTGAAATTTATTCTTGTTTCAAGTTAAGTATGACTTGCAACTGATTTATTCTGGTGAAGAATCCACCTTTCTCTAGGTACAATGTTCAAATGGTTGGTTATTCTTCCCCGTCTTAAAAATCTGTATTTAATTCAAGTATGAATTTGTTTGGCTTCAATGTCCAACCTCTAGGTCTTGCTATGCCTTTATCCACCTGACGAAACATAGCTACTGCAATACCAATGCAAATAATAAATTACACTATATGTTATCTAAACAGCATCTCTCTTTAACTGCACCCCTGGGACAGCTCTAACACTACCTTACTGGAAGTAGCTGACACTTAAAGCTTTTGGCAACAAGTAATGCTATCAAACATCTGTTGTGACACCCTTTTAAGTGCACCCTCTCCCATACCATATGGCCGTCTTCACTGAGTGGTACCGCAGGGCCACGACCCAGCTCTCATCACTCCCTGTCCTCTCTGGAGAAGCCAGACACTGACTGGTAATTTCACACAGACTTCACACTCCATCAGCAGGAAAAACAGCCCACTGCAGTGAAAGGAGACATGCAGAGCATGTCGGTGTTGCAACACACTCTGCCCACATCCCTGCCAGAAAACCCTCCTCGTGGCAGTGTAGCATCCTCTAAAATAAAGGATTATTTTTTTTCTAGCACTGCTGTTGCTCCTCCCAAGGGCTAACTGCTGTGCTCTCTGTGTAATTGGGCTTACACTTGGGGCTTTGTCAACACAACTATGGCAGCTGTGGGTGTAAGGAAAAAAAATTAAAACAAAAATAGTCACAGAAGACAAAGCAAAACATTGCATAGTACATCTAGTTTCCCACTGACTTAAAGACATTTGTTGGCACACAAATTTAACTTATGACCTTATGACAGGATAGCAGACTAAGACAGAAGAAGAAATCCTTACACAGGCTCAACTGTCAAAACTCCTTACTGTAAGTGAGGTTAATAGAACAGTTGCATTACTATTGACTAATACATAAGAACAGTAGTCTAAACAGAGACATAGGGAACTCAGAAATTGAGTTTCCAAGTGAAAACTTTACAACAAGTCAGTTAAAAGAAGAACATTTGATATCAGTGATTTTATTTCCCACAGCTACAAAATGACCATTTAAATCCTCTGTTCACAGTTTCCAAAGTCATTAGAAAGGCTCAAAGCCTGTGCATACAGTGCTAAATGTCATTCCCACAGTGGATTCTGGGCAAAGAAAGAACTAATAGGAAAGCACTCCCAATAACAGCAGGAATATGCCAGCACCCTAAAAGGATAGGATTGCAGATAACACCCTTCATTCTACTTTGAAGCCAGTGAAAGTCATTAGATCAGTTTGAAGCAGTCTTGTAGCAGTGCCCTTTCAGGAACACTGCTGTCAAAAGTCCAGAAAGCCAAGCACTAAGTTGGCCTTAACAGAAGTTTCCTCAATATTGCCCTTTTTTTATTTTTTAAAAGTAAAAAATAAATCGAGCTCTTTAAGGAATTTGAAAAGTAAATTTCCCATTTGTAGCAGGAAATGGTGATATGGAGACAGATGATTTCACAGCAGAGTTTCATCACCTCCAGTGTACCCCAAGTTAACTCATTATGAAATGAGGTGGTCACACACTGCCTGACAGCTATTCTTGTTGCATCCACTAAGGCACTGCACCGCTTCCTTTGGCAGTCCAAGTGCCCAAGCTGCAGACTCTCAAGCTGCCCTTATTAACAGTTTCTCTCTTTTGGATTCACAGTATGGCAAAACACTGCTTAGATGGTTCTAAGTTATATTCAATATAACTGTAAACTGGGTAGGGGAAGTGCTCCATACGGGGACACAGACTACACTTACAAGGCTGTGCTCTACCCTGAAAAGCTTGCAGAGCACTCATTTCTGGAAGTGAAAGTGTTGCCTGTGTTGAAGTATCTGCATTACAGGCTTTCGGTTATGTAGTTAAAGCCAACAAAGATCTTGCCGCCTGTAAGCACTACCAGTACATAGGTCAAACTCTGTAGTACAAACCTTGCCTTACCTTTCAGGATTTCTACCATACATAAAACTCTCACCAAGAGTGCATAGTCACAAAATGGAGCACCTGGAGATTGACTCTGTACTTGCACAGCTGCTCTGTGACACAAGTCAACCTCAGGAAAGTTTCAAGTGATGCAAGTCACACCATCTGCTGAACAACTGCCTATGTGTGGTTTCAACACAGCATCCTGAGCAAGTGGAGCTTTGGCTTGTGTTTAGGTCTTGTCCGTATGTCAGTGCTTTGCTTGACACAGTTAAATCAGCTATAAGCATAAAAGCAAGTAAATCTCACACACATATACAGAGATTTCACTGACATACCAGTGCCCTTCTGCTATGGAAGGCAGCTTTTACCACCAAAGCCATTGAACGATTTGGTCAAGAACAGTACATGTAAGTATTTCCAAACTACTCTCTTATTGCTGTGTTGCCCAGGAACAATGTTCACCAGATAATTCTGGGGAAAGAATAGAAAGGAAAAGAGGAGCTACAGTAAAAAGAAAAAGAGAAATAAAACAAAACAGAACCCACCTCAGCAGTCACAACTACAAAATAAATTAATTGTGAGGGGACAGGTTCTGCTACCAAAGTCACTGGCCCGCTTCCCATTTATTTCACTTGGCCT
>JAVJGG010000009.1:6223429-6237670 GCA_035590195.1 Aviceda cuculoides
CTCCGTTGGCGCGGGGAGCGCGGGGCACAAACTTTGACACCCCCCCCCCCCCGCCCAAAGCTCCCTCGGGGGAACTGCGCGGGGCGCCGCAGCAGGGGGCAGCAGAGACGCGCAGCCCGCCTCGCCGCCCCCCCGCCGGGTCCCTGACAGGGCCGCCGGGCCGCCTTCTCGAGCCTACCCTCCGCGGAGGGACCCTGGGGTGGGAGGAGACGGTGGGACGAGGTCCCGTCTTAGAGGTGTTCGGAGAAGGGCAGCGTGATAGTCGGTTAAGGCTTGGGGTCGGGAAGTGGGATCGGCAGGTCAGCCCGCTGCTTGGTCGGCACTGCCAGTCCGAGATGCACACGCGGATCGACAGGATTTAAGGGACTTCAGGGTTTGGGCGAGGCTGGGCCGCGTGTGTCCTGCACGACGACCGACACAGGCCGGCGGTGGCTGCGCCTTTGGGCCGAGTGGCACGAGCACCGAGCCCTTGCTTTGGACCTTTCCGGTAAGCTGCCCTGCCACCTGTAAGAGATTACGCTCTACAAGCAATTTTAGTCTACAGAGATTGATAGAAATTCAGAAGCATTGGAAGAGTTCATGTCTTGTAAATGAGAGAAAGGAGAGGTTGTTAGGAAACAAGGAAAAGATACTAAAGGGCATCAGGAGATTACTGTCATTTATGCTATAGAAACAGAAAATGTTCTGTTTCACCTTTGTGTCTCTTGGAAGTTTTCTTCCCTCTCCACTGAGAACTTGAATTTCAAAGGCTGTTAGGACTGCGGTATCATCTCATCATCATTCTTTAAGCAGGTTAAGAACAACCAGGATTAGGAAGAAGCAGCTTCCCCTGACGCCCCAGAAAGGAGACCGTGTGGGAACCACCATGCAGTTGGCCTATGCTCTCCTCCTCTTAAGTAACTGTCTATTTTTCCACTCCATCTTTCCTGCCCCCCGCCCCCCTTTCAATTTTGCCAGGTACTTTCCTACTGCTGGGTAAAAGTATTAAACCTTCTCCAGGATAACTTATTTTTCTTCAGTATCTGTCAGTATCTCTGTTAGGGTTTTTTTATTTGTTGTTGGGGGGTACCATCTGGTACAAGTAGTTGCTGATAAGCAGCAGCGGCTTCTTATGCATGAGAACAGCCATACTTGCTCAGAGGGAAGGTCCATCTCAGTCAGGACCCTGTTCCTGGTAATATTCACTTACAAGCCTTCCTCATCCTGTTCTCCTTTTCAATTTTTTTTTTTTTTTTTTTTTCTCCTGTAAATGCAACAATTTCCAGCTCTCTGCTCTCTTCATATCTGACAAGATGCCTTTTCCGCCTCTGTCAGGCCTGGGGTTCCAGGCAAACCTTTACCAGCCACCATTGCAAAAAAGTAATTGTACCTCTCTCTGCTACTCATAGTAATGCATGATTCATGACAACAATAGCATTACAAAGATAAATCAGTCTTGAGAGAGCAGGCTGGCACTGGTGTCCTTTAAATCCTTTCAAGATGCGCAAGGGCCTGCAAGGTAAGGCATGCTGCCAGCCCACTCCACAACTAGGTAGGGGCAACAAGTCGGATGCGCTTTCTCTCCCTGAACTCTGACTTTCTTTCTCTGCCCTTTCTTTCAGGTACGAACCTCTCATCTACAGTATAAAGCTCTTTTTAAGAGTCTACTCCACAGGAATAGCTTCAGTCAATGCTGAAATGCACTGATCTCTATGGCAGGACCTGACAACTATTTAATACTGTTTAGCAGAGCCTAACAAAGGTATCTAGTAGAGGAAGTTTCAGAGAGGCATAATGAATAACTCCACCCAGCCTGGCATATTCTTTCATGGACAATCCCTTAGGGATAACCAGCAGTCAGGAAGCTGATTTACTCTTTTGAAAAATAAGCACTTTCACCTACCTTTTGCACTTTACCTCTGTGCTAGGACATCAATTGAGTTTTCCCGTGAAGGGCTACCATTTAATGAACTAGCAGCAGTTTTTTCCCTCTCACGCATGGGAAATTCCTCAGTAAATATTACACCTGTTTTTCCAGGTAGCATGTAATATTCAGCAATATTTCTTTCCTCTAGCTGGATCTCAAACAAACAAAAAAAAGCCACCTCCCCTGTTCTTTTCCTCTGGCTGTATATGCCTACATTACTTTGCAAGGTTTGCAGAAGAACATACAGAGAGGCTACTCAAGAACGACATCCCAGGAGCACTGATCTTGTGCTTTGATTACTGCTGTCTCCTCTGATTAGCTAAAAGGAGGGCAGGCGACCTCAGCCCTAAGTGAGAAAATAAACAGGCAAGCAGATGTAGTTCCTGAGTGACAGATGAGGCTGTCTGACAGAGGAAGTTTCTGAATGATTGGCAGGAAAGGTTGAGGGAGTGTTCAGACCTTTTAAACCTTCTCTGGTAACTAGCCAGCTGGTCATGCCTCTCACCTGATATATTTTCCATTAATTTTGTACAGACTTGATGACTGGTCTGTGTATGGAGAAACTAATTTATATATATTATTATATGTGTATTTATATATGTAAAAATTGTTCTTATCAGACTCCAGCTAGCTTCTTCTTCTTTAGGAAAACTATTCGGAGAAGCAGGCAGTTGGGCGGCTTCTATAGAGCACAGTTATGACATGACTAGTGCTGCACTTCAGCATGACTAAAACTGATCAGATGGGAAGAGTTGAAGGGTGATTAGGAGGGCAGCAGCTTTTATTTACTCAGAACATCTCCTTAGCAAGGAAAGAAGATGGAAGTCAACATGAGTTGCAAGGGGATTTAAATGGGATTTATACAACAGGGCTAAAACCTGCAGGGTTTGCTGTGCTTCTTTAGGATGATCAGTCTCTGCATATTCTGGTATGTATATACGGCCAAGGCTAACTTACAGTAGCATTAGTTGCTTCCATAATATTTTCCTTCTTTCAAATAGCCAATCTAGTTGAGACTGAAAGGCCTAGAGGTATTTAAGGACTTTGTCCAACAAAATGGTAGGACCTGTCTCTAGCATTCACAGCGTAATGCCCCTCCTCCAGACCAAAGTCAAATTGGTCTGGTAATGCCAGAGATCGCTGTTTAATGCTTTATTTTTTGCCCCTTGCCTTCTGCCATCCTTCACCAGAATAGGAGTCATATCTCTGTGCTTGACTGAAAAGTACTTTGGGGACCGTTCAAAAACTATGGCAGATTTCATTAATTGAAACATGTATCTGAAGCCTTTTGATTGGAAAATATGTAGAATCAAAACTACCCAAGTATGTTCAGAGGTCCCTCTCGGTAATGTCTGAAACAAGCTGCTTGTAAAGCAGGGGACATTTGTTCCTCCTGCTATTCCAATTTTATTGCTAAATTACTAAACCTGTACAAGGCTGACAGTCAGGATTCATGCAACATGTAACTGCTAAGAATCCTTCTCTCCACAGCTTAACTTTATATTAAAGTGAACCCAGAGTTAAAACTAGCAGGCTGGGATGGTTCATTCTGGTACCTATTCCAGTATTTATGTGGAATAATAACATTGGGAATGTTTAGCTAGCTCAGCTGTCTGATTGTCTGAACATCCCTAAGTGCTTTATAATTCAATAAATGCAGGCATCAGTAGATAAATGGGATGTTTTATTATAGACATTATATCCTTGCAATTCTCCTGTGCCAACAATTTAAGTCCCCACAACCTCCTTAAAACTCAAACACCAATTTGAAAGGTATAGTCATTCAGGGGGAAAAAAAAAAAAAAAACAACCCACCCCAAAACGACCTGCAAATAGTCACCAGCACACACAGTCAGACAGAATCTAACACGCACATTCTTCAAGTCCAGGTCCTGGAACAGTTAATAGAGCCAGCTTCACATTTGTTTCAAGTCCTGAAGAGATTATAATACAGTAAAAAAATATCATATTAAGTGGAGCCTGTTTCCGTAGTGGTGTAGAGCGGGCTGGAGATAAACCTTATGAATTGTATTAGGTCACACAGTAAAGCAGAAGAAAATAGTGGTATAGTAATCCTGTGGCTCACCAAGCAGGACACTATGTTCAGAATACCCGAGTTTTAATCCATGCTCTACTACTGACATGCATAGACAGAATCAAACCACATGGATCCATATTCTCAAGTATATATAATCACTTAGGAACTAATATACCTTTGAGAGATCTGGTTTGTAGCATTCCATGCCTTTGTTTCCTCATCTGTATAATGGCATCAGTGAGGTATACCCATACTTTTAAATCAACCTGAGATCAACAGCCAAATACAAATAAATCTGTATTACTAATGAATAGACAGATGGCATTTGTTTATCAATCAATTCTATACAAATTGAGAAGAATATTTACTGTGATCATCAACAATATTCTGTCATGAAGATGGTTGAAAGGTAAACTTTGGAAAGAGGATTGTGTATTGAAGTGGTAACTTTCAGAAATAAGGAATTTTCATCAAATCGGCTGCTATCAAGTCACTATGGGCAATGGTAAACAGAGATTGTGGGGTCTAATAGCTATGACTATATTCTTGACTTTGTGGAGTTGGGAGACTATGCAGACTGCTGAGATGTTAGGCAAGCTGTTTGACTGACCTGGCTAGGAGTTTCTGAGAGGCCTTTGCTGTGGTGTCCTGGCAGCACAAGAATTGTTAAGAAGTAGGATCAATCCAGTGAGATGCTGCACCCTATTCTGCCTGGAAGGATTGTCTTATTTTGTCTGGCATGTGCAGGAACTCTCATTGTCTTCTCAGTGTGGGACACCCAATGTGGAGAATCACTCCACATTTTCCTCTCAGGACCATGTCTCCCACACAGTCTAATTTCTCATGTAAGTGTATTCCACAGCACAAAAAACCTCATGCATTTTTAGTTCTCGATGTCTTTACCCTGAGTCTTGCTAACTGCACTACTGCAAGCTTAGCTCTCTCAGTAGGTGGCACAAGGAGGCAGCATTTGGGAAACGAATATCACGCGTTTGGACTGGATGAGCAAGTGGGATGGCATGGGATGCTGAGGTGTGATGAATACTTCCCTGCGTCTCTGGCCACGTCCATGTGCCACTGCATTCCGAGTGAGAGAAAGTAAGTTTCAGTAGCTTCACGTGGTGGTCTGTCAGGCTCTCATCCCTGTCCCATGGGAATGAAGTGGTCTTGCAGAACTGCAGAGGGCAACCTTTACCTGCAGTCATTTGAGCATGCAGGGCAGTCAACATGAACCTAAGGCTATGGAGATCAGAAGGTGACTAGTGTCTCAGGGTAAGAGCAGGGCTAGCTCCTCCTCACGAATCAGTAGTGTCACTTCTTGGCTGGGCTAAGTTTGGCCAAGGCCCGTACGGCATTCTCTGTGGTGATGACTGCCAGAGTGATGGAAAGCGGGGCCATTGGCAGCTGACATTTACAGCTGTATTGACCTCTCCAAGCCACTGCTCTAACTCATCAAAGTAAGGGAAGAGATGTGGAGTCCTGCAAGGACCTAAGTCTGTCAGGGATAGTGTCCTTTCGAGGGGGAGCCACTTTGAGGGATCTCTGGGATGGAAATGATGGGAGGCACCCAGCTGCTTCAGTGTCTTTGTTAGGTTCCATAAAAGTGGCAGCAGCACTGTCTGATGAGCAGTTAAAAAGGAAGCCACAGAGAGAAGATAATGGCTGCTATTCTGTCCCATTAGCCTGAACAAAGCTGCCTGAGCCTGCCCTCAACTCGAATGCTAAATCTGTTATGACTTGCTTGCTAATTCTGTCTTTGGGTCCCAGGTAGAGGAAAAAGAACGTCCTGCTGGGACAGAGGGCAGCCCTCAGATAGACGTGAGGAAAACAAGCTTCTCTCACTTGCACTACGTTTTTCGACTAGTGCATGCAAAGACACTCGCTAGCAGGAGATGCCTGCCGTTAATGCTTCTTTAATTGAGAGAAAGCAAAATCCCTGAGAGACCCTATGGAACAATGAAACACCTGGAGTGAAGAGCATCACGCAGTACATCATTTCTTCATGTGCATTAGATGCTACTACTTGTGGACATACATACAAATATGCACAAATAAATATATTGCATCTTCTTTTAGTTTAGTTGCTTAAGTTAGCTGCAGGCTGACATATGATAGAGTTCACTTTTAAATCTTCAGAGTAAAACACTTTGAAAACAAACCTATTAAGGTTAATAGAATGAACGTACAATGCCCATGGTAAGAAGGAGGGGGGAGTGAAACACTCAGTAAATTGTTCACCAAATAGCCTGTCACCTCTAAGTCTGCAGCTGAAGGCCTGCCAATGGATCATTCTATTATCTTTAATGAGCTTAATTTTAAAGTGGTATGCACATCAAATGTAAAATACCGACATCAGTTTTGTTATCTGTGATACTGCATCTACCGTAAATATGTTAATAAAGACTACGTGCAGTCTAAGAAAGTGCGAAGGCATTCTACATATCACATTCGCTTAAAAATGTCTAAAATTTTAAAAGTATTTCTGTTCTTTAAGCTAGTCCATGCACAAAAAACAGTACAGTATGGACAAATGTACAAAGTACTTTCTAGAAAAAGCATTCAGAATTGAACAAACTTACCAAGTTAGTTGTTTGGCCTTTTTTTACCTACTTCATGAGAAAACAGATAGCCATTTACTTAAGTCTTAAGGTCAGATTTTTGAAGTGCCTAAAATGCAGATTAGCACCTTATGAGATTTTTTGCTGTAGTTAATTGCATTCATCCTTTGGCACCTTGTCACCTTAGAAAAATCCATCTCCTACATTTTAAGACAAACTACCACATCCAACTGGGCTGCTCATGCATTTGATGAAACATGCAGCAAATTTCATCTGCAGAACCTCTGCTTTTCCTTGCCTCCTCTTTAAAAAATTGTGCTGAGTATGCCACTATACCTATCACATTTGCTTCGTGCCATTTGAGATGTTTTAATTCCCTTGGCCATCACTGAAGTTACTCCCTCCCCAACAATGCCAAGTCATGCCCAGGCTCCTACTGCAGGAATATTCTGAGTCTATCAGGAACATTGCTAAGAGGTTTCTCACCCAGGTATCCAGATACCAATGAGGAAGACTTTTCAAATTGAGATTCAATATGTATCAGCCCAGTCACAGGGGTATAATCACTAAAGTAACATTTTTATTCACATTCCAAGGTTCTGCCTACAAGCGATAAAGAACAGACAGGAGGTTGACAGCACAGCTGGTGAGAGGAAGAGATGGGCAAAGTTACTAGCAAAGAGCTCAAGGGTGTTCTCTTCCTCTGTACAGCCAAAGTGGCAAGTGGGACAGAAGCCAGAAGGGGAAACCAAGCCTAATAGCAAGCTTTGGCAGCCTTGCAATGGCAGAAGTACCAAAGGATAGTGTAATTCCAGTGAACTTAGTTGTAAGTTGGTGTTAGCACATGGTCATTTGTAAACCAAAGTTTGTCACATCCAAAGCACTCCTTGTGGAAACTTGATATGTACTTTTGACTGACTTATACTGGCTTATTAATTTTACCTGTGAAATCTGTTGTGCAGACTGGAATAAATTCACAAACAACCAAGATCTTAAAACAGTATATTCTGAAACCCCAGACTGTACTGGTTTAATTAGCATTGGGCCATGCTACCTGACAGTTTTTATTTAAACTAGTGCAACTTTGTATTTAGGCAATTGCTTCAGCTCAATGCTTCAAAGTATTTAAGCTTTAAAAGGCTTAAAATTAATACTTTACCTGAACGTCACTGCTGATCGGGATCTCTATACTTTGTGTGTTTCCTTTATTCTTGTTTTCTCTCATTTTAATACATTTCCTCATTCCTTTCTTTTCATCCTTGCTGCTCCCCAAGTTTTTCTTCCTTTCTCTTGAGTTCTAACCTTGTCTTCCCATGGGCCCTCCTACCTGAAATAATGGAGCGGAATGACTTTAGCAAAGCTGATTAATATTTTTTCCTGCCTTGGCAAGAAGTGGAGAAGGGAATACTCTTGCAAATATCACCTACTTAAGATGCTAAGCCAAAGAAATCTGTGTTACACTTGAGGCCGTACACTGCAAATGGTGTATCCTAAGAAAAGCTAGACTTCTTTGCAGGGAGGACGAAATTGCTGACCCTCAATGAAACACTTTCCTAAGGATTTTTAATCTGGGATATGACTCCAGGCCCAGTTCAATATCATTTTAATGCAGGCCACAATTATAAAAGGTGCATTGCTTTGCTTTCTGTCCCCTTGCACCGCATTTCCCTCATGTAGTTATACTCAGGCTTTTACTTCAAGTTTGTTATTTTAGGGCAAATCTATCAATGGAGCAATGACCTCAAAACTGCTTTAAAGAACAAGTTGAGGGGCTGTTAAAACATTCTCAAATTGTTGCAGGCTGTGAATTACATTTTTGTTTTTGCCAGCTGCATCATTAGAGAAACTGATTTCATAATGTAGTAGATTTGCATGCCCCAAGTAGAGGAATTGGTTACGCAATAATATTTTTTAAAGAAAGGGAGAAGGCTTGTAGGCCAATTTTAATTAGAGTTGAATTTTACTTCAACAGTGATGCTCTGAGATTTAAGACCAGAACAAAACAAAAACCTCCTCAGTACTGTAGAAATTGGAGAGTAAAGATCTAGTATTCCATTATTTACTTCATTCTCACTATGGAATATGTTTTAGCACTCATACTATAATGTAAAATATTCACTCTGACCATTAAGGCAATGAAAGCATGGCAGATGTGAGGAAGAAGTAAATATCATGAGTACAATAAATAACACATACACTACCAAAAGGCGGACAACAGACCGTAATAAGTCATTACATTCTTTAGTGCCTATGATAATTTAAAAGTATCCTGTATACTGGAATACAAGCTTGCCATCAGAGCATAATATGTTGACTCAATAGCAAATCAAATGAGGAGAACTGTATGAAAACATTTAAGAGAGTCTCTGTCATTATTCAGAAACCCTATTTGTAGAATATGTGAACAAGAAACAAGCTCAGTTCTGTTTCTTGATAGCTTAAAATTATGTTTTAGTCTGGAAGGGAAAAGTTTAGTTTGCAAAGGAAAAGATGCTTTTCAAGATTCTGTGAAGTAAATCTGGAGGATCTGTGCACATGAAATCACATGGAAAAGTGAGAAAGAAAGATAATTTGGGTATCCTTGGTAATTTCTGAATTTACAGCTCAGTTTCCAGCAATATTGACAGAGAAACAGACAGGTTTCTTCCAGTTTCATGATAAAAGCCATGATGAAGGAAGGAAAATCTGGACTCTCATGTGACGAGACACTGGAGAATCCACCTGGGACAGGTCACCTTCTAAATTTCACAATATGGGAGAAAAGATTTATTAAAGACTTACAGTCAGTCTCATCACACAAGTTGCCTATACATGAGGATTTCAGCACTCCACTCAAGGAAGGGATAATGAAGTTTGGCTTTGAAAGGCAGAGACTTAGTAAATGAAAGCTTTGATGAGAAATATCAAGGAATAGGGAAAGACCAGTTTACCCTTGACATGGATGATGTCTGGCTTCTGCTAATTGGAGAGCAAGGCACTAAGCTCTGTGGTGCATCAGCTTGTTAGGACCAGAACGCGTTTTAACTAGAAGGAATTCAAATTACTTCAGACAAGCTATGTTGCAAGACTGGTACTTTTACTGCAGTATACTTTATATGTTTGTACAAACAAAGTAACTTGCGGTTTTGGTACCACAAAGTGCAAATGTAACTATGTTAATTCAGCAGAATATAGTGGACCAAATTTACTGTTGGGTTATTTTGTTATAGCATCAAAATCTTGTTATGGGCAAAAGTTAACACACTACCTATCTATTGAGCTAAGAATTCATTGTTACTCTAGTTACTGTTTTAGCAGTCCAGTAGTCCAGAATGTTCTCATTAATACAAAAAAAAGCTTTGTTGGTGGTACAGTTACATGTTTTTAATACAAAACAGCCTAATACCGATCCTGTTCTGTGGTGTTATGTTCACTGTTCAGGTGCATCTCTGGGTCGTGAGGTTGACCACTTCAGTCTCCCTCATCTCACGGTGGTGGTGGGGAGTTACAACATGTCATTAGCATTCAAAGTCCTTGCTGGGAGGACCTTAATGGTGGGATTTTCTTCCTCTTCAGTCTTGGGTCTGCTTGGGACTAATTTTGTTAATTTTCTCATCCCGGTCTCATTCCTCTTCATCAGATCCCAGACAAAGTTTGGAAGTTGCACAACAGCCTCACTTAATCAAAGGGCTGCTGTTGCATCAAAGGGACAACGGGGTCTATCAGTCCTCTGCTGTCTGTGAGCTTCACCGAGCTGAAGCCTATCCAGTTTGGGCACCAGTCAGGTGACTGCTGGCAAGCATTAGCCAAGCTACAACCAGCTCAGGCCAAGGCAAACCCAGTCAAGTCCTGAGACTCTGTACTGTCAGGTCGACACGAAGCTGTAGCCTTTGATTAGTGATTGCAAAAAAATCATATTCCCTCTGCTAAAATGGCCCAAATCATTTTTAGTGGGCTACAATTTATGCCATATATAAATAATTAATGTATAATTCAGCCAGTATGAAGATAAGACGGCTGTTAAAGAATGGCTGTTTGGAGCTGTTCCCCAAGGTGATATCACAATGGCTGTCATTCACATTATCTCTGCAATACAGAGGGTGTGATGCTCAGGAAGTATGTCTCTTGTTACAACTGACTTTGATTTTAAAAACAAAGAAAGTAGCTCATAATTTGCCTTTTTTCTTCTCTGTTGCAAACACAGCTCCCTTTAGTAACTTCATCTGCAACTCTGTAGAGGAATGGGCATAACAAATCTAACAAGCTAACTTAAAAAATGAACAACAGTAATGAGAACTTCACTAAACTGTAAGTTCAATGAAGTAGGAAATCTGGCTTCATTAGTTCCAGGTTTCACAAGACTGTTTAATATGTAGCACCTCAGGCTGGATAGAATTTGCTCAGAGCCTTTCCTAGAATGGTGACACAAATTAAGATCCTCAGTAGAGCTCCTATGATGGAAGGGAGCTCATAGAGGGCTGCAACATGTAAAATCCAATGTTATTCAGAAATCTACTGGATGTGGGGAAGGTCTGGGGAGCTGAAACTCTTTCGTTAAAATGCCAATGAAAATAAGGGGAAGAATACTCCTACTGGAAGATTTTCCTATCCTCACGAAGTGAAGAACTCTGTCAGAATAGGGCATCAACAACTCTTATGCTATATTACGATATAATAAATGTGATGCTTATGTTGCTGAGCTCTTCTGGTAGTTAAAAAGAAATCAAACCTCCAAATAAGTCCACCTCAACTGACAAAAAATGAGTGCAATAGCTGTCAATCCAATAGGACTGCAGCCCTTCCTGAAGAGCTCAAATTTCAGTGTGTTCACTTCCAGTCTTCCAGCTGAGAGCACAGTATTACTTCTCTTTTGGGTGCCTGATGGTGAGAGAAAATTCAGAATGTATGTGGAGCAGGTATTAACGGTACCATCTAGAAGGAACTCTACCAGCGCTGCAGGATCAGAAAACATTTCTTTGCCTATCCAGTGAGAGCTTCAAGACAACTTCCAAGTATCAGTCCCTTTATCTAAAGTGAACAGGTAGGTTATAAAGAGAGATAGGCAACTAGCTAAAAAAAAAACTGCACTAAAGCATTTCTCACACAATCTTTCATGCTTTAACCACTACCTTAGAAATGAGACAAGAGCAGCACGTGGTCAGTGGACAGATCTCCCATTTAGTCCGGGAATGGGGGTGTTTGATTCATATGCAGACAAGGCTGGAAAGTACTGTGTAATCCTCCCAAGTATAGAAAAAGTGGATACAAGAGACAGACTATTTCTGTGTCTTTTAAAGATACATGCACCAGGAAGTTTGATCTCACAGCTATTCATCTTCTCAAATGACTGTATTAGAACATCTTTTCCCCCTCCGCTCTCCATCCCATCCATCCACTTCAGATTTTTCCACAGTCAGAAACTATACAACTATCTAAATCTGTAAAACACCATGTGTTGCTCTTTCCTTTGCTTTGGCTTATAACCAACACTCTGATTATTTTGGACAGAGCCGTTCATACCACTATTGCTCCTGACAGAATAAATGATAATCACTGTTCATTTGTCTCCCACTACTGAAGCTGTGTAAATTGGACCATGGCATCATTCAAGTGAAGACAAATTTTGGCAGTTCCTGCTTATTATTCATTTCCACAGTGACTTCTCATCAGCAAGTGGTGTCCACACAGTGATGAAAGTGGGCTTAAATTTGGAATTTTATTAGTGTTTACTTACAAATGCTAATGCTACTGCCAAAGACTATTGGGAAGGTATTAATCCTCCTCCCAATATCTTTTAAAACCTGTTTCTATAGTGAGCAGATCACGAACCAGATTCTAATCTCATTGATTATTTAAAACAAGCTTAGTTTATTTAACTCTAGATTTCCTACAGTAACCAAACAGAATTTGACCCCTTCATTAAACCTGCACTCAAACTTTCATTCAGAAGAGGGTCTGGGTAGCACAATAGCACTGAAGCCTCCTACTAGGGTACTCAGCTGGAGACCCAGCTTCTTGTCTGTACTCCAATGGATTGATGAATTGTTAAGTGCTTTAGACAAATTGCTAACAGCTTAAAAAACAAAACAAAACAAAACAAAAAACCCCAACAAAAATCTGTTAAAGGATTTTCTATAACACAGTAAGAGTTTCTTAATAGTCCTGTACACTTATAATTTGAAATTACTTTATAGCTTCTGCAGAGAGTAACTTTTGGTATAACGATCTATTTGGTGTAAATAAAGAACTTATGTCAGTCCTCCACTTTGCCTCTGTTAATCTTTTGTGTCTGGTCTTCACGCTTAACTTTATTACATCACCTTTTCTATCAGCAAGCACCTTAGCTCCTTTCTCCTCACCAAAGGAGGAGGACAAACAAATAAATAGTTTCGAAAATAGCTTTTTATATGTATTTCCATGACACAATGACTTTTTTTTTTTTTCTTTCCTCATAAAAACTTTGAAGTTACTTATCCAATGTTTTCAAAACCAGGTTTCCTGTGTTTCAAAACCTAGGGAGATTCTGATGCAGGAAAAGATGGGGCAAGTGGCATTTCTGGAAGGGCAATTACTTTTTAGAGAAATTAAGGTGAGTGCTTCAAGGGGAGGGAAGTCAAGGAAGTGCTGCTTAAATGACCATTTGCAGGAAAAAGAAAAATGAGAAAGTAGTAGATCTAGTCCTTTGTTTTGCATTTAAAATAATCGGCAGGCCCTCAGATCAGCATCATGAGTCAGAGTTCTCTGTTACCATGAGAATAGTGGGAGCAAGAAAACGTAAGGCAATTTGGTATTTGTTAAAACTGGCAAATCTCCTTATCTCCTTATCCAAATCAATGTAAAAAGGTTCCACCAAGTCCCCAGTCAACTATGTCTCTTCAAAATGCATCTCCCTTGTCACAGAAGTCAAGAACAGCAAGCATTGAAAGTTTTGCTAAGCACCAGCTGAACTTTAGCGAATAATGATCTCTCACACTTAATGAATGTTCTAGATGCAAAAGATTCCAATAGCTTGTAAAAACCAATAAATCACCTATGTATTATTGTATTTACCACTAAAATAAAGCCACACCTGGAACAATATGCAGAGTTACTTTGCTACTTGATACTAGATACAAAGAAACAAAAGACACAAACCAAAGAATTAGATAAAAAATAGGTAAAAATTAGTTTAACTGCATGCAGAACAAAGTTATTAGATCTGAAGTCCCTGGTCACAAGGAATAATAATCTTACATTTTTCAAAAGTGACAGTAGAAGTGCCTAACAGCAGTCAGAATCCCTCATGTATATCTTATCAAAGAGCTGGTGCCTACAACAATATATTTTCTTTACAGTTTTCTGTAGTTCTCATCCCTGACTCAGAAAGAGGAGTGCCCTTATAGTCCTGAACCACTATCATCACCTAAATCTCATGTACGCATTGAGGCAGAGTGTTAATTCTGTTGCAGAGCGTAAATGGAGATAGATGCAAATGGCAAATTATGGATTGCTAAATAAGCAATGCCTAAATGGTCTCTAAAATGAAGACTCTCCCATACTTCAAAAAATAATCTATTTTTGCCACTTTTACTGCTGCAGTAAACTAAAAAGCAAATTAATGTAATGCTACCATTTCAGAAAAAGGAAACACACTCTGATGGATTTAGCTGGATATTAACAATCACAATACCAGAGCTCTTTTACCATAGTTCTCACCTAAAGCCATGTAACAATTCTGGGCAAAGCTTCTTACCTCTGGTTACAGAAAAACAAAACCAAAC
>JAVJGG010000009.1:6268248-6278297 GCA_035590195.1 Aviceda cuculoides
GGCATAACCACCTCTTTTGCCCAGCTGGTTCTGCTGTGTTTGATGCACCCCAGGATGCGGTTTGCCCCCTTGGCTGCCAGGGCACACACTGCTGACCCTTGTTGAGCCTCCTGTCAACCAGCACCCCCAGATCCCTTTCTTCAGGGCTGCTCTCCAGCGACTCCTCTCCCAGTTTATATTTGTGTCCAGCATTACACCATCCCAGGTGCAGAATCCAGCATTTGTTCTTGCTCATCATCATGCCATTGATTATTGCCCAATGCTCCAATCTACCCAGATCCCTCTGCAAGGCTTCTTGTCCCTTGAGAGAGTCAACAGCACCTCCCAGTTTAGTATCATCAGCAAACTTAAACTAACTGTGCATTCAAGTCCAACCTCCAGATCACTGATACAAATATTGGACAGAACTGTCCCTAGAATTGAGCCCTGAGGAACAGCGCTGGTGACTGGTCGCCGGCCAGATGTAGGCCCGTTCTGCATACGTGCAGAAATTATTTCCTGTTCCCCTCTCTGTTCTGCTTGCTCACATCATAGTCTTCTCTCCACATTTATTACTTCTCATCTACAGTCTGAAACCAATTGGAGGGGGTACAACTCATTAACTGCTGAGGATCAAGCACTGACCTTAAGATCCTCTAAATAATAACAGCCATGGAAAGGTTAATAATGATAATAATAATGTATTGTTGTGTGACAAAAATATCATCTTCATAATTTCCAGTCACATTTGTAACATTTTCTTGGGGCCAGTAGGAGTCCTGGAGACTTCAGCATAACATATGTTCTTGCCACGCTTCTGTGTGCTCAAAGGCTGGTGAATAAATAAAAATGGTTTCTTGCACAAGAGACCAGTTGCAAAATAATTTGGGAGTTCAGAAGCCTTTCTAATGAAAAACCTGTGTAATACACTGAAGGAAGTATTTTTAATTAGTCAATCCACATTACATCATGTCAGAGCTGCAGTACAGATCATCTCATTCGGTGGTAAGACCAGACACACCACACAACAGCATACGTAGCCTTCAGGGGTACCAGGCAGCAACCCATTTTATCAGGAAAAGCAGAAGGTGACATTGCCTTAATTTAGAAGTTACATAGTTCTACACATTCTCAAAAGAGAAAAAAACAGTAGAAAAAGACAGCAATAAAATAAAAATTGTATTCTTCCGTGAATTTAACTCATACATTTCACGGATTCATTACAAAACATTCAAGTCATACATATCTAAGAGATAATAACTGCTGGATTTTTAAAAAAGCTCTTATTATTCCAAGTCTATAAGAAAATTCTTTCAATTCAATCACTTTGGGACTAATGGAGCTAATTTGACTTTGTCCTAAAATCTTCTGGCTGGTTTAATTCAATATATGCATCATTCTGTTACATATAAAAGTCTCTGAAAGTCTTTGTTAATAAATGGCTTTCATAGATGTACAGCCTAAGTATTAGGATAACTAAACACTACCAAAAGTTAGCTGAATCTTTCCCCATGCATACTGTTGTGTAGATGTTTTAAAACTTGTATAGGTCTAGAACTGGTTCCAAAAGCTGAACATGGTGGATTTGGGTTGCTTTTTACACCAACTTTGTAATTTTTCTGGTTTTAAGAGAATGTACATGTGCTTTGTTTCGTACATATTAATTAATATACTGTAGTTCTGCTAGTCAAGCAATGCATCTGGGCTGAATAAATTATTCTAGCATGAATAAAGAAACATGTCTTGTGTCCCTTTTATCAGGAAGCTTCTGAAGTAAGCTGTCATCCTATCATGTAATGAATTAACAAATTCTTTGACTTTTAACACCATCCTGATCATAGTGTTTGCACGATGTAGCCTTAGGTGACACAACAAGGATTTATATGGCTCATCATCTAAATAGCTAGATTAGATGCATCTGAGAACAACTTACTATCCCATTCCTATTTGTCATTACAGTTTCATTTCTTATTGTATGACACCATGTTCACATGTACAGCTCAGTGCAAGCACAGGGCACTCATCTTCCTTTTTCTTTATGTTACATTTTACATGTTTATTCGAGCTCTCTCTGATTTCAGCCAATTGTGAAAAAGCTCTTCTTGATCTTGCTCATATTTACTTGGGCACTGGTGATCTTTCCTCAGAGACTCTCAGGGTTTGTTTGCTTATTTGTAGAGCAAAGGATCAGCTTCCAATTTCACTTTTACACTGGCAGGGATCATATCTTAACTTATGGTATGTCAGACGAAGTGTATCTAGTATTTTCCCCAAGCGGGAATGGTGAAGTAGCAGCAGAGACCTTGCAAGGGCCAGATCAGACAATGACTTGACATGGACATGGCATGGTATTTTTTTCTCGATAAGACAAGACCCAAGGTGAAGTAATTTCATCTATTTCAAGCAACTTCTTTGAGATGCCAGATGGAAACACGGTCATGAGAGATACTAATCCTAATAATGCTGTTTCAGAAATAATAAACACCATTGAGGTGACTGACATTGTTCCTTTGTGCTTTATGTTAAAACACTTTTCGTTCATTCTGTCCAGCTGCAGTTTCTGCAAGGCAGAAGAGCATCACTTTATCTTAATATTGCTTTTAAAATAAGAACTGGGAACTACATGTTTCTTCTGAATGTAGAAAGTGTCAATATAAATTAATTTTATGGTTCCATCTGAATTTCTGTGGAAAGGCTCAGTGCTTGCAGCTGTAATTTTAGCCTGGCAAATAGGATGCCTGGGAAATAGGATGCCTGTGTAGATGTGGCATTTGCTTACCTGTTCATCTTTTCTCCCTCAGTCCCCCAAGGGACTTTTGCTGTTGGTTGACTTCTGGCTGACCTGACAGCAAGGCAGGTCCTCCCATTTTGGTACCACATCTTCACCAGCTCTTGGAAAAATCAAAGGCTGGGTAGAGGAGAGATCGCCAGATTAGAACTCAGTTGATGGGCAAACACATCATAAGCGTGATGCTACCTCTGCCAGCTGGTACATTTTGGCTATACCCTCTGCAATGGCACAGGCTGGGGATACTGGTTGGGAGCAAGCCTAGAAAGCAGCGAGCTATACAAGAGCCCACAATGTGGGTAAAGGTGTCCAGCAGCGCCCTGGGCTCTCCTAACAGGAACATGGCCAAGGGAAATTATTTCCTCTCTTTACTCAGAACTTGTTAGGCCACATCTAGGTACTGTGCCCATTTTTGGACCACCCAGTACAAGACAGACATCAATGTACTGTAGCAAGTTCAGAGGAGGGCCCCCAGGATAGTCAGGGCTGGAGCACTTACCCTGGGAGGAGAGGTTGAGGAACCAGGGTAGGTTCATCTGGGTGAAGAGTCAGCTTCAGGTGAGCCTGACAGCAGTCTCCCTGTGCCTGCAGGTGCGGTGGGGGGTGAGAGGGATCATCAAGGAGATGAGGTCAAGCCCTTCAAAGTGGTGCAGGGCAAGAAAGCAAGGACCAGTAGACATAAGTTGAAAGAAAAGATGTTTAGAGTGGATATAAGGGAATGACTTTTTCATCTGAGGATAGCCAGACAGTGGAGCAGGTTGCCCAGAAAGGCTGTACAGTCTCCATCCTTGTTGGTTTTCAAGACCCAGAAGGAAGAAGATCTGAACAAACTGGTCTGATGGCATAGTGCTTTGAGCAAGAAGTTTGACTAGAGACTTCCTGGTGTTCCTTCCAACCTGGGTTGTCCTGTAATATACTCAGTCAGCAGTGGTTGAGAACACTGATGATACCTCATACCAGCTAGCAGAGGGGACAGATGGTTAAAGAAACTTATAATGAAAATCTAACATTATTATGATGGTGATGCAGGTATACAAATGTAGGACACAAATTCAGAGGAAATCAGACTTCATTAGTTTTGATGTCCTCCCCAAACTGCCTTTATTTTATATTCCCATGGGCAAAGTTTCCTTACTCTCTTTCAGAATTTTAAATACAGGCGTGTGTTGACAGTAAAGCTTGTAACTTAGGAAGAAAATGAGCTAAGTCCCCATTTCTACTTTTATGCAAAGAGTGGCATAAACCCAGCAATAACCTCACATTTTATTTGATAAAGTTTTTTCTTAAATATTTCAAAGAAACTTGACTTGCAATGATACACAATCTGAAATTAGTTCCCTGACAGTCACTCACAGTATCAGTTTCACTTGCGAAAAGCTAATTAAATGTGAGTTCTCTTTGATGCAGGAAATAAATGTATTACAATCGCTCACCTTACAGGCGGCCCAAGTGCTTAATTATACACAGTGTATGCATGGCATGACCAGAATCCATTGGCTCTTCCATGGGTGAGCAGTAGCCACCAGAGACCAAAGGGGAACTGGTGATCAAGAACTCTTGGGTGCATGCTCCATTTTAATGATGTTTAGGCATCGATTATTCCTCCAAATATGTAGGAGGGGCAAAGTTAAGAATATGGTCACCAGAGGCAGTTTCTGTACTCAGTGTAGACAGACTTTGTGTCACTTTCTCCACTGAACGGAGAAAGTAATTTGGCCAACATTGTAACTCCCTAACAGAAAACTTGAGATACGATATGAACATGGGCCATAGTTTCCAGGCAGTCAATAGGATTGCTTTCCTTTATGTTTCATTTGAAACATGCCACACAGCAAACAGCATGCAATTCAATTTATCTGCTTTAGAAGGGCAAAGGGCTGAGTCAACTCCACTGGATTGCTTCCTCACTGCTCCTGCTTAGGATATTGCCTGATAAGCTGATCTTTGCTTACTGTGATTCGGCTTTAGACAAATCCTGAAATTACCTCTTGTGATAAAATATATGCATCTGCCATTGAATGTAAGTGATCTATGAGACCAATTTGAAAATCTCAAAGTCACTTCAGGTGCAAACATAAATAGCAAATAATGATTTTTTTTCTCTTTTTTTTTTTCTTATTTGTAAATCCCTGATATGGCCTTTGCTAATGATGCGTCTATCCTTTTTACTACCCACTTGATGTGTGAGTAAACACAGCACTGACTGAAGCAATAAATTACTCCTAATCTCCTATTAAGAAATCAGCTAGGCCAATACAAAATGGGTCCAACTACTTCTTCATTCACAGCCAGTTTTTAACTCTTTTCACACCATAACAGTCACTTTTAGACAATGTCCATTTCCAGCCAGCCTGCCAGAGCCTGGTTTAGTGGATTATACCTTTCTTCAATCCAGAAAGCTGGCACAGTTTTTTTGGGCAATGTGTGACATGCAAATGCCTGAACAAATTCCTTTTACAAAACGGCAGAGACAGCAACTGAAAGGTAAGGACCTCGGCTCATTAACACAGACAAGGGAGAAATGCCAATTCAAGGATTTGATTCTGTTACTAACCAGCCCAGAGTTCCTAGAAGAAAGGAAGAATTGCTGTCAGCAGTTTTCAAATCCTGTGTCTTGTGGAGACAGTGATTAAGAAAAAAACAACCCTATTCCATTTAAAACCACAAAGAGGAGAGAGGGGGAAAGAGTACAATCCTTCCCACTTCAGGAGAAAGTCAGGTGAAGGAAAGCAAGTCCAGACTTTTTGCAAGCTACAACAAATTCCAGCCAGCAAAATGCAGGGTCGTATTTTGCTCATCACCTTCACTGCTTCACTTGTTGTCCCACCTATTACCTCAGCCTGCCTGCTCATCACCTCTCTCCTCCCCAGTATTACTGGCATGCACTGGCTCGCCACCTGCACTTCCTTTTGCTCCTTTCCTCCATCTTTCTGTGCCAGTCCAGCCCACTGCCTGTGACACCCCATTCCATTTGCAGTCCCTGGCATTGCTGCCCTGATTGCTGTAATCTCATTTTCTGCCATCTCTTGCCATATCTCCTGTTTCAATTCTGCCTGTCCTTGCAGGGCTCATCCCCACCACCCCCATCACCTCTCTTTCTGTCCTCTATTCCTGTTTACCCTTTTCTTGTTGCCTCTTGCTGCCACATCACCTTGCTGCTTACTTTACTGTCTCATCAGTCCCTGCCTTGCCCTACTTCTAGTCTGGCAACTGCCCTCACCTAAATCCCTTCACTGCCTCTGCCCTGGCCCCCACCCCATCTCGTTTTACTGCTTCATTTGCTGTATTCCTGTCCCATTGTCACCTTCCCCTGTGGTCCCACAGCTATGTCCTCTTTTTCACCCACCCTCAACACCTCTCTGCTTGCCTCTGCTTTCCCTTCTCCTGGCTGCTCTCTTTCCCACCGTGTATGTGCCTCGCCATTCACTGACTGTTCTGGCCAGCCCCCTTTGCTGCCTGCCTCCTCCTCCCGGTCTCCCAGCAGCCGTGTTTGCTCTCTACTCACAATATCTTTGTTAACTGCTCCACTTACTGCTTGCTCTTGTTCCCCAAGTGCCTGGGGCCTTTCTCAGATCTCCTTGCCATGCCGTGGTCTGCCATTACTTATTGCCCCATTTGCCATTCTGCCTGCTTCTGCCGCTTCATTTGTCTCCTTCTGTCAGGAGCTGCCCTGTTTGCAGACAGCTCTCACAACTTCTCCCTGTTTCCCTTCTGCTGCCCATGCTTGTTCATTCGCTGCCTGTTACCATCCTCCACACCTAACTTCTCCACTTACCACTTCTTTCTGCCACTCTGTGTCCCCTGCACTTCCCACCTCTCCTCACTGACTCATTCCCATGGCACTAGCATGCATTGCTGCCCATTGCCCCCTTTCCTCACACAGCACAAGCCCCTTCTTTTACTGCTTGCCTTCACCACCTCCCTTAGCTATCTGCTTTCACTGCCTCTCTTGCCAGCTTGTTCTTGCCACGCTTGCTTCCTATCCTTGTAAACATGTCCCTCCTATGACTTCTCAAGACCTTGTTTCTGGATTGCATTCTCAACCTTTTCTTGCTGCCCATCACCATTTGTCTACACTGCTCTCCCCTGCCCTCTTCACCTCATTTCAATACCTGACTTGCTGACCACTCTTAACTTTCATGCTGGACCATATTTGTCATCTGTCTTTACCAGACTGTTTGCTGCTGCCTGCTGTTGCCAGCCCCCTGCCTCCACTTTGCACCTCATTTGCACCCTATCCTCGATGTGTCTTTTCAAGCCTGTGTCTGCTGCCTAAATTCATCCTCAGCTTGTTGCTCCATATGCTGCCTGCTTTCTTTGCGTTGCCCAGAAGCTGCATTTGCTGTCCATTTGCTCTCTTCCCCTTTCTTTCCCACTTGTTGCCCTGCTTGTCCCCCTCCTCTTGCCAGCCTGTCAGACATGCACCTCTCCCATTGCTGCATAGCCTGCAGCCTGGTCTTGCCACATCACCAGCGCTTTTTGCCTGCAATTGCTACTTCATTTGCTGGCAAGCCTCCTCATCCTCCTTACCAGCTGCTCTTAAAACATCCCTTGTCTGTAGGCTTGCAGCTCTAATGCAGCTACCTTTTGCAGCTTCCCATGTCTGCCTCTCCTCCCCGATTACTTAACTGCCTGCCTTCGATACCTTTACAGGCAGCGGTATTCAACTCCATAGTGGGCTGACCCCAGCCAGCAGCAAAACTCCCACATAGATGCTTGCTTATTCCCCCTCTCAGTGGGAAAGGGAAGAGAACAGGAACAGCAAAACTAGAAAACTTGAGATAAGAACAGTTTAATGCAGTTAGTAAGTGAAGACAGTTTAGTAAGCAAGGGAAAGAGGGGTAAAAAAACCCCACAACAAACCAATGTGAAAGCAATCATTCACCACCTCCCACAAGCAGACCAATGCCCAGCCAATCTCTAAGCAATGGCTACCTTGGAAGACACTCCTCCTTCCTTTCCTTCCCCCTCCCCCCCCCAGTTTTATTACTGAGCATGACATCGTATGGTACGGGATATCTCTTTATCCAGTTTGGGTCAACTGTCCTGGCTGTGTCTCCTCCCAGACTTTTTCCCACCCTTACTGGGAGGGTGGGGGGGAAGCAGAGTGGAAAACAGATAAAACCTTGAAGCTGTGCAAGCACTGCTCAGCAGTAGCCAAAACACTGGTGTGTTATCAATGTTGGTTTAGTCACAAATCCAAAACATAGTACCATATGGACTGCTATGGAGAGGGTTAACTCCATCCCAGCCAGACCCAGTACAATTTCCTGCCACAACAGCTGTCCTTTAGTGGCCCATACTTGTCCTCACTCCTGCTTTTAATCACTGTGCAGTCCCCTCACTCCCTTTCAGCATGGCTGTGTCTCTTTGCCTTTTTATATGCCACTTGCCATCACACCCTCCTTACCTACGTAACTACTTATCTCCTTCTGTCATGACTCTGTTCTTATTGATTCACTTGCATAATGTTTCTGTTACCTGATCCTGTCTCATTTTCTGCTTTATTGTCTACCCTGCAAGCATGGTGGTGGGGGTGGTTGCTGCTTGCCCACTCCAGCTTGCTCACTGTTAGCCTTGCCACCAGTCATTTCTGCTTCTCTCTGGCAGTGCATTTTCTGTCTCCTGCTGCCTGCTTCCAGTCCAAAAGGACTTTCTGTTGCATCTTCTAGAAACCTGTCCTTTCACTCTCCTTCAGGTCATCTGTGTGTTTGTTATCTTCCTCACCTCTCATTGCTGAGCCAGAGTTGCTGTCCCATTAGCCAGCTCTTCCTTAAGGCCTCTTTGCCACCTCTGTTGCACCCTCCCGCATCACCTCATTTTCTCCCCAACTTCTGACTTGCTTCACAGCCTTCTCTTTACCAGACAGTCCTGCCTTGGCCATCGCTCCAGCCTGCACATATTGCCTTTCCCCACAGCCACATTTATATCCTGCTCTCTTGCCTTACTAATTGTTAACTGTGCCACTGGTCACAGTGATTTCTCCTCACTGTTATGCCTGTTTCCACCCATTCCAGATGCCCAAATGACCACTTTTCCTTCTGCACTGTTGGTTTTCTACTGTTTTATCCCAATCTCTCCATTCCATTCTTTCACTTCCTCTTGAAGCTTTGTTTCCTCTCCCTCCCCTTGCTGGTCCCTGCCTCAGCTGCAGTCTCCCTTTGATTTCTGCTGATGCACCATCACATATCTAATTCACAGCCCCAGCTCATCTTTTCACAGATCCGTCTCCTCCGAGTGCTCGCTTACTGCCCCATCACCCAAACACCGCTCAGCCTTTCCATATTGCTGCTTGCTGTACTGCTCTTGCCGCTCTTCCCTCCCCTCACAGACCTGTTAGCCAGCCATCCCTGCGCTGCTGCTCCCTTTCCCATGTAGCTGCCTGTCCAGAGCTCCCCTCTGTCTTACTCCTCTTCGTTGACTCCTCCTCTCCAGTTTCCAGCTGTTTTTCTCTATTGCATTTTTCTGTTACTAGTTCTTCCACCAGCCATAGCTGTGTCTCCTCTGCAGCCTATTGCCACCCCATTTATGACCTGCTTTTACTGTCCCCCATCCTTTAGTGATCTCCCTGCTGTACTTACCACTGCCTCTCAATTGTCCCACCCCATCAACTACCTGCCATCATCAACTCTCCTTGCAGCTGGGTTTACTTCCTGTGCAGCACATCTCTCCTCAATAGCCCCTTGGCGTTTCCTTACCCCTGTCATTGCTTGGCTCCCTCCTCGTCTGCTGCTTTGCCTCCTGCTCTGGCTTTCTCCTCTGGTTGTCCAGCTCTTTAAGTCTCCATCACTGCCTGCTTCATCTGCCTCTCCCAGTTCCACTGTGCCCTGCCTACTCCTGCCACCTTCTCTCACAGTCTCTTTTCTTCCTTTTAACCTTACAGCCTCACCAGTGCTCCTCACAGCCCAGCTCACCTCCTGTCCAAATCACCTCGCTTATCTACAATACCTGCAGCATGCTGGCACCTCCCAGGCTATGGAGGCTCTCGCAGTCCATTGTCAACACAACATTAGTATCTTGTTTTTAAAAGTTTGCGAGCCACCTGACTTTCCTGCCTGCTTAGGCTCATCCTTCCTTGCCAAACAACCCACTCTCTACCTGTAGTGTCTCGCCTCCCACCCCACCTCTCATGTCCTTTCACCACCAGCCCATGATGACTGCTTATTTCCTCAGCTGCTGCATTTACTGCTCTCCCATGACATACTCTGTCATGACCCAGACTGGACAGACCAGGGAGTCGTGTTTAATTTGAAATTCCCTCGGGCTAAATTAAGGTGAAACG
>JAVJGG010000009.1:6283875-6307195 GCA_035590195.1 Aviceda cuculoides
AAGTTTAAGTCCAAACCACCAAAGGAGTGATTCTTTTCGCCCTGCTCCCCCATCAACACATAGAGGCATTCACAAACTAAACAAACATTTACACACACACACTCACACAAACATCTTTAACATAAAATTTCCAGACATTCAAATCATATAATTATTGCTCCAATTGACAACCTTTCAGCAGCTGCAAATATAAAATATACCAAGCGCAATTGTGAAGGGTCCGCCTTACCGTTCTCCTGCCTCTTATATACCAGTCATCGACAGGTCTATCCTGGTTCCCGACACTGGGATGTAGTGGTGACCCCGAATTTGCTCGATCTACCCTCAAGATTGCTAGCGGCCGCTCTATCGGTCAGCAAATCCCCCCTTACAATACCAGGTACCCTCCTCCCATACGGGGACTATGCTGCACACTACACGTCTCTGCGCAATTTACCAGCAGCCCTTAGCCACGCGTACGACAGAGGCCCTTCCCATTAAACATACCATTTTCTCCACGCTTTCTGGAGGTTGTTGTCTGCTCCTGAGGTGAGCGGCCATCAGCAGAGGCTCCTCCGAGGAAAGTGCTCACGGTGCGCCTGGAGTGTCCGCTCTGCAGTCGGTCCTGCAGCCAAGCAGAGAGCCTCCTGGCTGGCTCGCCAAAACTGACGTGCGGAAACAGACTCCGCAATCAGTGAGACTGTAAAGGAAGTTTGTTTATCCAGCGCTGGGCAGCACGGGGGGTAGTCCCGCCAAAGTCGTGCACGCCCGATGCGGCAATTCGCTCCTAGTTTAAACAATCAAATGTTACATACGCATAGTCTCACAATACGCCTATACATATGCATGACCTATCCCCGCTTCATATTAAAATTTGTCCCAAGAGGTCATTTCCATAAGTTCCTTCCTACTGCACTTGCGTAGTGCCTCCTTGTGGTGGTCGTGGGGCAGTCATAGAGGTGAAGGCTGTATGTCTTCCTCATGGTAAACTTTTAACCTTCTGTTCTTGCGCAGACTCAGTCGCTCCTTGGCACTCACCCAGACTACAAGGTCAGTCTTGGCTGGTTCTTGGAGTCGGCTCCTGGTTCTCATCAGAAACTATCTCATGCTTCAGCCAGCCCCAACAATGTAAAGTGCTTGAAACTAACTGAAGCAAGTGACAGCTCTTAACAACATCATTTCTCATCCCTTGGGCTATGTCCACTTCTATTGAAGTTCCTCTAACTTCATTACAGGCTAGATAATTATCAAACAAATACAAAATACATCCATATCTACTATATTCACTAATATTCCTTTAAATTTTCTTGTCTCATTAGTACTACCTTTCTCAGAAAGCCTACATCTAAATAAACCTCCACAGTTTTAACCTAAAATGGAAAATGCTGGTGCTCTTTATATTGATTGTTTCTCCAAATTTGAATATGTGGTAATACGCATCAATAGAAATAATTTACAGAAGCAGCTGTAAATGAGATATCACTTTGCAAACAGTGTTTGTATACAGCCTTTGTATACAGCCTAATAATAAGCAGGGCTCCAGAAGTGTGCACCGAACTGAAAATGGATCAATCGTGCCATAAAAATAATAGGTCATTGGCCAGGTGGGTAATCCTTGGAAGAATGATGAGAGTGCAACAAGCAACCAGAATTACTGAGCCCCTAAATTATTGTGCAGTTTCAAAACCTCAACATACATTAGTATAGTTTATGTGGTGTTTTAAAGGCATTCTATAGAGTGCACAGGCATGGTCTCCTCAGCAAGGAGCATGCAATTCTGAAAACCAAAATGCTCTCAGGCCAATTGAGAAGGATGTCTTTTTCTTCTGAGCTTTCCCACTCAATAGAAATTTTGTGCTGAGTCAATCTTCTATGTAATAGTAGCACCATTTTGATTTTTTCCATTTAATCTTCATCAGCAGAAACAACTTTAAGAAATATCACACATCCTGTATTAAAAACAAGTACATCTCTGTTTCTCCCTTCTGCTATTAAGTTCTTATGATTTACACTTACTATATTACTTTATTTTATAAAATAAAAACAACCTGATGCTCATCCAGCCATCTGGCATAAACAATAAACTGTAGCTAGAAAGGTCATAGAGGCTCTGGGGCTTGAACACAGAACATTCAGAATATCAAGTATGTAAAAAATTAGAAGCATCTATGTAATGTGAAATTCTTTCAAGCTGTGTACTAAGACCTAAGATTTTATCAACTACAAAAAGTATACACTACTCCCCTACACCACCAATATACTGCTGGATTTAATCTGTCTATGGTAGCTCAAGGTATTTTTCTCTGTTAAAGTAACAGCAGAGACAGTACCCAGGACAAAAACCTGAAAAATTTCTCTTACATCTGTAAATGTAAGAAAACTTTCTGTGCATATTTCACCCTCATATATGTAATAGCATATTATTAACAATCTTACCTATTAACATAGCCAACAGATTACTTCAGCCATTCAGACATTGTGTAAAATATATCAGTATCTGTTGAAGATAGGAAGTACCCTAACATCAATATAGTAATCCTGAAACAAGTGATTTCAGACAGTGGTGAACCAGACCTGAAACCTTTACTAAACATAATTTAGTATTATTACATATTTATTAAATAAGCATAATGTTTTGTTTGTATGTATTTATGTCAAATATAATTTGGACTCTGCTTGTGTTTAGAATCATCTGTCCTCCAATGCAAGAAAGACATTTTCAGTTTTTAAAGTTCTTTAATGTCCTTTAGGAAAAGATATATCCCCAAGTCTGCTTTCACCCCATGCCATGCACTACAAAGTGGGCACTTATTATTGATCAAATTCAACCATATGAAAGAGATCTAAGTCCTAAGCCTCATTTAACATCAGTTTTGAGGGCTCTGGTTCCCTTGAACAGGATCACTTGTGCTGATCCCCTCCTGTGCAGACCTTGTTTTATGGGGTTGAGAAAAAGCCAAATGTCAGTTGATGAAAGTCAGTGATGCTGATGGGATTATATCTGTTTATCTCAGCTGAAAAGCTGGATCTCAGGAGTCTGACCTTTTACAATAGAAAGTTGATCCTTAAAGTACTGCAGGTCTGTATTAGAAACAATATTTTAAGAAGCTGTTTGGCTCTTAATGGGTTTTGCATTAGCTATTTCAGTATTCTCTACTCTAAATACGGGTTCCTGGAAAGAACATAATATTTCTTATGAGAATAATTTTTCCAATAATTGGAACTACCAGTAATTCTATGTTTTCAGGAAACAGCAATGATCTGCCTCAAGCCAGTTTCCCATTTCACAACTCCATCATTGCACCCTGTCTTGCTCCTGTTTTGTGAACCACAGCCTTGGCTGCATAGAGTAGAATCTAGCATAGCTTTCCAAAAGAGAAGTGTGTTTTCGATTAACAATGTAAGATGAAACAACGTATTTATTTTTTTGCTTGACGCTTTCAGGGACTTTGTTTTGAACTGGATGAGATTCTCTCTTTTTCCCCTCTTATTTTTCCCACCATAGGAAGATGTGAGAGAAGCAGGAATTCACATTTTTGCCTTTTACAAAAACAATCTTTTGATGGGGTTTTCCTCTCCTTTCCCTCCAATAAAAGCAAAAGAAATATTTCTAGAGAGGTGGAAAAATTCTGTGAAAAGCTCTGTTATGAAAATCTTAATCTTGACCAAAATTTTGAAATCTTTCCAGAAAGTTTGCTCAGTTGATATCAAACTTGATAAATTCCATTGATGTGCTTGTGGAGCCTACTTGATTTGCTGTTGTGCTTACATCCTCTTTCAATCTGAAATGGAAAAATATTTCCGTTTTTTCTTGTAATTCAGTTTGCTATTTTTGTACATTTGACATACATTTTAATATGTTCTCACTCTTCTCTCTGACTATCCAGGAATAAGACTGATTCTAAACCAACTGTTGTAGAAGTTTAAAAGTTTTTAATTACAGAACAATGTAAGTGGAGGATTTGAGAGGAGAGTGTCATTACTCCTTCCTGCTGCCTTAGTTTGTAAATGGTCATTTTTAAAGTAGGTTATTAATATTTTATGCCTTTTTCTACTAAACTAATTTCTCAACTATTTAAAATGTTTTGAAGCTAGAATTTTAAATGCAGTGACAGGAACTGCTGTAGATTTGTTTTCTTTCTAAAAGAAGGTGCAAATCCTTTCGGTTTCCTAATTAAGAAAAGCAAATTAAAAAAAAAAAAGTAAATGGTAAATTTCTCATTAACAACAAATACAGTACATTAAGGCCAAGCCTTCAATATTCCACCTGTCTTAGCACAAGGAAATTTTAATGATGTGTTGTAGTTAACTCAGCTATCAATAATATTATTTAAAGCCTGGGAATCCAATTATAGTCTTTGCTGGGTGTAAGTAGTGACTTTTTTTTTTTTTTTTTTTTTTTAGCCAGGGCTTTAAAAAGCCCAGAATAGAATCTACTGTCTTTCTCCTTTTTTTTTGTCTTTCCTTTTAAAAGAGTGTAAGATAGTAAAAGGCAAGATCCAGTTCATACATGGCCAGATAGCAGACTAAAGAGGAAAAGTGTCCTGCTTCTGATTTTCCTTTCCCACTGTTGTAAGAAGAGGAAGAGTAAGTCAGACTGTGCAGCAGTTTTGCATCACTTGTTACAGAAACCCGAGTTACCAGCAGATGCTTGTGTGCATCGCACCTCCTGAGGGACGGCCATAGACTCAGTTTTGTAGCAGAGCCTCAGTCAAAGTAATCATCAGCAGGGCAGGACACTAACTCACAGTGTTAAACACCTTGTGATGACTTTTGTTAAGCAACCAGAACTAGTATGGATTGCATTTAAAGTCCTCTTGTGTCTTGTGGTGGACCTGCATCCCACTCCTCTTACGCAGACCCTGGGGACTGTCCTGCGCTTAACAAACTCAACTTCAAACAGCACATCTTGTACTACTCTCCTGACCACAGCAGCAGGGCAACCTGAATAAGCAGTTCCTCTACTGGTCACAGTTTCTGTGTGGCCTTCACTGCACAACACTTCAGCGGAGGCCATGCTCGCCGTATGTGCAAGCCCACAAAGAACCACAGCAATGCTCCTGCAAGCTCTCGGGAGAAACTCCTTCACAAGGGCTGCATCAGTGAGCTCTGCGCAGGACCGGCATGACAGTTTACGTTTATGCTGTTATTTATATACAAATTGAAGTATTTCAGTTTTGTAGAGATGTATGAAAAATGACAAGGGGCTTTGTGCTTTGCTCTCTATTGATACAGGCAGTAGCCAGGAGAACTGGAGATAATATGCAAAGAAAGAAGAGCTGTACGGAATATAATCTCATGTCACCTATTAACAGGTCTTTTGCTCAGTGTTTTCATCTAAGACTGCTAACATCAACTAAATTTTGAAGTGAAGGACACTGTTAGGATAATCTAGTCTGATCTTCTGTCGAGTCAGACTGCAGACTCTGGCCTGGTAATGCCCACAACATTTCCTTGCACTAAGGTATACTTGTTTAATATTCCAAGTAGTGCCTCTACAGCTACAGAAAATGACCCAGCAAGAAGAACAGGAAGCTAAACATTCACTTTGCCATTTTGCTGTCTCCTATCATCATCGTTATCTCACCTTTTTTGAAACTACTGATAGATTATGTTCTCAAAAATACACTTAAAATTGAGAATTACTATTTATAAAATGGGCAATAGAGTTAGAGGGTAGATTAAGTGATTTTTCTGAAGGTCACAGTATTTATGAATAAACCACAAAACGAGCCAATGTTTTCCACAATCTATCTTGACACACAATGCTGTTTCTTGGAATAAATACAAGGCAGATTTTTTTCTGTGCTTTAAGATCAAGCAGAATTCCTATCATTCAAAATATCTCAAAACAGTAACAATAGGCACTCAACATAGTCAAAGTCCTTTTATGAGTCATGATGACAAAACAAGTACCTTTGTGAACAGCATGGGCAGACTTCATTCATCACAGATAACAGGTTATCTGAATCTTCCATCCTTATGATACAGGCTGGCTCATTTTTAGTAGCAGACTGCACATTAATCTTCATTCCTTCAGGCAGTGTATATTTTAATAACTCTTGAAGGTAAATCTGACAATAAGAGTCCCAGCTATACACACATCTATGTCCATATACGACAATTGATTAGAAATTAGAATCTTTATTCTGACAATTGAACAAATTTTTTCAATTTTCGGTCGGGGCTTCTTGCATGATTTCTGGATGACCACCTTTTCATGTACTGCAAACTTTGTTGTCAGATAGGGATTGTAAAAAATATATATATATACAACAGCTAAAAACCATTTCATTTTTAGAGAGGCGAAGTACTGCATAGCATAATTGCAGTAATAGAATAATAATGTCATAAAAATTACAATTATGCAAGCAAGAAAATATGATTTAGTGTGGTGTCAGGGCTTTCAAAATTCACCCATTCCAAACATGCATTTTTCTTTCAACAAAACAGTGTGTTGCAATGGCAAACAGCACCAGTGATGTTTTTATCCATCTTGAAAGCTGTAGCTGTAGGTTTGAAAACAAACCAACTGATCAGGCACTGCCACTTCCACAGCCTTTTCAAAGGCCTTCTGGTTTTTAAAATTTCAGCAAACTTCCTAAAAGTTTTATTAAATCTTAAATATTTTTGGTCTCCATTTGAGACTGCCTCCTCTAATGTAATTGCATCTTTTGATATAAATGGAAGTTTCACATTTTAAAATATGATTTTATTCACTCTGTATTGTGAGGTGATATGACACAATAGGTATAGAAATCCTAAAAGACAGATTTAATAGATCTAGGATCTCTTATCACATCCCTTTTCAGTTCTTATTTGACAAATGGCTTTCAGATGAGCTCTCCTGAGGAGATAAACCAGAATCTTTTTATCAGTTCCACTGCCCTTTTCATAAAGGTTCTTTTAGCTAATTTTCTTTACTGTGTGCCTTTTTTCCCTCTCAACAGTTTATTAAGCCTTCACTTTATATTAATAAGCATTCTGTATCATATTGGATTTCAAGTAGTGTGAAGAGCTTCCATTTTCCCCCCCTTTTTTTTTAATTTTAAGAGAAGTCATTATTTCCAAGTATTTTTTATTTAACTTATTAGGTATATCAAGCAACATTTTTCAAATTATCTCACTGGCCATATTACATAAGGCACAACTATTGGCATCCAGTACATCACATTCTATATCATCAATATATTTTTAGTGTCTATTTTCATTATTTTCATGAGGGAAATGCATCACATGCCTTCTCACACAGTATCCAGGAAATCTCAGGGAAGGCCGTGAATCATAGAATGGTTTGGGTTGGAAGGGACCTTAGAGATCATCTAGTTCCAACCCCCCTGCCATGGGCAGGGGCACCTTCCACCAGACCAGGTTTCTCAAAGCCCCATCCAACCTGCCCTTGAACACTGCCAGGGATGGGGCATCCACAACTTCTCTGGGCAACCTGTTCCAGTGCCTCAGCACCCTCATAGTGAAGAAATAATGAAGTGTTACTGTTAATGTTAAATTCATGCACCTTTCAGGGATTTATTTTAACACAGTTTCTGCTGCTATGCAATGCATGGTTTCTCACATAGCTGCTTATTGCATTTGGTTTGGGAATCCCTGTGAATGCTTTTTCTCCTGCTATATATGTTTATTGGGTGCAGGTGGCCAGCTGCTGGCAGGGGGTCTCTGTGAGAAGAGGCCAGGGCTGCCCTGCACCGGCCACAGCCAGTTCCGGTCAGGTCCAGAGGCCCCACAGCTGAGCCCGGGAGAGGGGAGGGTGGAGAAAAGATGTTGTTTTAATGCCTGTCTTTCTATTTCTCAATACCCAAATCTGTTTCAAATGGCAATTAAACCAAATTTCCCCAAGTCAAGTCTCTTTTGCCCATCACAGTAATTGGTACGTGAGCTCCCTGCCTTTGTCTCAACACACAAGCCTCTTTCTCCCCCACCACACTGAGGAGGATGAGTGAGCGAGTGGCTGGGTGGGCGTTTGGCCCTTAGCCAGCGCTACCCACCGCCACAACATGCTATTGAATGCTTCTCCCCACAGACTATGACTGTCACTTTGCCAGAAACAGTAGCAGCAGACCTGGGAGAGACGGTTAAAGTTGGCTCTAATCCACAGCATGCATTTGGGAAATTGCTTTCCACGTCGTGCAAAGTTTATTCCCAACATGGAAGCTGATGGAGCCCCTGAGCCATGAGTCTGTTCTTCTGCTGTTGTGAACCCCCATGCAATATCTGTTTTTCTAGAAAGGCTGGTTTTAACTACCACAAAACAGTCCCTTCACCCTCCCCTTTCTCAGCCCTCCACAGGATGCAGGCTTGGCAGTTTATCATCTATATTTAGCATCTGGCTCTAGGGAGATAGCTAAGACCCCATCCACCCCCACCACAGACTTACTTGCTATATGCAATAAAAGATTATTAATAAAGCACTGCCCATTCCCCTTTGAAGACAGCATTTCTTACCCTGCAGATACAAATATCTCTCTGCTTTCCAAGAAAAAAAAGTCTCTCTTTCTCACACATACATACATACTCACTTGCATTGGTATGTAGAGAGACAGATATATAAAAAGGCTGGTCATTTCTGTTTCATCTTAAGAAAGGCAGTCGCCTCCAGTTTTTAGCTCAGTTAAAAAAAAAAGAGATCTGATTGTGTTTAGCAGTAAAGTTTGGAAGCAACTTTGTAAGCTTATTAATTAAACAGTGTTGGTGTTGCTGAAGGAAGTAGGTTGAGATAGTCTGAGAAAATATGAACAGCATCCTTTCAAAAGTTTATGTAAATATTACAAAATTGGAGGCATCACCCTGTTTATCCCAGAAGGGAAAAAAGAGAAAATTCATACCTCCATCCAAACTGAGTTCTTTGCTCTTTCTACAGAATTTTATTCCGTTACTTTTGACTTTATATACAAAACACAGGAAAAAAAGATGGGAACTAATTAAAATAAATTGAACTATTTGAGCAGGAACCAAGAAACAAACACCCAATGGGGGACCTGAACTGTCTATTAAAGAAGAACTATTCATAATATAACTGTCCTCACAAGTTCTTCCATCTATCATATGTCCTTTAAAAAACCCAAACCAAACAAATAGGAAGAAAAAAATAAATTGTTTCTTACTGCATATCCAAAGAATCCCCAGTTTTTTTCCCATTTCCTGGTAAATATGTATGTAAACACTTCTAATATTACTCTATTAAAATATGATTTTAACTAAGACAGGGACATTATTCCCATTGCCCTCTTATCCCAACAAATTACAGGCACTGCATAATTCTACATTTAAACGTGATTTTTTAGACTAACTTCCTTCATCATTCACTGCCTATCCATAATTTTAAACAAACCTGGGGAAAAAAAAATTATCAACAGCCTTGAGCTTGTAAGTGTTCTTGTGTTCTTTTTCCAACTCTGGGTTCTCTTTATAAGAATGATCTGTTGGACACATATATTAATTGTTTACCACCATTTCGATTATCCATGCAGTGCAGAAATTACATTGCTTCACAAGAATTTTAATTTGTGGTTTCTTTTTTTTTTTTTTTTTTGGTAAGTGAAAGTCTTACAAGACTTCAAAGAACAAAGGATATGCAGATTTCTTTCATTCTGACTTATTTGAGAGAATATGAAATGTTATTTTCCAAGGGGCATCAGAGAACTTCAGCATGACAATTGTTGTGTTCCAGTTAAAGAGAGCTCATTAAATCATGGCTTAGAGACCAGATAATGGGGGAGTGTAAGTGACTGAACTTTACAGATTTAGTCTGCCTTGTATGGAAATTCAACTTCTGCACTCCTTGCAGTTTTTCTCCCCAGAATAAAGTAGATTCATTATTAATATGAAGGAACTCTTGGGGCAGTTTCTTTACCAGTTTTGGTATCTTGATCAAGAATTTAGATAAAATATACCAAAGGACCTTATGACCAAAACAGTATTCTCATGGCTATTCATATCCTATCAAAGAATTGTAATTTAAAAATGTATTTCAGCAATGAAAGCTGCTCTTTTCAAGAGAGGTACTTAAACTACTAGTTCCACTGAGATTAAATTGCACTTTTTCATGAATAAATGCTGTCTTATATCAGGCTCACAAGCAATGATCTCAACTTTAGGCCAATTATCCATGTGAACAACCTTGCACCAGTCTGAGTAACTGAGTCAAAATCTGGCTTCACATTCATGAACAGTCTTGGACTATGAATTTCAAGTACATGTAAGGAGTTAAAACCTAATCCAGGAAAAGCACTCAGGTGCATGAGTGCTCTGTTCAGCTGCATCATATTTGCCAAATTAGGGTCATACCTTCTGGTCTTGAAGAGCACTAAATATTCTTCTGCAGGTTCTGATCATTAAATATTAGGCATTCCTAAAGACATGTCTGAAATGCCAACTACACTGGGAGACAATTACATTGTCATTCCTAGCAGAGGGCTGTGCAAGGTAATGTGGGACTACAGGAAGAGCTAGCCTTGTTTTGCACATAGCTTTAGCCTTACAGGTAGTTAGTTAATCAGGTACTTATCCAGGTACTACACTCCGATACAATTTTTTTTTAATTATGAAAAGTATTATTTGCCTCAGTAATAATGCGCAGATAGAACTTACTTAGTACAAATCACTTATTTCAGAAGACCCTCAAGCTAGCACTCTATTCATTAACACTACAAACATGAGATATGAAGCAAATAGACTCTATGCCTACATTTTCTTATCAGTAGGTTACATTAATGGTAGAAAGCGATTAATACTGTAAGAAAAAAAGAAAAATCGTTGAATCTACCTATAAAGATTCCTGTCAGAGTTCTCATTTACATTCATCCCCTTCTATTCCAGCAGTGAAAAGACGTCTTACAGTAAGCAATTCCTGATCACTAGCTTGCTTTCTGTCAAGTGGTTTGTAGTTAACAAATGCTCTCATAAGGCCACTCATGCAATATAGAAACCTGTGGGTCAGCAATAACTTCCAGCAGTTAATCTGGCCCTAGGAAAGCATCTTTGCATGACAGAGGAGAGCTTTACATAAAGGTCCCATCACCTACCATGTCAAGAATTTCACAGAGGTACAAAACCCAAAACTGTACTGGAATTTTAAAAATTTAAGTAACCTACAAGAATGTGATACACGAGTGAAAGACTCCTCTAGAAAACAGAATGCAAAAGAAAGGAGACTGAACAGAAAGCCCAAGCCAGTGGGGGGAATTTGCAGAAGAGCTCGCTGAGCACAGTTTCATAAACACAACAAAGAAACCCAGTCATTCTGAGAGCTTTCAGCACATATCCAAACAGCATTTGCAATTAGCCTACAGTCACACCTACTCTGACATCTGGATTCATTAGGGCTTCATTAGGACTCACTTCTGGCTTAGAGCAGATTTCAGTGGAATACAAGATGTATATATGTTGTCTGTGCAACGCAGAACTCAGGTGGTGAGTTACATGTGACATCAGCTGCACAAAAATGTAGCATTTACTAAAAAAACTGCATGAGAATTTTTATGGATATGAAAAAAAAAAAATAAAAAAAAAAAAGCCAAGCACTAAAACCAGTTCAGGACTCCCTTATTTTGGACAAAGAAGTCAATTGCTGGATCCTCAAAGCAGTCCTGGATTTTTATGTAGCATCATCAAAATGTTGGTGTTAAGAGAGGGCAAAATAGCTGATGTGGCTGCAGAAATATATTCAGTCCGTGTCCCGAATGCTGTGACTTTTAGATTCTTACCTCCCGGTTCTTCTCCACAACAGAAAGCTCATTTATTTATTTCTAAGAAAACTCAGGTTTGCAGCAATCTGATATTTTAATAATGATATTACATGTCATGATGCTCATGGTTTATATGTGAGATCTGGCAACTCTGCAAACTGTAGAACTGCATGGAGCTGTGCTTATGCATGTACATATTAATTGAACATTTGGGCTGTAGTTTTCTCCTATTACCACCGTTTTCAAGCATCATGCTGTAGAGGAAAGGTTAGAGTTCTATGCATTCATGCTTTCATTGGAATTCAGATAGGCTGCAGGTTGCACTTGATTTGCTTGAAAAACACCAGAAATATTAAATTTTTGGTCTTCTTGTCAAGAATTCTGTGCTTATGTCAAAAGCAGATCTTTTTAAGGTTACCGTTTAGAGGAGTAACATCAACAGAAGTCAGAGGAATGTTCAATATCCTTACATTCCTCATTTTTTAATTTTCCTAAGGAAGAAAAATGAATTCTGACTTACTTCTCAGCATGATAATTTTATTTCACAATAGTTTATTGTTGTCTATCTGTAAAATTGTTTATGTTTATACCATACAATAAAGTATATGTAAACATTTCAAGATCAAAAGGTTAAGCTGTCCCTTACTGTGGATTTATCATCACTGTTTTTATTCTCTTGTCACAGATTTCTGGACTGGCAGTTGTCAGAAACCTTTAAACTCTCCAAATTCCTATACTGACACCATATTCCCCAAGTGAAAAGCTTATATCTAATTGCAGCACAAACTCTGAGGAGAAAAAATATTTACCATTTACGCTAAATATGATTATTATGAGTCACGATGTAGAACGCATAAATCCTAGTGCCTCCCAGATGGCACGGCTCTCTATCCCACACAATACTGCATCTCTCATCCCAAAGATGTGACCTTTTAAAAAGCAAGTCCCTTGTCATCATTTTCTGTAGAAGAGATGGGCTTTTATAAGGCAGCTTAAGGCCTTTCTGAACCTTCACTGCCAAGTTTAACTTAAAAAAATAAATTATTTCTTACACATCTCCTCAAGGAGTTTATGTTTCTCCTGGGCTTCCAATGACTGTGTCATTTAAAATGAAAAATGAGGTGAGGCCCAGCATAGCTTTTTTTGCCAAGAAAAAAAGCAGGCTCCAGCCTTTCAGTGCTACTCTTTGCAACAAGAATGGTACAAGGATATCAAGGAGTAAATTTTTAGAAGACTAGATTTTGAATCAAATCAACAAGCTGGGAACTGGCTGAAGGAGTTTCTGCAGGCAGATCCCTCATCTGTTTTATTCACCCTTAACAGTAAACTTTTTCTCCAGGGATGCTCAATGGAAATCCCTGAGAACTAGCAGGTAGAGAGAAGGAAAAGTGGCAAGTCCAATGCCAGGAGATCTAAACCACCTGGACCTCTTGGTGATGGTCAAGAGGGATGAGGAGTAAATTCTGAAGATGTTAAGCCCAATTCCTCCCCTTGTTAAGAGCTGCTAGTGAAACTGCATGTGTGTCTGGATTTCCAGTGGACAGGCTGCAGGGCTGCCAGGTGTTCAGAGGCTGCAGACAAATGGCCAATGCTGGTCGCTTTGCACATCAGCATTGAGTCTGGTATTTCTCACTGAAAAGGCTGTTGGGATGTTTTCTGATGGACAGACCAACACAGGCATCCTCATTAAGAATAACTGAATCACCTGAGCTAAGATACTTCCTCATACAAGGTAAACGTGGCCTTGACACAGTTTGGCAAAGAGCTAATGGACAGGGTCTTATGTATTCATGCAGCCTCGGTTCAATCACTACAACCACATGTATGCACATATATACACATGGGTTCACATGTGTTCACTGTATTTTCCAAGACCTCACTTCTTGATGGGTCACAAAGATATAATTTGTTGTTTCCTAGCAGATATTTAAAACCCACTGAAGAGTAAAAGAAACCAGAATGAAAAACTCTTGTTACAGATTTTACTTGGTTGTGAACAAGGTTTAAGATTTAAATGAAACATATTTCATGCCCAGGGAAGTAATTCTGGAGATGAAGCCCTCTGTGTTGTTGAAACAGAAGCTTGTTTTCCCTCCAGGAATTATGAATTGCTTTGTCTGGTTGAGTCTAATTGAGCCAAATGGTAGAGTTATGTCCCCCAAGTGAAGTCATGCCCACTATACAAAGTTTAAATTATCAACAAATTTGTTCTTTTTATGACACCCAAGCAATGACATTAGTATTTGAAAGCAGCTTGTAAAAAAACTCCCCCCAAACTAACCTCACTATTAAGATACTAACATTTTTAAAAATCAAGCTATTTTAAAATTAAAATTAAAGTAAAGTTTCAATTATTTTGCTGCTGCACTCCTTTTTATAAGCATATAAAATTATAGAGTATTTAAGTATATGAAACAGGCACTTGGTACAGAAAATTTTTATTAACTATAAAGACAACACCTCAGCACTAAAGTTTACACACATTTTTTTCTATTTTGGCTTTTTTCTTTTTTAAAATAAATTTTGGTCAGTAGGCTTTTGGGTTTTGCTCATTGCACTAGTGCTGAAAGGAAGCAGGCAGAAGAATATAGTGCATACTTCCACATAAAGAATAGTCAAATTTAAGGGCTAGGTTGCAAATTTAAGGATCTAAAATCAGGAAGTACAAAAGCACACACTTCCTCTGCAACCCTAATGCAGCCAGTGGGATCCATATGCATGCTTCCACTACTCTTTAACTGGAAGCTTAGAGGATGGGTGCTAGAAATTATGAACAAAACAGGACTGTGAATGTGGGCTGTTGCCCACAGAATTACTGGGAGCATGTTGGCCTGGACATTGCATGCCTACCCTTGTTCTATTTGTAATCTTTGTGGGTGCATTTCATCCACAGTACAGCTGTCTGCGGCATTAAGAGGTTGCCAGACTGAAAGCCGGGCCAGTACTTTTTCACGTACAAGCTTCTCAAAGCCTCAGCACTATCCATTTCAATAGCCATTGAGTAAACATGCACTGAACACTTATGCCAAAAATGGGTTTGATAGCAGCTTGTATTTCCACCCTTTGGCTCTAAGGGCACTGCCCAATCCCTCACACCAGGGGCCTGCCAGAGGAAGGAGAGTGCCTGCAAGGAAGACCCAGTTTGCCTTGCCATCCCCTAGCCAGGCACCTCCATTGGCTGATCTCAACATCCTGAACTTTTGGGAAGCAAGAAGTAAGTCTGTCAGCATATTTCCACTTTCTGACTCTAGTGCTGTTATAATTTCAGGATTTCTCATCTGAGCTAGATGAGCTAGACACCAGATGAGATGGTGCTGGCTCAGCCCTCGAATCCAACTCCACCCAATTAATGTGGGGAGCGTGTAATTTGATCCCCTTCAAAATGTTATCAAACCCATGTTTTAACGGCTATTAGATTTCTTTCTTATCATTCTCTGCTCCTGTTTTGTGAGAAGGAACTTAACTAGGGGAAACATAACAGGATATTGCAATGCCAATGTCATGTGGCTAGAGGAAGCTGGCTGACGCATGGTGGACTACATTGCTATGAAGGACAAAAGTAAAAGAAGAATGATAGAGCAGTCATGTACAATCTTCCTACCATTACCTACTGCTGCAGAAGACCTGCACTCTTCCTATTTTTTGATTGTTGCTCAGTGAACCAGGAACATACATTTCTAATTTAACTAAAGCAAACCAGGTTGCCCAGAGGGGTTGTAGATGCCTCATCCCTGGAAACATTCGAGGTCAGGTTGGATGGGGCTCTGAGCAACCTGATCGAGTTGAAGATGTCCCTGCTTATTGCAGGGGGATGGCACTACATGACCTATAAAGGTCCCTTCCAACCCAAACCATTCTATGATTCTATGAAAAGGACACAATTGAATATAATTTTTGGATTTGAAAAACTTGTACATTTTTCACACACATAGAAGAAAACAATTGATCAATACTTAGATTACATCAAGGCCAGGCAGCAACATTCACAATATTAAGGATGTAATCTCAAGTGGAAGAAAAAAAAGGCTTTTCACAAGAGTGCTGTAGCACTGCTGACAATTAAATAGGTATGTTTGTCAAACAAAATTTCTAGTGACAGACCTCAGAGAATTTTATCAAACTATGTGCTAGAGCTGCTTGAAGCTTTTCATGGTTCCCATTACTAGATTTGTAAGGACTTCCAAAGAAAAGATAATACAGTGGAGAACACTTTTCATATAAATAGCAAGTGTGAATCTTAAAATTAAACATTCTTTTTAGTAAAATTTTCCTGAAAAACGTGCCTTTCTGCTTCAGCCATTTGTACACAAATCTGTACATAAGACTTATCCGAAGAGAAATTGCATGGGAAGGGACAAAATTGGGATATCAAATTTTTAGTTCAATATGTAAACATCAAAATAGTTTGCTTTACTGTTTCCAGATCTGTTCCCCCATTTCATTTGGAGACAAAACAGAATGCAGCCTTATTTTATAAAGCTGTAAACTTTATAGTGGTGATAATTTTTCCCAGGACAACTCCAAATAATGATCTAGATTAGCTAAGCTAAAATTTTATGATTGTCTCCTGAAATAAACCTGACTATCAAATAGCAAGCAGCAGCTTGAATTTATAAGCGCTCTTTGTTCCATTTACATCACAGTATCAATTGACTGAGAAGAGACCTTCCTGGATTTCTAGCCCCAGCTATTTCAGGCCACTGCACCTGTTTCATAAGTATCACACAATTTTTAAAGATTCACACGCCTCCTCATCATGTGAGGCTTTTAGCAAAGACATTTTTCTGAAATCTTGTTGGCTATTTAATGTCAGTGTTTAAGACTAAATATGATCTTGAGTGTTGCCATTAGAGATTATAGGAAGTCTGTTTCCTTAATAATGCATGCTTGAAAACGGGACACACATTGCACAGAACTAGCCAAAAGAAACAATTGAACTCGGAAAAAAAATATTTTGCATTAGCCAAGGTACATGCACTGGGAATCCTAGGCGACAAAGAAGTTCAAATAAGATAAGATCAGTTAAAATGCTTGAGTTGAATGGAAAGGTGCATAAGCAAGCTCAGACTGCAAGTGACTACAGACTCAAAAATGCTGTATGGAATAATTAAGACAACAGGAGATTTTGCTTGGCTAAAGGCACTAGAAGAAAACACAGATAGAATTATTATTTTCTTTGTAAAAGAGCCAAGGAAAAAACATATGCTAGGTGAAAAAGAAAGCCCAACCAAGGAATACTTAGAGTGGCCCTGGTGAGCAATTAAAGGATTTGACAGAAGAATAGTGTATGCAAATAAATAATGTTGGTGGTCCCTAATATGGCAGGAATGCACACGCAAACTTGGATTCAATTGAAAGAATAACCTTACAACAGTAGCAGAAAGGCATGGGAAAGATACTATTGTAGGGCAGTAGCCTGTACAGCAAGAAAAGAGATGGGGGTCTTTTGCAGTCTAATAAAAAATAAATGTACATCCATTTAAGCCAAGAAGGAAACAGCACCTTTGACATGAAATTAGAAATTTACTTGCAGTTGATTCGATGAAAGTAATTCCTAGCTGACCCCACATTATGAAAAAAGCTAAACTATACCCAGCATGTCAACTCTCATGTTCAGAATACTTTCTTCCTACTGCCCTGGATACAGTAGCAGAGCTCAAAATATGCTACCAGTGATGTACTGTTGGCTCAGCCTGTCCTCTGAGGAACAAGGCTGTTAGGTGACATGAGGGAAGTGTTGGTCTGTTGCTGCAAAAAGGAAAAGACTAGAGATGTTCTCAAAAGGCTGAAACTACCTCCTATATTTATTGGGGTGGGAGATAAATAAGAGGCTGATAATGTGTAAAACAAGTGTTTCAATGATCATTGACGTGAGAAATAAAAATAGAAACAAATAATTAAAAATACTCTGAAAATCTCAGCTTTATCTTCCCTTCTCTATGCAGTGGGCATCTAATTCATGCCATCTTGTCTCTGTAACCACTCCACTCTTCTCTTTTCATCTCTAGTTCCCAGTACCTTCATGCTAGATAGCTCTCTGCCCTAGTTCCCCTGTCTGGCCTTAATCACACCTGCCTCCACCACCTTCTTGTAGGTTGAGGTCACACTTCTGTATCCCAGTTGAATCTCTTCCTCCTTAGGGCTAAGGGGTGGAAAGCATGGGAGACGTGATGTCTTAGCCCACAATTCCCAAAGCCACTTCCACCTCACTTCAGGCACAGTTCTGGGGAAAAATCTCTTTCAGTCAGAAGGGCTCAAACCTGGACCATACTTAGTCACATAAGATTGGATAGTTTGAGGCAGAATGATCATAAGGGCAAACACTGTCAAGTGGGCCAGGGTGTAATGAGGGCAGATCATCTCTGGAGAAATCTGGTGCCCTGTTGAAAAAGTCTGTTGACCATACCGAGAAAGCCTTTTTCAGAGGCTTTTGACACTAGCTAAAGGTGGGTTATTTTTCGTGGAAACAGAGAACATTTGCAGGTAACAATTCATCGCCTCAAGTGTTGGCACTAAAACGTGGGGTTTGCTGGGTTGAGAGGAGGAGAAAACAGTGCTGATGGTTCTTAAAAATACTTTCAGATTTATTCTTTCAAGTGACTTAAACATGGTATTTCCCCCTAATCATCATCTTATAAATAGCTGTGCCATGTTGGTCTGAAGCTTTCACAGAGACTTGCTGGATACAAGCAGCCAGAGGCACACGCACAGCATGGAAAACTCTAACCTGAGGAGTTTACAGTTGATAAAATCCTCAAACACTAAAAGCAAGGTTATGAGAGACAAACCAGGCTGTTCTTTTAGCTAAGGCTAGGCTGTGCCACCCACAGCCACACGGATTATGCAGAGGACACCCACAACATGCTCTCTCTCAGGGTCTGACTGATGCTTTCCTGTTCCGTTATTCTCTGAAACAGAATTAAAATTCAGTCAGGCTGAAAGGAGCCTTTTACTCTGTGTATGAGGGGAAATAACAACAACTGTGCAATTCATAAAAACCTTCTAGCGTGCATATACACATGCATGCCTTCACTGATAAATCCAAAATGGAGGTAAACATAGAGGAGGCATTAAGTTGTCTTTTCCAGGAGGGAGAGAAATCTGTGTGACAAGTTTATTGAAGCATTTTGCAGAAATCCAGGATACTATTCAACACACACAGTAAGTTCTTATTAAAGGCTGCATTTTACCATAAACAGCAATTTTGGATGACAATGTTGTGCATTCGTCATCAAACATTACTGTTGTTTGCAAACACCAAGAGGGATCCATCTGCTGTTATTTTTTACAATGATATAAATAAGAATATTTAAGTAGATACACATTTTATGTATAAAAATGTATCAGTCTGAAGCACCTAAGCCAGAGAATCAAGATCAGATGAAAGAGAAATTTAAGCCAGAAATTATAGCATTTTAAAGTGAAGTTTAAGGCAAACAGTAAACTATTTTCTGAATAAAGTAAATTCTGGTAACAAATTTAACATATTTGTCACTTCCTAATAAAGTCAGGGAAAATGTTCTGCGGAAATTGCTTTGAAGCAAAATATGAAAGTACTTGCTTTCCAAAGGATGCTTTGCCAAGGAACAGAGCATCCAAAGCCATAGCAATTTTATTTGAATAAGCTGCCATCGTGCTACAGAGGAGTTTTAGTTCAACTATTCCAGCACCCGATCTCTTCTATAGAATAGGTTCTCCAGCCCTGAGACACTGGAAAGAGTCTCTTGCAAAGATCAGTCAATAGATCATTAGCATGTACATGTTGGTGTCATGGTTTAAACCCAGCCAGCAACAAAGCACCATGAGGCCGCTCGCTCACTCCTCCCTTGCGGTTGGATGAGGAGGAGAAAATGTAATGAAAATCTCATGGGTTGACACAAGGACAGGGAGGGATCACTCACACGTTATGGTCATGGGCAAGAAACAGACTTAACTTGGGGGAAAAGAAACCCAAATCAATTTAATTTGTTACCAATCAAATCAAAACAGGATAATTAGAAGTAAAATGAAATCTTAAAACACCTTTCCCCTACCCCTCCCTCCTTTCCTGGCTCAACTCCATTCCCGTTTTTGTCTACCTCCTGACCACCCCCAGCATCGCAGGGCGACCGGGAATGGGGGTCAGTTCATCACACGTTGTCCCTGACACTCCTTCCTCCTCAGAGGGAGGACTCCTCACTCTTCCCCTGCTCCAGCATGGGGTCCCTCCCATGGCAGACAGTCCTTCACAAACTTCTCCTTCATGGGTCCTTCCCACAGGCGGCAGTCCTTCACGAACTGCTCCAGTGCAGGTCCTTTCTGCAGGCTGCAGTCCTTCAGTCACAGACTGCTCCAGCACAGGCTTTCCCATGGAGTCATGGCCATCTTTGGGGGCATCTCCCTACTCCAGCATGGGGTCCTCCACAGGCTGCAGGGGCCTCCCCTCCTCCAGCACACCTCCTCCCCCTCCTCCTTCACTGACCTCAGTAACTGCAGAGGGGTTCCTCTCACATTCCAATCCCACCACTCACTGCAGATTTTCCCTTCTTAAATCTGTCCTCCCAGAGGCACTGACACCGTCCCTGATGGGCTTGGCCTTGGCCAGCAGCAGGTCTGACTTGGAGCTGGGGAAGCTTCTCGCAGCTTCTCACAGGAGCCACCCCTGCAGCCCCTCCTCTGCTACCAACACCCCCCACCCCTAAAACCCAATATGTTGGTAATAAAAGTTTCAGCTGACATGGAGAAATAAGTACCTCTGTGTTAGTCTGCTGCTGAGGAGTACTAGCTGCTTAACTGTTGTCTGGGTGATGATTCAGCATTTCAAGTGAAGCCCTGAAAGCAAGTTGGAGACAGTAGATGCTTTCATAGGTTCTGTTTTTCAGGAAAGCTACTGCACAGATTCCTCAGCTTTGCCCCATATTCTCTCCCACAAAGAGAATACAAAATTATAATGAAGGCAAAGCACAGTCTACATGTACAAAACAGGTTCACCTACTCCCCAAAGCACAACTATGCAAAGGTGAAAGTGAAAAAAAGGATACTTTCAAGTCAGTGAGAATGTACTCTCTGATTATGTGCTTTGGGGCCTGCATTACAGTAGCAGTTCGTACTCTAAGCATGAGAGGGATTACAAATTTGCTTGCTACGGCAACATGTGTTTGCCAATTAACTGCATCTAGCTGTTCCCAAAGAAATGTACCACCAAAATATTAAAAAGATCTCTTGGTTTAGCTTAAGGCCATATTTCTTTCTTCAGAGGAGACTGCAAAACCTGTAATTCTCAATACAACAATAAAATACCAGCTTCCATACACAAAAATTAGTGACCCCTGGTTGTACATATTATTCTATTAGGTTCTAAGCCATGCCCATTATCCAGCCTGTGTATTATACCTTCCTCAGGTGACAGTGGTATTTAGACACCTAGACAAGTTGTTATCTTACTGGAAAAGTATCCCATCAACTGAGTAAAACACTATATTATAGTGCGGCATTATCCGTGAAGCTTGCCCTCTGCTACTATCTCTTTCCATTGTCAGAAAAGTCAGAGTATGGTTTCCCCCAGAGAAAGAGTTACAGCTAGAACTGAATTTGCTATAAAGGCCTCTTCTGTTCCCCCACTGATAGTACAGAGCAAGAAATACTATAGAATTAAGCCCCTGAGATAAGTTGCTCCCCTAATAGCAGAAGGATTGCTGTTACCTTTGAAGTCTAAATCTGCCACTGTCTTTACATAACATTCATTTTTTTTCTATCTTATCTTCAGAAGCATCAACGAGCATATTCTACTTTTTATTTGTAATTTTAGATGAGAGCTGGAAGGAATAAGACTTGAGCAAGTCAACTTCTCCACAGTTCCAAAAAAACCAAAAAAAAAGAAAAAAAAAAGGGTATTACAGGTAGGGAAGGCTTACTGTTAAACTAATCGCATTTTGTTCATTCCTTTACCAAAGCAACATTGTTCTCCAAAATATATTCTGAAGTACTTGACTCAATCTGATTTTAGAAGGTTTAATGCAGTACTATAGGCTTTACTTGGGAGTTGCTCCCAAAGCCAGTAAGGCATTTAACTGGAACTTTTCCTCAAGGTTTGACTTCTACGCAGTCAAGAAAGGAATCTTTTTCTTGATAGGTGAAACATGCTGCCTTCAGGATACTTTTTTCTTTAGCACAAAATTCACAATGCCCAGTTTGGGACAGTAGATTATGAGCCAAATCAAACTCCTTTTACCTAAGGGCAGGTAAGAATCACTTCCAAAACTAACTTTCAGTTCTAGCATGGCAGCACAGGATGGAAACAGTTTTAATAAGTCCTCTCATCCAATTTCTAGTTGCACATGGAAGAATTAGACAGAAGTTAAGTGTTTTTCTTTTGACAGCTCTTCAAAATTTGATATTCGGAATGATATTTCAAGGTAATTTTATTTTACCTAGAACAGACCAATAGCCAACATACGACATCCTTATTATGTGAGCCAGGTTGTTTTGCTGTATAGATGCACTGATACACCAGGAACTTCTTTCCAAGATGTCAAAGGTCCCCAGTTTATTTCATCCAGTCAAAACCCTTGACTGAAATTGTAATTTATTCTTTTTTGGTTCAAAGGATGCTGCCATAGTGGCACGTGCTGTGCTTACAAGAACAACCACCATAGTGCAGTAGATTGAGCAGTGATAAACAGAGGGAAGTGAAACGAAATGCAGGCACAGCCAAAATTGTCATTTTACTGAAAGAGACACTTGATGACATATTCAGCCCTACACAATAAACATGCTTAGACCACCATATTTACAGGTAACTGAATAGCATGAATATGTGGATGACTCAGAGCCTGGCAGCAGGAACACAACTTTTTTTAACGAATATTTGTGATCTTTAAGGAAACAAAAGATACACATAAACATACTAGCTCCTAGTTCTGGAAAAATGAACTCTGAACAATGAAATGGAAAAACTAACTGAAAGATATGATTTGTGTGCAAGAAAATTTCTACTAAATCATTAAGTTTTAATTCATATATTTTTCTCAAGCCTGCAAGTGGCACTTATTCCTGAACAAAAATGTTCCATATCAGCTTCATTTGATGTGGGGAAAAAAAAAAGAAAATTGAGCACATGCTAAAAATCCCCAAGAAGCCATTTTTCCAAAGTTAGAGTATGCATACAGATACATTACCATGCAAACCTTCTGCCTAAAGAGTTCTGAAGTTGGCTAATGTAAGGAGAGAAAAGAAGCATCTCTTTAATCTCCTCTTGCCCCCCTACGTGTTTGTTTGTAATACTCTGCTGTATTATCACAGTACCTCAAAATGAGCTGTTCAGTGCTTTCTTGTTCCTTCCTACAGAGTGCTTCTGCTGTATCCATTACCTGGATCATTCTGCATCCTAAATCACATCACCTTTTACTTCCAAGTCTGTTGTTCTCAGCAGAGATCATTTTCTGACATGGAAACTATTGTCAATGGCACATCTCAGGGATCAAGGGAGATGAAGACTTGCCAATTAAAGCTGTATTGTTCTGGACAATATAAATTGATCATGTGAGGCCATATATTGCATTTGTTCACTCACATGTTAGCATGCCATTGTGGAAGCATTCTTAGAGGGAAAAAGGACGTGTGAGCAATCCAGCCTATGTAAGTGAGATTTAGGCTTATAG
>JAVJGG010000009.1:6325297-6340722 GCA_035590195.1 Aviceda cuculoides
ACTTTTTACAAGGACATGTAGTGATAGGATGAGGGGTAGTGGCTTTAAACTGAAAAAGGGTAGATTTAGATTAGATGTAAGGAAGAAGTTCTTCACTGTGAGGGTGGTGAGGCACTGGACCAGGTTGCCCAGAGAGGCTGTGGATGCCCCATCCCTGGAAGTGTTCAAGGCCAGGTTGGATGGGGCTTTGAGAAACCTGGTCTGGTGGAAGGTGGCCCTGTCCATGGCATGGGGGTTGGAACTAGGTGATCTCTAAGGTCCCTTCCAACCCAAACCATTCTATGATTCTATATCCTGGAAAGGAACAGGCTCCAGTTGTCTATTTTTCTAATAAGAAATTTGACTGAGTATTTTTATGCCAGTAAGTATAAACATATCCCAGGTGGCTTTGGCTGTGTTACTCAGGTCTAAGGGGAGAGCAATGCGTATACCTCAGCAACATCTTCAGCTGGAAGCAAACAGCAGACCAAGATTTCCTGTGATGCTGTCCACATCAGCAGATGCCCAGGCTGGATGTAGCCTTTTTCAGACTTGAGCTAGAAGGTCTATGTGATTCACCACAGTCCAGGCTCTTCCAGACAAATCACAAGCCAATAAATCCAGCAAGCCCAGCTATAAAGCTGTGTATTCTCAAGATATGTAGGCAGCCTCCCACAACCCTACTAGTCTTGGAGGCCTCTTCATCAAGACTCACAGTGTAGGGCTTTTTCATCAGCAAGTTAATCAGGACAGCATTGCAGCATGTCTGGAATAAAACTTTAGTCTCCTTGATGATGAGCCTTCCATCTCGGTAGCTGTGCCCTTGTTTTCCCATCTTTGTTCAGTCATGAGCGCTGCTTCAGCCACGGTATGTGGTTTAGTCATAGTATGAGAATAAACCATTGTCAAGCAGCTGTGGAAAAGGCAGAAGCCACCAGAGGCAGTTCCTAGCAGTCTTGAAAAGGCAATAGGAAGACCTTATGGGATATATGGTTCTGGTCAGCTGTATTCACATTTGAATTAGTGTTTGAGAGGGAGCAAAAACACCCACTAGGAATACAGATATTTTATTTTATAGCAGAGAATGAGAAGTATTTAAGCCAGAGCTTCTTGAAACCAAAGGTTGGTACTAGCAAAAGAACAAATGGCTATGAGCTAGTTTTGTTTGTGAATTGTTTCGAACGATGAGAGCAGTGAAGCTCCTGCACAAGTTCCTAACCAGTACAGTATGTACAGGCAGTCTGACCAATGATACACTGGAGGTTCACATAGGTAGGAAAAGCATTTATGTTCTGCCATTCAGTGGCACAGAAGCTCCAATGCAGTTGCTTTTATAAGTTTCCCAAAGATCATCTGTTGGTCTTTTCTGCTGCCAAATTCTCTCATTAACCACCTCCTTCCACCACTATCCAGCAAGCCCCTCTCTATACCTCCCCCACCCAACCCCCCCGCTCATCAATCTAACCTTGCTGGCTTCAGCCCAGCTGTGTTGATGAGCTGGCATCTGCTCTTTCGTGAACAGAGCTGTTCAATCTCCCCAGGCTTTGGCATTTGCTGATTACAAGAGTAGTACCAGTTCAGTTTTTTGACAACACTCTCCATTACCAGATCATCTTTCTCTATTCATGGTACGCTACAGTGTTTGAGGAAATCCCATAAATAGGCTGACTTACTCCATTATAAAAAACATCCTTCTGAGCAAATGTCTGCAATTTGTTCAACTTAACTGAATTCTAGATGCTGAATCCTTTTTGCACTTCTGGTTTGTTTTTCTGTTCATTTCCCTCCCTACTCAGAAAACTGACAAAATTATCGTTGTTTTTACCCTCTTTAACTCCCTTCCTCATTTCTCTCCTATAATACTTTCCATTCCCCTGAAACAAATATTTCTCATCTGCTCTCTCCCCACTCTCTCTCCTATTTGTTGCAGTTTTTAAGATGCCTCTTATCTGTTTCCTTCCCTTTCTTACTCTGTTTAAGCTCTCATTCTCTTGTGGTTTACCTCCCACCCTTCCCCCATCACACAGTGAGTGTGATTTAATAATTCATTTCTAGTTCCTCCCTACCGTCTCTCCTGTGACTCTACCCATCTCACAATTACTGTTGTATCACCTCATTCATTTTTATGAAATACACATTTTATAATCCCTCCCCCCAATTCCAGGTTAGGCTCTCTGAAGTCTGCCTTCTGTCTCTTGCACTCCACTGAAACAGTCTTTGGCAAGGACTTCCATCAAACCTAAAGCTGCATGGGTATAATCTTTCTTATCGCACCATTTATCAGCACTCTCAACACCAGCTGTATTCCTTTCTTGATTTTTTTTTTTTTAACATTGGCTTCCACATCAGTAAGATTAATAACTGACAGCTAATAGAACGTTTTCTTGGAAAAAATCAATTAAATTCACTTGGATTTCCTTAAGTAACTATCAGGGGCCCTTTCTCCTTTGCCAGTTACACAACTAAATGCATTGTACTTGGGTGCGCTCCTCTGAAGCACACCTCCACCCTAGCCACAGACAGAATATTGGACTAAAAGGCAAAGAAACTGGGGCTGATCTTTGCTTATATTCTTATCTCTCAGAGACCTAAGGGATTAATTCATAACATTTTTCCCTCTTTATGAATTCTCCAAGAAGTATAAAGAATCCTCTTATCTGTACTTCATTAAAAGTATTCTCAAATTTCTTCAGTAAATAATTTTAGTCTTGTACATACTTTTAGCCTTCTCTATTAAAATCAAGTATATATGCTGCAATACAAGCTGCAACCTTCTAAATTAACTTGTAGAACTACCACAAGTTTTAAAGCACTCTGTACAGCTGATTGTAATATGCACTATCAGTGATGTAAGTTGCATTAAGCGTTCAAGCGGGTTCCAAAAGCAATACATTTTAAATTACATAACTGACCAAATGCAAGCCATTAAATGCAGATTCTTAATTCAAATATGCAGTTAATTTTCCTATCAATATGCAAGTATTTAAAATGAATGCTAAGATTTTCATGAACATACACACAAGTAAGATTAAGTTTGGTTTTGGATAAGCCATACAAAATTACTCATTGGCTGTTCAAACCCACTGCTTGGGCGCAGCACAATCTTTTTCTTTTAGTTTTTGTATTGTAGAACTCCAGATGTCAAGTGATTTAGAAAAATTACATGTTCTGCAATGTAAGAGAAAACAATACAATGTGCTGGCAGAGCGCTTAGCACAGTGGGGTTGCTGTCTCTTGTGGTCTGTGAGCACTGCCCTAGGAAACATGATTAACAAATTGTAGTTCAACTGTAGAACACATGTTGCTGCTCTTTGTTTAGCATGCCAGGAAGTGAAGTGGGAGGAAGATCCTCATTTATCACTGGTATATGACCATACCCTATTTACTTGAACTAAAAGACAGGTAGAAGTATCATACTTAAACTCATTTGTATTTGTGACAATATTAAAATTGAATCAGGAGCAACTTCACTACAATTTGGATGGGAACTGTTTTGAAACCCAGTTTTCTTCACTCATAGGATTATGATCATCCCTTCCCATTCTGGAAGGGCATAAAAAAATATCCATTGTACCAAAGTTCTGATCAAGCCTTGTATCAAATTTTACCACAACTTTTCACAGAATAATTTAGATTGGAAAGGATTTCCAGGGGTCATCTAATCCCACTCTCTGCTCAAAGCAAGGCTGACTTCAAAGTCAGGTGAGGCGGCTCAGGGCAATGTCTAGCCAAGGTCTGGAGAGTTCCAAAGCTTCTCCAGATGATTTGTTCCAGTGTTTGACCACTGTCATTGTGAAAGTTTTCCTTTATAACCCACGATTTTCCATGCAGCAATTTGCAACAAGTGACTATTATTCTTTCACTGTGCAGCTCAGAGAAAAGCCTGTCTCCCATCTTCTCTAGAAAGACTTCTACAGGGAGCTGAAGATCCCCTCCAATGCCTTCTCTTCTCCAGGCTAAACAGTCCCAGTGCCCTCAGTCTCTCTTGATATGCCACATCCTCCAGCCTCTTCACCACCTTGGCAGCCCTCCACTGGACTGGATCCAGTTTGTTAGTCTCCCGTACTGTGGAGGGACAAAACCAGGCATGGTACTTCCAACACTCAAGTGCTGGAGAGAAGGGAACAGTCCCTTCCGTCAACCCCACAGCTACACTGTGGCTAATGCAGCCCCCTGCATTGTCAACTGACTGCAGCAAGAGCATGCAGCAACTTGTCCTCCTCCAGAGCCATCCACACAGTTATTCCTTCCCAGTCAGGGGCAGGACTTCCCACTTGCTTTTGCTGGACTTACAAGGTCTCTGCCAAGGCAGTCCTCTAGCCTTTTGAGGTCCCTCTGGGTGGCAGAGGTCTGCAAGTCTCAGGCGGATGCATTTTGCCCTGCTATTCATTAATCATTTGCATGATTATACTGCATTATAACTTTGTACAGAAGTCAGAACAAAACAGTTTTTTCATACCTAAAAATCTGCTTTTGTTATTAATCATGTTGACAAAGCTATTAAGAATGTTTTTAATATTACTGAAAATCAGCATTCTCTGACAAAATTATTCTGACGCGAAAACATCAAGTCTTCTTTGGATTGAGTTAACACTTACTACATGCATAGGGAATTATGTCCTGGTCTGGTCAAGCAGTAGACCAAGTCCTATTTTTAGTATGTGACTTTTCAGCAGAATTTGGGATTTTGAGACAAGCACCTGTCAGGAAGCAGATACGTATCAGAAGGGCAACTGTGAAACCTGAAGAATTTTCCAAAGTACCTCTCCATGAGGATCTAGTGCTTACTTTTGCCTGTATGAATTGCAGATTCCTCTTCCCCACTCCTTCACCAGTAGGACTAGGGAATGTGTCACAGCTCCCCTAAAATTACTGAAATAGGACAGAGCAAAACAAGTTTTAAGGCATCGTCCTACAGAGGACAAGCCCACTCTACTAAATACACAATAGTATGTTCCATGTTTGTTAAGATCTTGAAAGTGAGCTTCTTTCATAGCTTTATTCTACTATACCAATCAACATGAAAGATAAGCTTTATTTTTACAGGCTTATTCAGTTTAAGCAAACATCTTCCATTTTATATGGAAACTGCAAACGAATGAGAGATTTCTGATTTTCTGTTCTGAAAGCATTCAATTATACAGGTATGACCTAGGTGAAATAAGCTTTGCCTCATGGTAAGTTTAGTGGGATTTAACATATGCTGATCTCAGAAGTGCCATTACTTTCCCATAAACGAGCTGCAGCTAGACATGTGCTGAAGTAGCTAAGCTAGGGTTTATACCGCCTCTCACAGCAGCAGAAGGAACTGCATTAATAGATATAAATTGATTTCCCTATTTAGTTTGATGGATACAGACAGTAACTGGCATTCTCTATTTTTTCAAGCTTCCATACTATCCGAATAAGGTGCTACCCACTTTGCACCCACAGCTCTCTAAAGCCCTTCATGCATTACACAAAGACAGAGGTGGGGCCCCAGAAGATCTGTTTATATCAGTCTTGCAGAGAACAGAGAGAGTATTTTGATGAGAAGGGTGGGATATGCATCAGCACTTTATTATAGCAGGGGTCTGTCATAAGCTTCAGATGTGGATATGAATATCCCAAAATACAGAAGCATGTGGTCATCCTTTTGAGGCATTGGGGCTGCAGTCTAATGACAAAGAACTGCAATCAATAAAATGCCTGATGTGTTTAATAGTTACTAACTTCTGCTACCAGGCTAAACTGGCAGCATGTTTCTTTCTAGTTAGAGGTGTAAAATAAGAAAACCAAACATCCAAATTGCCAGGCAATGCTCAACTAAAATAAAGGACTTTTCACATATATTCCCACTTGACAGACCATAAAAGAGAAAATTGGTCCACTAAAAAGTGATAGTAGGGAATTGGCGACGAGGATGAAGATGGCAGATTTGTTAAAGTTATTTTGCTCCAAACTTTCCAGAGGACAAAGAAGATGGAGCTTTGTTTTCTAGTCACAGGACATACTCCAGAGGATGGGAAAACAGGAAACCTACAACCGCTATTGAACGAAAAAGCCACAAAATATATTGTGGCAAACAAATTATAGCCTAGTTAGTGTAGTTAAGGGAGAAGGGGGATAGGTGAAGAAACATTTTGAAGGACATATTATGAAGACCTTTAAGTGAATAATTTGATTCTAAATATCCAATGTGGACCTGTAAGAGTCCTGTTTAAACTAACTCACTTTCGTTCTTAAGAGATAGTACTGCTGCAGCAGGAGCAAGGGAACTGCAGTATTTCATACACTTACATTTTCAAAGAGTAATAAGGTTCCACAGTGAAGATAATTGAAAAAGGCAGAGAGTTATGGTACATAGGTTAAAATAATAGCTTTAGGATAGAAAATTAGCTCAAAAATAGGAAACAGTGAAGAGGTAATAAGGGCTGTGAAAGAAAAGAGTTTACTAGTGAGGTATCTCGGAGGTCAGGTAGCTTTTAACTAATGCATGCAAACAATTTTGATAAGAGGAAATTTCACCTCTTCTGTGCCTGCTGCAGTTGTTTTATCCACAGGGACTGAACAAGCACAGAATATACAATGGAGACCCAGGACGTATAGAGAAGAGGTGAAGGTTGGTCTTAGTTCGTTGACAAAATAAAGACAGCAAATGCCACACAACCTTGATTATACAAAGGTATACAAGGATACCATGTGGCTCACACAACCACAATGGCAGATAACAGGAGAGCTGAGACAGCCTGCTTGTGAGCCTTCAGTAAGCAGCAGCAAGTAAAATCCTGTGGTGGTGTATTCAAGGTAAGTTTTATTACAGCTCTGCTACAAGATAACACTTGTCAATTTTCACTTCAGTAGATGGACATAAGCAGTCATAACTTCAGGTCACAGTCATGGTCCTCAAAACCTGTGCTGAGGTTGAAGGGGGAGAGAAGACAATGAGCTGCAGATGGAGTCCCTGGGAGCTCATGTGCTCCTTATATGAGATATGCCTACCCTCATCTCTGCTGCAGAACAGCTTTATAATGTCTGTCTCCAGGAGACTCCTGATAGTTCTGCTCAGAAAGAAAGCCTCTCCTACTTCCCTGTACAAGCCACTTCAGGCAGAGAAACCTTGGAAAAACACAGGGAAAAAAGCCCAGTAATCTACTGAGTTAACAAAACCCAATTCAAACTTTCTTTATAGGCAATATGGTGGGAGGTGGGAAGTATGAGGAGGGAGGAGATGCTGCTGCTTCTCTCTTTTAAGGTTTATACTAGAAGCTTCAGGTGTTCCAGGAGCTCCACATTGGGTTTTTTCAAGCTAAGTTCCAGCGGCAATAAATAGCTTTTACATTTCTCTTGACACAGTGGTCAACAGTGCTACCTACATTGAGATTTCAGGGGCAGCTTGCATTCTCCTCCAAAAACAGAGGATCAGAGATTAATTCACTCCCCTTATTAGGTATGAAGGCTTTTTAAGTGGCTTTGAAGCAACACCAGTTTATATGGAAAGATGAAGCTGGCTCTCCACACTCTGTTAGCTGTAACTCATATTGAGGGATGAACTGAGAAGTGTCCAGCCCAGAAAACTGCTGGATGCTGGATTCCTTCCCTCTACATCAACTTGCTAATTTAAAGAAGCCTGAGGATTTCTTTAGGCAAGGCACAGAAAAATCTGAACTCCACTTGAGCCCTTTTCCAGACTCTTAAAAATGGGGAGCAAGTAATTCAGTGTCTCAGCAATGCTGATTTGACACTTGTACAAGGACAAGGATTCTGACCTGCATCAGAAGCTGTGGAAGCAAGGGGAAACACTTCAGCATGTATAAAGCTGACCGAGCTGTGTAAGCAGGTATTTTGCAGCTGGAATTTGCACAAGGTAGTTACAGAAGAGCGATGACATGCAATGATTTATTAGAGAACCATTCATGCCTTCAGTTTCCTACCTCACCAATGAAGGTATCTAAAAGCCATCCAGTCTGCTAACTAGTGTTAGACCTGAAGTGTCTTTACACTTCAAGTCAGAATATCCCAGCCTACATATTAAAGTACTTATTCAACAGACACCCATTGGCTTCTGTGGAAGGTTGGTCTAGGTGAGAACAATAATTTACAGCAGAATATGGTCCTTTGTATGAACCAGTTTAAAAAAAATTTTATTCACTGTCATACTTCAGTAGATTAATGTAATTGGCTTGCTAATAGTGTTTTCTATAAAAAGAAAATAATAAACAGGTTCTATTTCCCAGTGTGACAGATAAGATTTTATTATCTTTTATTTAGCTGTGCTGAAAGGCCACATAGTACTTTTTTTGAGGAGAGCCATAAAAACAGTCCTCTCGCTTAGTCTGTTCTTCAAGAAGGCAAGCAGTGACCTACCTCCTACACTTTGATAATTTCCTCACTTTGAGCCAATGACATTTTTGATGACTTTGATGAAGTGCTCCTTGGTTTAATAAAAGCAAGTAGCACATTCTGTTTTCAAGAATAGATTATAGATTCAAACTAATGTTCAAACTAATTAAAAACATTGTTTTATCCTCAGAACCTTTTCTAATCAATTGTCAGAAGAGGAGTTAGAAATAATTACTATGCTTAGGCAAATTTTGAAAGGAGTTATATGTCAAAGTGACAGAAACAGCAGCAGTTTCATAGCACTATGGGATTAAGGAATATAAATAAAAATATCTTAACAAGACTAATTCTACTATAGCTTCTTACGTTGGAAATATCTTAGTTGAGAGAAAATGTTTTCTCCAAATTGGACAGTAATTGCAGGTATGGATTAGAATACTTTTCCCTCAAGTCATGTTTAATTGATTTCCTCTAACAGAAACAACGATATTTGAATATTTTTTCCAGAGGTTTGTGGACAGCTCCAAATGAGTAAGAGTGGCAGTAAATCGCTGGCACAGCTTTCTTCTGCTGATGGACATTATTATTAATGTATACATGTATGAGTCAAAGAAGCATGGATGTGTAGTATGCTCATGGCACATTCTTGGGGCAAGTTTGAATTGTAGAGATTTGTGATGGAATTATTAAGATTTGTACAGATGAAATACAAATGGCAGTGCATGTGTGTTTACAAGCACCAGAAGAAATAGCATGACAGGGTTAAAAGAATAGCCTGTTTTGATAAAGAGAACACCATTCACAAGACGCTGCTCTCAGGAGTAAGACTGAAGGATGTTAGTTGATATGAAGACCAGAAGACCTGTACTCTGACAAGACCACAGAAGATATGTGTCATCAGCAGATCCTGCATCATAACAGCAGGAGGACAGAAACAAGGCTGCAGCATCTCATATGCCATTCCTTTTCTTGCTAGTCCATCAGGAACAGACATGCTCCTACCAGGCAAAGGAAAAATCAGGAAAGGTTACTCCTTATTGTCCAAGATTCATGAAGGCCCAGGCAAGCAAGGTCCTTAAGTAAAGGACCATCCTCTAAAAACTGCTGCCTTCTAAATATAGGAAAGCTTGGTTCAAAAAAACCAGGTTTATATTAATCAAGAATCACAGTGATGAGTTGAGACCGGACAGCCAGCATCCCTTGTCCTCTCTGTAACACAAATTATCTAGGCTATAATATTTACAACATGCATTTTGGTGATTTTGTATATATGTCATGTATGGCAATGTGAATCAATGAAGGCTATGAGAAAAACGAGTATGTAAAATCAGTTTACTCGCAAATTTTGCAAGCCACTATTACAATTTGCCTCAGAGGTAGTTCTGAAGAAAATTCTTCACTGAACATGGTTACACCTGGGAAAAGGCTGCCCAGAAAAGTGGAGTCTCCCTCACTGAAAATATTTAGGACACTGCTTGATGGGGCTCGGGATTAAATAATCTAAGACCCCGCTTTTAAGAGAGAGTTGGACTGCACAATCTCTATGGATGTCCTCCAACCTAGACTTTATATTTTTTATGATTCTTCTTTCATATGATCTCATTCTGAAGCCTATTACATAAGTTTCCAAGTGTGTTTAGATTGTTTTTTGAGAAATGCTGCGCACCTCATAGTGAATAATATATCTGGAATTAGTTAGAAGACTGAAATATGGATGGGTTTTGGGATGAGTTTTTTTGTGAAGTATTAGATCCTGTTGAGGAACATGTGTTTTTTTCTGGAGAATGTATAGGTTTATTGGAATAGCAAGGAAATTTGTTAGTTTAAGTCTTCTGAGACATACTCATATGAAAATATTCTGATTCCATCTCACAGACTTAGCATAAGCAGTGGGCTCACAGATCTGGCCACATGGAAAACCCTTACAGGCCTTAGATCTTCACTAGAAGACTCCTATGTACTTCAATATATCTTATCCAATGTCTCTTCTGAGCATGGAATGATGAAAGGCAAAGCAGACAAGAGATGGCTGATAGCAAAACATTCACATGACGGTGGTCAGGTTATCAGTGGTGTCACAGAAGAAGTTAAAGACACTGCAAGCCTAGAACTCCCCTCTCTGCTAAATGGAAGTAGCCAGAGAAAGTAGTGTAGTCGTCAATGTAAACCCATGATGATTCAGGTAAAGAGAAAAACATTTCCTGGGCTCATGGTTATTCTCAGAAACAAATTTGTTTCTATTTATTTTCCTTTCACCTTCCTTTCCAATTACTGTCTAAAAATATGTATTTTAAAAATGCAACCAAATGAAGGATTCAAAGGGATAGGAAGTCTAGCTACAAAGACTGCAAATGCCAATTTTCCACATGAATTGTACTTAAAAATGACTTCAGAAAAGATTGCACACTTCTCAAAAGCAATAACTATCACCCCATGCTATGTTCTGTAAACAGCACGAATGACATTATACGTAATTATGCCTGTCAGGAAATTCTATGCAAGCCCACTCTACCAGAGCCTTTCAGACAGAAGGTGCAGCAGCCTCAGTGCAATGTGGATTGGCCAAAGCTCCTAAAGATTTGGCTTCTAATTATGTAAGAGCAACATGGGCACAAATCTCATTTACCCCAGTGCATCCCAGCAAGGGGGCTAGGAGAACTAGGTCTACCAGATATGAAAAGATTAACCGCTCTATCATGTCCATCACCTCCTGAGTAAGCTGCTGTAAGATCGTGATGAATGACTGTTCGAGAGTTCTCACAATGCAAAGGCTGTTTGTACCAAGAACTTGGCAGAAAAGAGTCTTAGACCCAGCTGTGCTGATCCATAACCAAGCTGAATAACTTCTTTTAAGAAAATACCATCACACGGAGAGTATGTTAAGTTCCCTCTGTGAAGCTCCCTCTGCTCTGCAACCAACATAGGGTGTGAGGCAGCCTCTCATAGAACCTGTAGGTCCCTAATCTCAGTCAAGGGGACTTTGGGTATAGCAACAGCCACTGATATATAGGGCATCATACATAGTGCAAATAGTAGCAGGTGCCTGATGACTTCTGTGCACACACAGGTCACACTGCCATTGCAGGTATCAAAACCATGTTGCACAGCTGCATTACTCACATCAGACTAAGGGTGCTATTTCCATCTAATTCCAGGAATAGCCTGGCCACAAATGCAGGCATTTTTGCCTCCCGCTCCTTTGAGCATTAAAGATTAGTTTGCACAGGAACATAAAAAGAGGCATCAACAAGTTCAGATGAAGTGTGTTCAAAGCTGTGAATAAATCTGTCAACGCAGCACAGTACTGCACTCTGTAGAGATACCTGCACTAACTCTGAAGGAATGTCATGTTATTGTAGCCCTACTCTTAAGGAGAAATACTTCCAACTTGCAATGCTGTCTGAGACATAAGTAGAAAGCACTTTCAAACTATCCCAAGATTGTCTTCAATCATTCTTAGCTCACTCTTGTAGTGCAGAAGACTAATCTTGTTACTCTGTAGAATCTGGGCTTTAAAATAAGATGCTACAATGAAATAAGAAATCGAAAGAGGTCAAAACTGCAATACCTCAACATGACTAAAGCATATTGCAAACCACAACAGCTATAACTGATCAAAACAGTATTGGGCTCTACCCCTTTCTTTTCTGCCCCCATATAGAAAAAAACTATTTTACACATACAAAAATATACTTCCTGAAACACCAGAATGTGAGCTTTCTACTTTTCATACTAAAAAGGAGCTTGTAATTTAAACTAGTCTGTACTTTTTCTTGACCTATAAGAATCACCTTGAACATGGAATAATAAGGTGCAATACTTTCTGCTATTCATTCACAACATCCAAAACCAAATCTGCATGAGACACATATGCACATATATAAAGCCAGCTTTAGTTTAACCCTGCTGTATTAAGTCCTGTTTATCAGGTTTTTTTTTCTCAGAAATAGCACCAGCAAAGTTTTCAATACTCAAGACAAAGCAATTAAGCAAGACATTCTAGAACTGGGGATCTGCCATAGCATACTTTATATCTAATTGTTTCTCCAATAACTGTTCTGCCATACTAATTGCCAACCTCTAGCTATTTTATTTGGTTAGTGTCATCATACAGCAATATAATGGCTGATGTCCTCTATTTCCATTACAAATTTATAAATACAACTTATAAATAAGAATAAAGAGGTCTAAACCCCCTTCTTTTTACTGTTTAACAAGAGTCTGGGCTTAAATCTATCTCATTACCTATTGAAGTTACTCAGGCTGTCTTTGGGTACCATAAACAGCAGCTCTGGCTTCTGAAATTTATTTTCAAAGGCTTTCACCTACCTACATATGGACTCTGGAATGTACAAGATGTACTAAGTTTTATTAGTAGTAAGCTGCACCATTTATCTTTTAACTGTTTCTGCATGGGACAGCACAAAATATCTGATCAACTTAATGACTGTAGAGTTCCTTTACTGTTTACTTGCAGGGCCATTGCTCAGATTTGACTAGAGAATGGTTTTATTACATAGCAACTCAGACTAATGCCTTTGAATACTTACTTAGGAAGATTATAGTGAAATTTCTAAACAGCTGATCTAGTTTTGTTTATTTTTTTTTAAACCAAGATACTACAGTTTGTGGGTACCAGTAGGCCCAGAAATGGAAGTGGTGATTGGGATGTAGCTGTTCTAATCAATGGAAAGGTGAGAAAAGGACTAATGGGAACAGGGTCTCCAATCAGATTTGCCATGCCTGGAATCTGTGGTAAAGCCTCATACTCCACAGTACTTCAACACATTTTATAACCCTAGCAGACACCATAAGTGGGAAGTTTGTAAGTTCTGCATGGCTTCGTGCTGAATAGATAAGCTTTGCATAGACTCCTGTAGGGGTTACTGCACATAAGCCACACAGCGTTTTTCACTCTTACAGGGAATCATAGGAGATTTGTGGCCCTAATATGATGATACTGAGAGCACTGGACCACTCAAAAATCCTATTCAGAGTAAAGATGAGGTTATGCAGAGGTTTATAACATACTATTGTTTTATAGTTTGAGGAAGTATACCCCTTTCAAAATCTGCTGTCCATCAAGGTATCACAGAAAAAATGAGGCTACTTTGTAGTAACTGCACCAGATTAGGAAAGTCCAGTAAATATTTATGAAAGTCATTATTAACTATGCTATGATGTGCTATTCATAGTGTCACCTACTCTGCTACAGATTTAAAAAAAACACAGTTACAAGCTGACCCAGGAAATGAGTCTTCCCTGCTTTCCAGGACCTGACCTGAGTAACAGCAGTCACTAGAAGATGCTTCACCTTTACTGATCCCTAAAATTTCCAGTTCCCATATCAGCCTATGCATTACAGCAAAACTATGCTTTTTACTCTTCGGGTAATCTGGAGAAAAGTATTGGGGCTGCAGGCCTGAAGAGTTGTTATCTCTCAGTTTCAAAGTGTCACAGATGTGCAGATGAGTTTCCTGTTAGGTATTTTACTATAATCCTCATCTCTAGCTAGGGTAAGGTATTAATTTAAAAACAAAGAGATAAAACATGCTTATGAAGAGAGTAAAAAAACCCATAGGAAACAAGTTAAGGTGTTGGGGGTTAACCCCAGTAGGCAACTAAGCGCCACACCACTCCTAACTCCATTCCCTCCCCCACCCCAAGTGGGACTGGGGAAAAAAATAAGGAAGAGTCAGAGACACCTTATGGGTCAAGATAAAAATTATTTAATAAGCAAAAGAGAAGTGAAAGAAGAAAGAAGGACATAAAACAAGAGATGCAAAGGTATTCACTCACTACCTCCCATGGACAGACTGACGCCCACACAGTTCCAGAGCAAAAGATGCTAACTTCCCTAAACTCCCCTCCTCTCCATTTTATTGCCGAGTGTGACATTACACAGCATGGAGTAGCTCTTTGGTTGGTTTGGGTCATCTGCCTGGTTGTGTCCCCTCCCAATCCCTTCACTGGTGGGGGAGGCAGGGGTGCAGACTGAGAAGCAGAGAAGGCCTTGATGCTGTGCAAACACTGTTCAGCAATACCTAGAACAGTGTTATCAGCATTGTTTTGGTCATGAATCTGAAACACAGCACCATACGAACTGCTATAAAGAAAATTAACTCCATCCCAGCTACACCCAGTACATAAGGAAACCCACTCAAACTACTATTTCAAATTCAAGTCCCAAAGCCTCTCTTGCTCTGCGTGTAGCAGAGAAGTCGTTCATCATATAGTCTAATGCAAGTCCAAGGTCTTGGGCCAGGTGCCTATTCTACCACCTCACGCTGCAAGCACATGAGAACAGCAGCTGGGAAGAGCTATCATTTACTGTCCTGCCAGTTATTTCTGGCTCATCTTTCTCCCCACCAGAAAGGGGCAAGATTTGTGCTTGTTAGTTTGTTTTTCCCTCCTTTCCACCCTCCTTTAAAGAACTGAAGAATCCTCAAGCAAAGTGCCTTAATCTGTGAAAAAAGCAATGTGCATGTCTCACCATGAAGCCTGCCATACTCTGAAACTTCCATCTTTATGTAAAGACACTTTGTACAAGTACCAAGGAGATCAATGCATGGATTGCAGATCTTGAAGCCAGCCCTGATGGCAACCAACCATGTGATGATAGTGGGTCTGGGGATCACTGACTCCTAATCATCTCTTTAGAGTGTGCTATGCTATGGCCCACATGTACAAACTTGTGGTTTTGCTGCACAGTCTAATGCTCAGGTAAGAGTGAATGACATTTTATGAAGTATGATGTTTTACAGGCTACAGATTTATCACCATCCTATATTTATTTGCATCACCTTTAATAAAAATTATTCTGGGTTCTTTAATGGATGTTAAAGCCAATTCTCTCCTTCCTCAAATACCCATCTAATATCTGATGTCTTTCACCTGATGCACACCCTGCAGCTGTTATTTCCCATGTTCCAAGGTCTCCAATCTGATATCAAGTATTTTCTTTCTCTTAGCCCCAAACTTGGCCTATTCTTATAGAATAATCTCACTTCGGACTAGTCTTCACTATAGTTTTTTGTTGTGGTTTAACCCCAGCCAGCAGCTAAGCACCACGCAGCCGCTCACTCACTTTCCCCCTCGCAGTGGGATGGGGGAGGAAATTAGGA
>JAVJGG010000009.1:6340822-6354271 GCA_035590195.1 Aviceda cuculoides
CATACTGAACTCAAAACACAGCACCGTACCAGCTACTAGGAAGACAACTAACTCTATCCCAGCTGAAACCAGGACATTTTTCAAATAGATAGCACCTGAGAACTGAGCCATTTATGTCTCAATACCAGTAGAGGAGAGAAAGACATTGCAGAAAAGTCTAGGTCAGTCTGAAGCCCGGAAGAAAAGTTCCCTTTTATCCAAGGACAGCTGGACAGTACAGGCAATCAAGTACCTGTAGGCCTAAAAAAGATTTAATCTTATTTTCAGAGTTGAAGTATGTAACAGTTGTCTCAACTGCTCCTAATATTCCCCCTTACTTTAAAGGCTGGTTTTTGCCAATCAGCCATGCATCGGTAGCAGAAATACACCACTTCACTTGGCAATAGGGAACTGTTGATTGATTGCTGTACAAACCATGCTGATTTACATGATTTTACCATTGAGACTAAAGGTAATTTATTTTAGGTGGCTGGGAAGACATCAGATCCTTGCAGAATGCTCTGAAGTTTGCTTTACCTGTTCTCAAAAGAGATTGAAATTATTACATTTACATAGTTATTTTAAAATTGGGCCTCAGTTAGTTAAATCTCTCATTCTGACAAATTGCCGAGTGGTTTCTGGAAATAGATCATTTTGATGACATACTGTTTTTCAGTACACCCAATAAAATGGCTTTTTCTAAACCAGAGATTCATATTTGCTACATTATCATAAGAAATACAAAAAGGTCATTAAACAAAATCAATTTCTTTAAGGAACATCTTTAAAAGTGTATGAAATCTACTTTACTGTCTTTAGCTTTCAATTAAAACTGACTAAAATCTAAAAAGGCTATGTTTACAATTGTGACAGATTCAAGTGAGATGGGCAAGTTTTGCACAAGTGAGATTAACCAAAATTCAGGATAATTCAGACTGAAAGCTGTCTTGCTTAATATTTTTCTGCTGTGCTCTTTTTGAACTTTCCATTATGCTTAATAGGATTTTGGGGGGATACAGGATTAAAGGATTACAGGCTTTCTTACAGAGATTACCCAAGACATAAGAGTAATCTCTGGAAGTGCATCCGGTTATGCCACATTTTAGGATATTGTCACCTGGAGCTTGTTTTCCAGTTTTACATTCCTAAACCATTCGAGCCTAGAAACTGGAAAGAACTCCTTCGAAAGATTCAATGAAACAAGATCATATGGACATGTGCTACATGAGTCATAATTTTGCCCTAAAAAACACCACACCCATAAAAGGCAGTCTTGTCTTGTCGGAATTGGAGACATTAAATGGCAAAAAAATGGGTCCAGGGAGGAGTGCTATCAATGGGATCAAGACAGCAAGTCTCTACAGCTGATAGTCTACCTGTCCAAGGAAGGCAACTCCAAGGAAGAGACAGGACAGTGGCTGTGCCCAGCAAGACCCTGCTTCCAGATGCCCTGAGCTGTCTCTGTTGTTTTACCAAGTCTGGAGTCAAGAAAAATTTATTAGTTCTTAATGGGTCCCCTGGAGGCAGGGGCATGGACAGATGAACCCAAGACCAGGAGAATTGCACCTCCCAGTCTCACCTCAGGAACAGGGAACTGGATGAAGCAGAATTACCAAAACCCTCATGAAGATAAGAAAAAAGGAAATAATGGAATGCATCAACTATGAACTGCAGTGAAGGGCACTACTATTTGGATCAGTCTGTAAGCATGACACTACCCTTCATCTTCATGTGCCCAGTACTACTCTCCAGAGCCAATTAGTCCTGACCCAGTGGTGGAACAAGACAAGATATCTCATATGTATTTAAGTTTAAGAACAGAAATGCTTGTGACACTGAAGCTGCATGCTGACGGGGGAAATTGCCACAGTCATCATTACGCACTCGTCATAGTCTAATATTTAATTAGAACAGAGATGTTGCATGTTTGATAGAAGTCCATCAAATCTTTTACCTTATATTAATTTGGAATATTTTTCCCCTTTGTGGTGTAGGTGAAGAAAGTCAGGGAAAGGACCCTGAACTGCTTTTAGCAGCAGACACAAAGCAGCCCTGAACACTCCCTTGTTGGCTCTATTAAGTGCAAGCTGCTGCAGCTGCTCAGGTGAGCTGCACCAACTGTGGATATTCACGTTGTCAAGAGGGCTCTGCATAGGGGAGCGGGCTGGGGAAGCAAACACTGCAGCAGCTGGAGGTGCAGCAGCTGAACTCCTGGAGCAGGAATGCTTCCAGGAAACCTTCCCCCTTCCTGCCTTCACCCACACAAGAGGGAAATCCAGGACAGCAATGCAGCATCACAGACTGTTCAGGCAGGCACGCTTGCAGGGGCAGGCATGACAAGCTAATTGGCAAATACACCTGCAGAAAAACAACACACTACTCCAGGCCGTTGTTTTTTTCATGCAGTATACAGTTCCAGCCCTGCATAAGCTGGAGTCACATCACCAAGGAGTATAAACCTTCTCAAGCACAATCCGAGTCCCACTGCTCACACTTGCCTCCCACCTTCCTGGAGTTAGAGCAGCTCGAGGGCTGGCAGCTTTTAAACCACACTGAGCTGACTTTGACTATCAGCATACTGTCCATTTTCTGAAAGACTAACTCTGCTATTGCACTCCTGCTTATTGAGATTATATAGCACTACTCAGTTTTACGAGTAACTGCAAGTTGCTTGTCCTCTCTCAGTGCTCTCAGACTTTAAGCTTCTACATGAAACTTAGGGTGAAAACATTCTGGTTTTAAAAGAACCAAGCTTTCTACTGTACAGTCACCAAGGCTAATACAAAAGTAATCTCTCCCACCCTTACATGCACTCACAGGGTGGCATGCCTCCCTGTCCAAAGCTTTGCAGTCTGTTCTCCTACAACTTTTCTAGAAAACACAGAGGCTGGATAGATATTGAAGTACAAAGTTTTTGTCCCGGCAGGCCCAGCACCACTGTATGGGCCCAACTTGTGTCTTGCATCTTCAGACTAGTACAGCTTTCTCTGCTTCCATACGAAAAGGTACGTCTGTGGCACACAGAGACCACTAACAGCCAAGAGTAGTGTGCTGACCACATTGGTCAAGCCAGCCACTGCAGAGCTGGGCCTCAATACAGGTCTAGGGACAACACAATATAAGTCCAGAGTATATCTAGAAAACCCAGGCAGCAAGCTAGGACAGCAAAAGATAGATCCAGTGATAAGTACAGTTACAACATAGCTCAGAAAAGTAACCCCTGAGGTCTGACTTAAATAGAAGCCACAGGCCCCACAGGCAGGTGTGTATGGTGGTCCCATGTGAAGCCTAGCAAGGGCAATTAAGGCTTATTAGCACCCTCAGGGTCCTGTCAACAGATGTGCCAATGTCTGTTCCTTCTGGAGAACTCCACAATAAACACCAAAGAGAGTTTAAACACCGGAAAGCTTATATTGAGAAAGCCAGCAATGGCAATACCATTAGGACTTTGCTCCCCGCATGCTTGTGAGCAGGTCCTTTCTGCAAGACTCATTTTAGTCCACTCAGTAGCTTTTTTGAGTTGCTGCAAACCCTGTGTAACCCCCCTTAGCCCAAAGCTCCTCTGAGACGATGCTGTTTACTCCCCGTTTTCCACCCAGCAATCTTGTGCTCTTCCTGCAAGCTTGTTGCCACTTGTCCTGCTGCACCCTATTGACCCTTCATCTCTGACAGATAATTTTCATTGTGATTTGCTCCCTGGGTACACAGATTGTCACCTTTCCTATTCCTTTTTCTGTGAGCCTCTGAGAAGTGTCACCTATAAGTGCTTTCTGCCTGCATTTCTGGGAAGCTCCTCCCAGCTGCATTTGTTGGGCTTTTTTGGCTTGCTTCCTGCAGGGATTCTGCTCTTTGGTCTCCACAAAAATCACGAATCATCTTTTCTGTCTTTTCTCTGTGTCATTTAGGAAAGCTTGGCTCACATGTCATCTCTGCTAATTCTGTCCAAGCTGTTTCCATCTGGATCGAGACTCCCCAGCCTTTGGCTAGATGCCATGCTTGCAGAAAGAGAAATGTTCACAGGCCTTGCTTCCCTCTGGGGAATGGTGTAGCCTATACTCCATCACCCACTTGGCTGCCTCAGACACAGTGACAGGGTGCCTGCCCCCTACTTACAGTTTTACTGTTTACAGTTTTACTGCCAAAGGTTAATGAACACATTGTTGTTCCAGGTCTAGAAAATACATGACTCCTTCCGCAGTTTCAGCCCTTTCTCCATTAAACAATTTCCCCAGGAATTCCCTCACTAGTAGCCACTTCACAGGTGCTATCCTCTTTCATTTTTGTTTCCCTATATCTTGGGCCACTATACTCCATCATTATTTCAGACTGTACAGCAAGGCTTTCTTCACTATGCTATAAACTTTAAAGTCCTCTAAAGATGCGTTTTAGTCAACTTTTAGAGACTTTCTTTTCAGTATATGGTAGGTACTTAGCCTTTTTCTGGTCCTTCATGCATCAGGCAAAACTTTTCACTGGCATTAAAAAAAGTATTTGATAAATTGATTTTTCTTAATACCTTGGAATATAGATTGCAAGATGCTTCTTCCACCTTGAGGCTGGCAGACTGACCCTGAGGTAAGGCTGCTGGTCACGAGCCCAGCAAGGCTTACTGTGAATGGTGGCAGCAGCATCTCAGCTCAGTCTCAAGCCTACTGGGGTGGCCGCAGCACTCCCACAAAGCTGGCATATGTTGGGAATGGCATATGTTGCAGGAGGGGGCAAGGCACTTTCAAGAGGCTGAGAAACACAGTGTTTTCTGCTGAAAAGCAAGGCTGGTGCCATTGGTGCAGTTTGTAACACAACTGAGCCTGAACTGCTACTGGTATCGGAACATGCCATATGACTGGGCTCTGAACAAACCACGAAATACCCTCTCTTTCCCAGGAGATTTTTTTGCGTGAACACGTAACACAAAGAGAGTATGAACAAGACCTTCCTTCTCTCAGATACAAAAGCTACAGTTCCATTTTTTTCTTCAAACCTACTGCTGTTAAGCTTAGCTTTTTTTTAAACCTCAATAGTATTTTGGTGAGCTTCACACTGTCCAGGATAGGATGTCAAATTTAATATGATTTCAGTCAATATTTTAGGGATGTACACACAAGTTAGACATAAGAAGACATCAAGCTGCTGAGCTCAGCTTAGTCCATCCAAGAGTCTGCTATGTCTGGGCATGTACAAACCAGATTATTAGGAACCTAAGTAACTACTGCTAAAAATATGTGACTGCTTGTGATGATGTTAGCTCAGTGTAAGAGGTTACTACCTTCTTCAGCTGGAAATGACTGTCTCCTTAACAGAGAGTAGCTGACAGTTGGCATGGGCTTCTGTTCTGCAGACTAATGAAGTTCACCTGAAAACTTTTCAGGGTTTATTTTACATTGTAATAGAAAAGGAGCTGTTGTTATGTCTCAGCTGGGAGGAGGTAACTTCTATTAACTGTGTAATAAGTTGTATACATGCTCTTGTCTGAGAGGTCAGGGAAATGGTCAGACACTTGATGAGTTAAATAAAAGTAGTGTGGATTTTTTACTTTTGGACTGGGAAACTTAAATTCCACTTCTCTTGAGTGTTAGGCACCAAAGTGCTCTTTTTTGATCTGGTCCTTGTTCCACAGCCCAGATATCAGAATCCCGCTGGGGAAAGGAGGCAAGTTTGAAAGACGTAAGAATCTTATGTCCTCCCATGGCATTGTGTAACACACAAAGCACTAAATGCATTTGTTTGCAGAAGATATTAATCAGACTTAACATAATGTTAAAGTTCCTGTTAAGCCTGAACTGAAAAGGACACCGTGTATGTTTTATTTATTCCTTCTAACAGGGATTAGTTTTGTTCCTGAACTCGAGTGCTTTGTATATATTAGAATGTGCATAAGGTATTTCATTTGATGATTCATCTTAACCTTCATCCTTCCTAATAATTTCTGACTAAGAGACACATTCGAAGCCAAAGAACTGAGCTGACTTTTTTTAATATTCTCCCTCTACAAAGACTGAGTGCTGCATGAACTTGGAGGCACATCTAATGATCACATGTAAACAGGTGCAGGTAAGCGCACCCATGTTTTTAAACAATTAGAAGACAGGCAATCTTGTTAGACAGCAGTGAGTGGGAGGTAATGTATTCCAAGCTGTTTTGCTTAGTCTCAGCACCACACTGCCCATATCCATGCTATTCCCAACTGGATGTTTTGAGCACAAGCTGAACATTTCCTTATTGAAAATATTGAAACATTCCAAATATAGAAATATCCCCAAAGTGGCTGTACAATAGAAACATCAGAGTTGGCTTCAGACAGGAGTATAATATGAAAGTTTCAGTTTATTGCAGTAGACACAACTGATAAAGGTAGATCAACATTTATTACATCAAAGACATGGGATGCACTGAAAACCATCTGTAAAAGGGAAGGGGGCCAGCTAAGGCCATCCATTCCAGAATACTAGCCCAGAGTCACAGATAATATTTCTAAACTGACCCGAGTGCCCAAAAGTGTGTTCATTTGTAGTCATCCTGACATGTCTTCCATGATATGATGTTGGGATTTACAAATTATCCCATGCTTCTTTGCATCTATGACTGTGCCACATTTAAGCAGCAAGTGCTGCTTTGAACTCATCTGCTTGAGACACAACCCAGAAATGGCCTCAAGTTGCAGCAAGTGAGGTTTAGGTTGGATATTAGGAAAAATTTCTTTACTGAAAGGGTTGTCAGACATTGGAATAGGCTGCTCAGGGAAGTGGTTGAGTTGCCATCCCTGAAGGTATTCAAAAAGCGCGTAGACAAGGCACTTCAGAGCATAGTTTAGTGGGCATGGTTGATGGTTGGACTCGATGATCTTGAAGGTCTTTTCCAAACTAAATGATTCTATGATTCTATGATCCAAATGATGGACCTTGCCTCCTACAGATCTCCAGTCTCCTCTCTGGACTTGCTGCATAGTCGTGTTGCTATTCACTATTTCCATCAGTGAGCTACATAAAGTCCACAGCATGAAATCTGTGAGCAATGCACATCCTCTGAGCGATCATGTATCTGAATTAGAAGGTGGTGAAATGACTACCCTGTGACTTCCACACAGGAGTGAGGCAAAGGTAGGTGGTTAGCTATCCTAGGCAGGTGACAGCTTTCTCCCTCCCCAGTTTGTTCCCCTTCCATCATGAGACATCCTTGCCTTTGCAATCAATGTCTGAGCTAATCATAGTCCAGGGAGGAGGTGAGCACCCAATTTCTGGAGTTGCATGCATTGGGGAAACCTCTAGTGCCCCTAAAGACAAAGCTTTTCTTTCATAAAGACATTCCTAAGTGAATAGTGAGTATCCTCCTCTCCAAGCCTCTCTGCACCAGCAGGAGATTTGGACATACCTCTAATTCTGTCTGTGTTGTCTCTGTGATGGACACTGTGGATGTGGGTGCTCTTTTCCCACTTGGCACAGCTGTGGGACAGGAGCACAACTGAAGCATCACAAAGCCAGCGCTGTTCCTTGACCTGCTATCAGTTGCACCTCACCTGCAGAGGTGAGGGCACTATCTCAGCCAGAGCTGTCTCACTGCACTGCCCATCGAGGAAAAGACATAATTCATACTTGACAAGATGGGTAGACGTGCAACACATGGGAGTAAAACAACACATACACACAGATCAGACATGTAGGTTAAGCAACGCAAAGAACTCAAACATAATTAGAACTACTTATTTGGAGGCCAAGCCATGTCCCCCCTGAATGCTTCCATAAACGTCATTCCTGGTCATCGTTTCTGCTTCATTCTTTCCCCTCCTCCTGGAAGTAAAATGCTGCCAGCTGCAACATCAAAGCTGACAACCTTAAGTGATGGTTTCCAGAAGAGGTCCACCTTTTTCCAGGAATGGGTGTTGTGCCTTTCTTTGCTTTTCTGGGGAACCACCAAAGCTGGCAGGAGAGCTGTGCCTGCATGGCTATAGCAGTAACCACTAGTGTCATTCCTTCATTAGAGGAGTGCCCGTTCCTGAAGCCCTTGATTGTGGAAATAGTGCCTTGAAGTCTGGGGCCTGCAACAGATGGAGTCAACCAGCCCCTCCAAGGGGCAAGGGCCATAGGCCATCAGGGACTATGGAGAGGAATCACTTCTGTAGCTCTCTTGAGCTTTTCACCACTGGGGCAGGCACAGCAAATGTCCTTCAGTGAGTAGTGTTAAGAGTTGTTTGCTTGGCTTGAGTTGACAGAACTGGATCACAAAGTTCACTACAGCTAAAGACAGCCTCACAGCTGTTGCTCACACACATCTTGTCTTGGAATCCTGCTTTCAAATTTAACTATTAAGTAACCAGTATATCTACACATGGCTGTATCATGCAGGTCTATGTATTGCTTCTCTGGTGCCCTTTACATTGTTGACAATTAGATTCACTAAATTCAAAAATTCATGTGACACCCAGAAAGAACTATTTGTGTGGTAGGGCAAGTTAAAAAGGGAACTTCATTTCAAATAAATGTTGTGAAATCCTGCTTATAGCTCCATGAACATCTTTCTCTTCATATTTAAACTTTATAGGTGGAGTACAAGGTACAGCATTTCTTTTCATATTCAAAGTTTACAGCAGAGCTTCAAATACATGTTAATACAGAAGCAGTAATGTATTCTGAGTTAAGCTGTCATAAAATCTAGGGCTTTTCACATCATCACTTCTGAAGGTCGGTGCCACAGAGAAAAAGAAGCATTTGTATTGGATCACCATGAAGGTTTGTAATACATTGCAATAAATACTGCAATATATTTCATTTTTATATGCTTTTGATGAAGAGGCAAAAGTGCATCTTGAACAGTTGCCTTTCAAAAATTGCTCATCTGTTTGGAATGGCTGTAAAAGAGATTGAAGCTAAACATTATTCATGGATACATTACAGCTCCTCACTGAGACCACAGCTGAAATGAGAAGAGGATTCCAATGATATTTCATTTGGAGTATTGATTTTTCTGAGCTCGTCCCACAAAACTATTGCATGTGCGTTCCAGGCAAGTATCAGAAGATGTAGATTATGCTAGCTGGCTTTCTTTCCTAAGGTTATTTTTCTTCCCCCAACTCGATTATAAATATTTTGCTAATTTTGTGCTTTGATTCTCCTAGAACCCCTAACAAGGGTGATGACTGTGCCTTTGCAGAGTTTTGAAAATAGAACTAACACTTGTTGTTCAGAGAGTGCCTAAATCAATTCAGAAGTGATAGGTGGAATACTTTTGCCCCTCACAGCACAACAATGAAAAGTAGCAGTGATTTAACTGTGAAACAACACTTGTCAAACATTTAGGTTGATGGGTGCAGAAACCTGGAAAAGTCCCAGTCTAAAGCATGAGCATAAGAAATGGCTGCAGTTCCCTGCCTCTACCTGGGGCCTCATACAGTCTGGAAAGGCACAGAAGAATTATAGAACTGTAGAATCGTTTAGGTTGAAAAGGCCTTTGAGATCATCGAGTCCAACCGTAAACTTAATACTGCCAAGACCACCACTAAACCATGTCCCTAAGCACCACATCTACACGTCTTTTCAAATACCTCCAGGGATGGTGACTCAACCTCTTCCCTGGGCAGCCTGTTACAATGCTTGGCAACCCTTTTGCTGAAGAAATATTTCCTAATAGCCAATCTAAACCTCCCCTGGTGCAACTTGAGGCCATTTCCTGTGGTCCTGTCTCTTGTTACTTGGGAAAAGAGACCGACACCCATCTCGCTATAACCCTCTTTCAGGTAGTTGTAGAGAGCGATGAGGTCTCCCCTCAGCCTCCTTTTCTCCAGACTAAACAGCCCTAGCTCCCTCAGCTGCTCCTCATAAGACTTGTTCTCCAGACCCTTCACCAGCTTTGTTTCTCTTTTTCAGATGTGCTCCAGCACCTCAATGTCTTCCTTGTAATGAGGGGCCCAAAACAACATAGTATTTGAGGTGCAGCCTCACCAGTGCAGAGTACAAGAGAACAATCACCTCCCTGCTCCTACTGGCCACACTATTTCTGATACAGGCCAGGATGCCATTGGCCTTCTTGGCCACCTGGGCACACTGCTGGCTCATATTCAGCCGGCTGTCAACCAACACCCCCAGGACTTTTTCTGCTGGGCAGTTTTCCAGCCACTCTTCCCCAAGCCTGTAGTGTTGCATGGGGTTATTATGACTGAAGTGCAGGACCCGGCACTTGGCCTTCTTGAACCTCATACAATTGGCCTCGGCTCATCGATCCAGCTTGTCCAGATACCTCTGTAGAGCCTTCCTACCCTCAAGGAGATCAACACTCCTGTCCAACTTTGTGTCATCTACAAACTTACTGAGAGGGCACTTGATCCCCTCATCCATATCACTGATAAAGACATTAAACAGAACTGGCCCCAATACTGAGCCCTGGGGAACACCACTTGTGACTGGCTGTCAACTGGATTTAACTCCATTTACCACAACTCTTTGGGCCTGGCCATCCAGCCAGTTTTTTACCCAGCAAAGAGTACATCTGTTCAAGCTATGAGCAGCCAGTTTCTCCACGAGAATGCTGTGGGAAATGGTGTCAAAGGCTTTACTAAAGTCCAGATAAAAAAAATCCACAGCCTTTCCCTTGTCCATTAAGCGGGTCACCTTGTCATAGAAGGAAATCAGATTAGTCAGCAGGACCTGCCTTTCATAAACCCATGCTGACTGGACCTGATCACCTTGTTGTGCTGTACATGCCACGTGATGGCATTCAAGATGATCTGCTCCATAACCTTCCCTGGCTCCAAGGTCAGACTGACAGGTCTGTAGTTGGCCAGATCCTCCTTCTGGCCCTTCTTATAGATGGGCATCAGATTTGCTAACCTCCAGTGAACTGGGACCTCCCTGGTTAGCCAGGACTGTTGATAAATGATTGAAAGTAGTTTGGTGAGCACTTCTGCCAACTCTCTCAGTACCCTTGGGTGGATCCCATCTGGCCCCATAGACTTGTTTATGTGTGCAAGGATGGGATGCAAAGCTGGGATCAGTTTGAGAAATGATAAAATAAAGATTCCAGATTACAGTCTTTACATTAGATTTAGTCAGGCACCTTGGAGCCTACAAATTTGCATTTTATATTGAGTGATACTTGAAAGCAATGCCCCAGAGCGTATGCTGGCACAGCAAAGTGCAGACTACCACAGGCACACCAGCAACATCACTGAAGGAGTGAAGAGTTGGGAAGAGGTTGTAGATAATTGTAGTAGAGTACTCCATCTGGGCAAATTTGGTCTGTCAAGAAGTCTGGCCCTGATTTTTTAATTGCAGCATATTCTTCAGCAGTTAAGCTACAGAATTTACTTTAGGGTTGCCTGAGGACTGGAATGTCTCTGAAGCTCCCCTATCATCTGGTCAAATGATCTCATCAAGTCACCATGAGGCACAGTGACAAAGGAGTAAGGACATTGTACTGCAGTTACTTCTCATGATAGTTTAACCTTGAGGAGCTGAAGTCAGTCTGACTACTGGCAGTGTAGTCAGCTCCTGGAGCAATGGAAATTCCTGCTTATTCTGCATTCCCATGTGTCTGGTGGCTGCTGGTAAGACAGCAACTGCAGCTTTTCAGCAGTTTCTAAAACAAAAAAGCCCAGGGAAAGAAGAATAAGAAGAAGTGATAGTGACTTCCAAGTTATGCTTCTGTCTGCAGGGCACCAGGATGCTTGGAGGTCAGTGTGGGCACTAGCATGCTGCATGGGCATCTTCTGTGGGCTGTTACCCATCTTGGTGCAGCTCAGTATATTATATACTGCCAACAAAGACTAAGGGATTCTGCCACCCAACACACTGTGCTGCCTTACGAGAGTTTGCACAGAGTTGCCAATAGCAACTATGGACTGCATTCCTTGGGGGCATTTGTCCCCTCCTGATGCAGGACACCAGCATATGAAGTTTCAATCAGAAAACAAATGGTCTTTATGGGAGACCTCTCTTTCACAGCACCTGCAAGCCAGACACAATGGCGTGCAATGGTCCTCTTTGGTTTTGGATAACCAGACCAGAGTCAGTTGAGCTTTCCCCTATAAGAAATACTATTTTTTCCATTCCATGATGACTTATTTATGTCACTATACATTGAATTCTACTAGAATGGCCTGTTAACTACAGAGTATCAATACATTGCACATGTTCCAGAAGAAATTGCATTAACAATAACATCAAGTAGTTATAATTTTATGAACTCACGATCCAGTATGATCTTTTGTTCAAATGTTGCATGTGAACATTGGATTTATGTTTGCATCTACCTTAGCTGAATAAAGTGAAAACATCAAAAAGGCAGAGTTATAGTTCAGTGAAGTACTGGGGTGGTTTCTCAAACATTTCACATTATGATGTGCAAACCACACACCCGCAACAAACAAACAAACAAACAAACAAACAATTCTAACAAAACTTTGCATTTCTACCTTTCTTTTGATCCACCTTTCAGTGTTTTCTAAAATCAAAGAGTCTCATATCGTGAATGCATAGTGACCAAGATCTGCAAGAATCTCAAATTTGGGGTGCCTGTATCACTATTAGAACAATTGGATAAGATTTTTTTAAAAGAAATCCATTGAGAAAATGGTTTCATGAAAAAAATTCTTTGTGGAAACATGGGGCTTTTAGTTAACTTCTCTGTCCCAAACTGTTCACTCTCAAGATACACTTGCTTGCCAAAACTGGGTGAAGAGGAGTGGCAAAATAGCCCACTGATCCAAAACTTAACTTTTGCAACTAGTGTATCATTTGTGATCAATAAGACCAAGGTTTGAGCCTTGTTCATTTTATATCTGAGCCTACTGCATTTAAGGTCTGTCAGTCACCAAATTAATATCTTGCCTTCTGTGACTTTTGACAAAGGCTTTGAAAGAGATAGGCTTGATCCCCTGTAAAAAGTTAAAAATCTTTTAAATCCAATGAAAAATGTCAGAGAAGAGAAAAAAATTTTGCTCCATATCCACTTCAGTCCAATTTTAGGGGAAAAAAAAAAAGGCGCACTTGCAGTCAAAAAGAAGAAGAAGAAGAAGAAGAAGAAGAACTAGAAGAAGAAGAAGAAGAAGAAAATCGAACACTTAGATAGGTACCCTAACAGGAGGAGCTCCTAAATTACCATTCAGTTATGAAAACTTAACTAAGAGCAGTTTTTCTGTTTCGTTTTCATTAAAGGTTTGTTTGAAATTGCATAGAAAACATAGGCATAAGCTGAGACAATCAGCAGGTAAATATTGAGCAGATTTATTTGAAAGTCTGTATCTTGTCCCATTGATAGCATCAATAAAGCTTTCAGCAGTGTAAAAGTCTAGAAAAACATTCCCTGAAACTATGGCCAAATTGATCTATTTTTCACTCAAACTGTACACTGTATGGGGGCCATAAACTGCCACAGGGTCACATTTAACAGGGGAACCAAGCTAAATAAAATAAGAACCAAGCATGTAACATCGTCTCCAGCTTGCGCCGGGGGGGGGGGGCGGGGGGGGCGGGGGGGGGGGGG
>JAVJGG010000009.1:6354281-6372071 GCA_035590195.1 Aviceda cuculoides
CTCCAGCTTGCGCCGCCCCCCCCCCCCCCCCCCGAATCTTAGTGATTTGAAAACAGAGTTGCTTTTGCTTTATAAATAAAGAAATCACTTGCTTTGACACTGAGTAAATTTAGCTGGAAGCAAAATGGGATCTTTTGAATACTGTTTGTTCTTGCACTGCTTCTGACAGAAGCCCAAAATCCAGAAATAGCAGAGTTTAAGAGAGACACTTTCTTCTGAGATCTATAAAGAACAAATACGTCGAGCATATCTCAAATTCAAAAAAAACAAAGAAAACATTCAAACCCATACAGATAGGGTAGATGTTAGGTGGGAGCCTTTAATCTGTTAATGTCTGTTGACACATTCTCATTGCTGTTACACAGCTTCTGGATGGACTTTCCACTCATGTTACTAAGATGATAGGTATTTTTTTCCATGCAGTGTCCACAGATGACTAATGACTTCTGGAATAGATTTATTAATGTTTTGCACTTGTTTCTGTTACTGTGTCTTTGGGCAGAAGAAAAAGAGTACCCTCGAGTTTTGTGTTTGGGTTTTTTTTTGTTTGTTTTTCCTTTCATCTTGACAGCCTTACTATTGAATAAATAAATAAATAATTCTTTTTTCATGACAAAGGAAAAGGCTTCTACAGTGCCTTAAGAAATTACATTCAAGACATCATTTATCTAGTTTTACTGAAAACACCTTTTCAAAGCTTATGGTGCAAATTTAATGCAACATTTTAATGCAAGTTCCAGAAAAATTTAAAACTCTGGAGTCACGATTTTCTATGTGGCTACAAATCTATTAAGGGCATAATTATTTAATTAAGCTGACCTGCTTCAAAGTGGCAAATTCTAGTGCTGAACATTTTATTCTGAAAAGTCTTTGACTGGCAAATCCTTCAGTTCCCTTACTGCTTTGTGAACCCTTCCCTCCTGCTAAAAATCGTTATCTGAAATAATCACAAATAATCAAACTCTTGTTCTCTCTTAAGAGACTAGAATGATCCTGTCCCTTCACATTGCTCCAAAAATAAACAGAAAATCTTGCAAAACATAGAAAACTCACCAAACTTCGTTGCCTGGTAATGGGAATTTTTGTTACAACGTTTCGTGTGCCTCATCTAAATAGGTTTAATGTACTCATTACGCAGCACTAGCATCAGTATCAGCACAGCCTGAATGCTGATGTTTCTGTGGAGGTTGTTGGTTAAAGAGATGTTAAAATGTACTAGGAGCAGTGCAACCATATCTTTGTCTTTCTTACAGAATATTTCAAATCCATTTTCACATCATCCTGAAGATTTTTCTGAAATGAGGCTTTCAATAAAACCTGTAACTTCCTTTCAGGAGAATTCAAGAACCACTGACAGGCCCAAAAGAATAATTGTTGCTGCAATGTAGATGGAGAACAGAAAAAAAAAGGCAAATCATGCAAGGTACAGATGATACTTTTCTTTGAGAAGACACTGGCTTTCTGTAGACAAGGGAAATATGCTAGATCCAATTTGCCTGGATTAGAGCAAGTCATTCAGGGGAATTGCTAGCGTAGAGAAGTTGGGAATTAGGAAACTGATTGTAAAATGGGTTAGGAAGTAAAAGGAGATGACTGGCACTGTGGTAAATAAGGAACTTCCAAACTAGAGGGAAGCTGTTAGGAGAACATCTCAGGTCTTAGGACATGCTGTGTTCAGCTTTTCTTTAATGACCTTACGCAATGAAAAGACTTGTAACTCTACTAATAAACCGTGTGGATGTTGCAGACCTGGAAGACATCACCAAAAAGGAGAAATGGATTATTATGTAGAGAGAACCTAATGACCTTAGGGAACGAAGTGAGAAATGAGAGATAACTTAGTGGTACTAACAGCTCTAACACTGTACAATGCTATCAAAGAAAAACCTCTTATGTGCTGGAAGTTAATCAGCTGGAATTAATATAGAAGGAGGAAATCTCCTTGCAGATAGTCAGCTTGAAAGAACAAGAGACACCAATCTGATGTGGTCATTAAAGAAACAACCAATATTTGTCAGGCAAAGTCACTCTAGCAAAGATGGAGGGTATTAATATTTCCCTATAAAACCCTGTTAAGAGTTTATCTAGAATTCAAAACACCACTCTGATCACAAAGGCTCAAGAGACATGAATTCGGAAGGAAGAGCTACACAGTGTGGCTACTAGGAAGGCAGGGGGAATGAAGTATCCATCCTGCAGAGTGAGAACAGAGGTGTCTGCCTTACTGAGGGAACAAAAATCTGTGTTGGAAAAAGAAAACAGTTTGGATACCCAACTTTTGAAAGTTTGGTCTGTTCACTGTTTCTGTTTCAGATGGATGTATGTTGCCTTTTTTGCTCCAGGGTGGTCCTATTGTACTCTCTGAAAAAGCATCTTAAAAAAAAAAAAAAAAAAAAATCAAAACAATACCCAATCAACTCATCCCTATGATTTTGTGAAGCACAAGCAAGAACATCATCCTGCCTGGTTAGTACTTTAGTGAGCATTTCAGTAAGACTGATCTGCAAAGCCCATTTTACAGAGTGCATAGGTGTTCACAGTGCAGAACCTCATAGTACAGACTTGCTACAAGCAGAATGCATTAGAAAAATACTCATAAATAAATATTTCATATGCTCCTTAGTCAATGTTTTTCCTTCCTCTTCAAATCCAAGCAAATTTCACTTCTTTGCAACTTCCTGTCCAAGACTGCTGTGACATAAGTTCTCATTATTCAACTCCTTTTTACAGTACGAATATCTTGAAGTCTTCATCCATTTAGTTCCTAAACTTGAATAGAGAAAAGTTTCTTTTTAATGACCAGCAAAACTTTCTGATTCCTTAAATTTCTGAGTTACATGTAATGAAAATGGTTTTTTTTCCTACTGCTAGAATCCGAACACTCTGACAGCATATATCCAATAAAATTTTTAACTTCATTTGCTGCAAAATTTGCCTGATAATATATCAGAAAACCAAAACCAAACAGTTTGCATCCCTCACTTCAGAAAAAGTTGTATGTTTAAAGATGTCTATACATACATACGTTCAAATACAACAGTATAGAGGAGGACAGGGTTATTTTCTCTAAAGAAATACTTTCCCCATCTCCTGTTCCCACTTCTCTCTTCCGTTGCGTGTTTGCACTCTTTTCTCCTTCTCATTTGCCTTTAATCCGCAGGGCTGTAGACACTTTGCACAAAAAGAGCCAAGAATGGTCTTCCTGATACCAATTTCTTTTACCCACTGTATCTTGAAAAAAAATTCCTTCTTTGTGTCTCCAAGAGACAAGCTTCCAAAGCAGCCTCACAGAGTATGAAGTGACAATGATGCATGGCAAACATTCCCCAAGATTAATTACAGATTGATGGAAATGAAGAGAGAAAAGTCGAAGCCATAAAATCCACAGAATGTTTTTGAAAGAATCAGTGGAATAAATACACCTGCTTGTGAGACAACTCAATGCATCATCTTGCCTTCTGATAGTATGCAAAGCCATTTTCATCCCCCAGTCTTGAACTTCCTTCATGAGTTATCAAGGAGCTCTGTTAAATGAGATTGTATTATACAAGCTAAAGACCTAAACAAGATTTGTTTTTAAATGATTCACTATCCATCATCTTACTATTCAAAATTCAGCTTTAGAAAGTATCGTAGGTAGCATCCCTCAAAAAGGAAAATTCTCAATACCTACCTTGCTCTTCTCATTACTACTTTTAATGTGGCTTGCAGTCTGTTGACCAAAACCAACACACTCAGGCACACACAATGATGATGATTAACTGAATGCCAAATTATCCATTCCTTTTGCCCAGTCTAGACCCACACAATGTCTATTCCCAAAACATGGAGGAAGATCAAATAGCCTCTGGTAGGCTTAGTTTTAGGTCATCTGGATCTGCAGGCAATAGCAGCCTGTTTTAACCGACTGCAGGTTTGCATCTAAAACCATATCAAACTCTACTAAATAAAGGACTCACTCTCTTATTCGTGTGGGAAAGACAACACATCATAATGGAGAACTTAGAAATCGCATCTTAACTTCTTAACATCATAGAATCATGTAGCACCCTTAAAGAAAGAAAAGATGCTGTAATGGAAGGTATTGAATTAGTCCTTCCGTGACCTCATATTATTATATCCTTTTTGTATGACCCCCAACAAGTGATTTACCTCTCCGCACCCTTTTTGTAAAACAGGAATAAAAATGCTTCCTCTTAGTCACCTTTTGTCTCTTGTCCCTGGAGTGTGAGCTAGTAGGGTATGAATTCTCTCCTTTGAGTATATATAGAGCCTTGCACAGCAGGACCTTTCTGTGCTGTGCCATCTGAATAAAATGCTTGATAACTTTTAATGAACACTGATGTTTTTGGAGTATCCTCGATACTTTGAAAAGGCTTTTGTTACATTCTCATTCCTAAGCAATAGCATGATCCCAGTCACTCTAACACTTGAAACTATTCCTGGAGAGGATGTGCAATATTAAAGGTTATGAAAAAATATCTCCAGGCTTACATACACTTATGTATGCCTTATGTACATAACACATCACTCTTGTGTATCTCCCTTAGTTACTGCTTAGTACAGTAGCCATGGGATCCAGCAAAGAGGACTAACCTTGCCAGCTCCTTGGTATTACAGGCTACCATAATTAGAAAAACCCACTTAGGAGAAATCCTACCTCTCAGAAAAATATTCCAAGACCTGAGAGGTCCTAAGTTAGAGCTATGTCCATTTGTTGCAGGCTGGGGTGCCAGATATTTCTCAATCTGTGGCCCAAGAAGCTGTGCATGCACTCCTCAACATTATCTCCCGAGGCACGGATGGGAAGGTTAGTTCTGTCTCTGAATGACCACGGTGTCACCAGCCTCAGCTCTGGCATGGCCACAGAGCTGCCAGTGTGCTGCTCTTCTCCTCCTGGGGCAGACGGAGCAGCTGATGTAATATAAGATTTTGGGGAAGGCAGTGTATTTTGTTCTATAGTTTTGCAGAGCCCAATCAAAGTTGTTCCAAGTGAATAGAGGGGCTCCCGCTGCCATCTCCCTGGCTCTGTCTGTCTGCCCATGCTGCCCTGAGAGGCGCTGGGAAGGGATGGCTGAGCTTGACTTTGCTTTTAACCTAGAGAGGCATTCTGTTGGCAAGGTCCAAGGATCTGCTTCCTCCTCCTTACTGCAGGGAAGAAGTCACTGCTTGAGGCTTTCCAACCCACATTGCATTTCACCAAAAACTCCAGGCTTTGCTAATCCTGTGTGAAGGCTTCCTGAGGTTGAGGTAGGCTGCTGGGAGCACATGGTACCCTGTGTATCAGACTTCATCAGACAGACCCATACTCTGCAGGTTCCCCACAAGGTTCCTGTCTGGAAATGAGAAAACAGCACACAGTTGAATTCTTAGATTTGAAAAATGTCTCTGGGAGCAGGAACAGACACAAAGACTCTGATGCATCTAAGTTCGTGAACATGCACTTACTACTACCAGCCATTACTTTTGAGGAAGCACTGAGTAATGTATTCTGTTGTCCCTGGGATCTCAAGGGGGCTTCAACATGATGCTAAAATTCAACATATGCTTTGAGGGAGAAGAGAGAGGGGAAAGAATAAGAAGCTGTGTTTTCATATCTGCATTTTTCTCTCTCTTGATCTTTCATTTCAGTGGAGAATTGGGAAACTAATTTCCTGGGAAATATTCTGACTCTGATTTTCATTTTACATTTCATTTTTGAACTGGCCATCCTGCTAGGGACTCCTGTCCCAAATCAGTTGCAGACCCTTGCTACTGTAACAGATATCCCAGGTGAGCTAGAAAGCTCAGAGGATCTTTTAGGCCAGCCCCTTGGCCAGAGCAGGACTACTTTGTCTACCTCATTCCTGACAGGTGTTTGTGTAACCTCTCTTTAAGCTTTTCTAGCAATGGACTCTCCCCAGCACTCTTTAACAATTATTCCATTGTTTTATTTTCTGTTGGCTTAGCCATGAATGCCATTGATAACCTGACACTTGGCAATGTGGTTACAGCTTGCCCAAAATACCACTATTCCTTTTTTCTTCTCAAGGGATATGTTCAAAGTTGCAAACAAGACAAATTCTGTATTAGCTGCCTCTTATTCCTGCTTATATAGCAGGGATCCCTTGGCAACTGTCTATTGCAAAAAGTCCTTTTGTGTCCTTCCTCTGGCCTCATGAAGGAAACTCTGTAATTTTTCCTCTGTTCAGCTCTTCAACTACTACAATATTGTAACTTCTTTTACCAACTTCTCTGCAGGTGCTTCTGTTTCTACACTTAAATTTTCAGAATTCACCTCTTCCTCCTTCAGTTTCTTTCTGAAGAGGAGGAGTTATCTCCAATTTCTCCTGTATGTTCAATAACAACCTCATTGGAACAACTTCACTAATGATTAATGTCTGATTTTCTCATGTTTGTCCATCATATATATTGTCTTGCAGATGTATAGGCTGTATGATAGTTTCCATTCTCGAAGTACACTTTCTGTTTCATTTTTTCTTTTTCTAACTTACCTTACCTCTAAGTTAAAAGAAGAGATTATACAATCAAGTGGTCTGGCTCTAAGCTTTCTGTCAAACCACATTTCAGCTGATGACAGATCAAATTTAAAGGATGCTGCCCTGAAATTCAGGAATGTCAAATATGAATCTGATTTTTCAGCTTTTTAAAGCATTCTTCTGTCAATTTCTACAGCACTTTCTATAACACCATTGAGCTTGGACACCCTGCACCTGAAGTAACATACTTATGATCATATTCCTCTGAAAACCATTTCATTTCATAACAATTGAATTGTGCTCTTTTACCCATCATAACAACATTTAATATGTCCCATTTAATAAACACAGACATTAGTGCTGAGATTTCATCTCCAGAAGCCATAGTTTTCTACTGATGCTACTTCTAGATAGTAAAAATAATCGTTCAGAAGCCTATCACTCCTGTTTCATCCAACTTACTTTTGATACAGGTTGGTGTTTGGTTTTGGTTTTTTTTTGTTTTTTTTACCTTCCTTCATACACATTTATGCTAGGAATTATTCTCTTGCTCTCTTCTTCAGACATTCCCTATTTTACCACAACTAACTTTCCTCCAAAGCCTTTGTTGCTGCTAGCACACAAGCTTGTGCACCACGCTTCACTTTAGAAATTATAAAGATCTCACCAGTATTTAAGCTGATGTTCCAGTTCTCACCTGTAATTCTTTGGACTAATTTCACAAAAAGCCCTCCTTTTACTTATTGTCCCAGACTGCATCATTAACTTAGTTTTAGATACATTCAGTCTTTCTGTGCTGACTTTTCTAGAAGATGGTTTTGCTTCTTCCAAATATAGTCTATCTAAACACCAGACACTGCTTAAATCTGATTTTTTTTCCTTATCCTGCACAATTTTTCATCCTGCTTCTTCTAAACAAACTCCCATTCATTATTTAGACTTCCCTTTGAGTGTTTGATCTTGTTGCATTTCTGCATGCTTGTAGGAGTTCGAAGACTTACTTATCCAATGAATTAACATTTGTTGTTCCCTCCCCTCAAAACATATGGCCTGTTTTGGTTGTCTTCCTTAGCTTGCCAAATCTGCATTTGTTTTTTACGTACAAAAGAAGTCTTTCTGACAATCCTTTTCTCAGGTTGGGGCCCCTGATTTCTGTTATAATTTGATCGCAAATTAGAAATTGCACAAGATATCTGGTGTTGCATGTTTGATATCTGTTTCAGTTGTGTTAGGATGCATAAAAAGTTTTCACTCTTTTTCTGGTTTCCTCTATCATACAGATAGCTTTCAGAAGTTTCATTCTTTCTTAGGACAGTATATGCTTTACATCTCCTTAGCACACTTCAGTGATTACTCTGTTTCTGTTATTCTACTCAAGTTATCCATTGCCTTCCTGGACAGCCCCAGTTGCTCTGGGCCACCTGACTTGTTTCCACTTTACTGGATTTCTTTTATTTTTCAGTTTGAATAGCACAACTTAGTGCTTAGTAGTCAAAGAGAATGCCAAGTCCAGAAGTCTATAAGTATGAGGTATCTGTAATTAAATAACATATAAACTAACTTATAGATGAATAAACCTATTGTGAGGAAGGGACAGTGTGTGCCACCATCAGTCGAATTAAGCCTCTACTAGTAGCAATTCTAGTTTAGTTCTTGTATGATATGTTATTCAGTTTGAAGTGGTCTATTAGAGGGCCAGGATAATAAATGCAGGCAACAACAGGGACCATACACTAGGTGTTAAATTTCTTTCAATGTTAATAAACTGCAGTATCATAAAATTTTAAACAGGATTTTTAACAGACATAGTTCATTCTGTAAACTAGACTGCCCTTTTAGCATTTTACCTTTAAACCACATAACTAAAATACTACATAAAAGAGAAAAGATACCCTTTGAGAAAGAACTATTGTTCATTGTAATGCATAATCAAGGTTATTTTCTCTAAAAATCATTAAGTACTTTTTACCAAAATTTAAATACTTTAAAAGGAGACCTGTAAAGAGCTCATATATTTAAATGTCTGTGTTTTCACAGGTCCATTAAATACTAGCTAAATTGAGATAAAAGCATTTAGCTTCCACTTATGAGCAGGGTTAGAAACAGCAATTAAAAGAAGAAAATCTCAGCGAGAGGGAAAAAAAAAGTTGTGTTCATAGGGCTGACACAAACAACACCAAAACCAAGCATGTCTTTAATGGAAGAATATTTCTGGATGATTTCTCCCATGTTTTCAAACTATTTCTAGTTAAAAACTTTTCCTTCTGCCAGCCTGCAGCCAAAACTTGAATGGCTAGAAAATAACACAGGTCAGATTGTCAGCCATATATTTCATTCATGTAAAATTTTGAGTGCATACCAATCTTCTATACACAGCAGGAGTCTCTGCTTGCAAGAAGTAAATGGACAGTTTTTCTAAAGGAGTTTAGCAGGAAAATAAAATGTCATAGTCTTCACATTATTTGTTCCTTCCCTGCTTGAGAATTCTCTCTTCCTTGCACCTCCTATTCTTTCAAGTTTCTGTGTTTAACAGAATCTGGATCATAGCCTGTGATTTGTGTCAGGTCTTTCATCTTTCTGTTCAAGGTGAATCAAGCTCCATCCAAATTGCTTACTGAAACAATCTAGGCCCATCTATTAATCTGCTTCAAATACATGGCCTAGAAATAACTGAGGAAAGTGACCTATTAATTGTATTGATTCTCATTTGGCCTTTTATATCACTAGTATTTTCCCCAGATGGGTACTCTTGGCTCTACAGGTTTTGTTAGATCAAAAGCCCACATGGCAACGTCAGACTTTGGGATGCAGGTTCCACAGCATTTGCATTTTGTAATTCAGATCCATCCCTTGTTCTGACAGAAATGTGTTTGGCTTTAGGTCACTTGCTCTTATTCTCTAAAATCCCCATTAAAACAATTATTAAACTCTCTTTGTCTTATATATGGATTTAAATGTCAGGTTTTGTTCCTACTTGCCCACCTGGGGATCCCTCCAGGGATGGCTCTAATTTACTCAACCTGTTAACTCCTCCTAAAATACCTAAACCAATTAAAATATTTTGGATTATTTTATTTACTACTGAAAATATCCAAAAGGCACGAGCCAAATTTTCTTTTACTTTGGGCACTATTAAGATTCTGTATATCGTAATGTGAATGAAGGTAAGGCATGTTTTCTTCAATCCAGTTTAGAGGAGCTATCACTGGTGCGAGGTATTATTTAGTGAGCAATGGCCTGACAGTCTAGGCTTTGGATTTTAATAGTTATTGAAATCTTCCTTATTCTTCCACCTTCCTCATGAAACGTTGATTACGCATTTCACATTTTGTATTCTTATCTCATAGCTTTTCCAGTTCTTGCCTGTAGACAGCAGGACACATAAGGCTGTCACTTCTTAGGGCAATGGCAATAAATGTAGGAAAGCACAGTGACACTTGCAGAAAAGGTTACAAACCTTGCTTTCTTGTAAGTCTTTCAAATATCAGTCTGATCAAGGATCTCAGAGGAGGTGTTTCTTCCACTCTGAGTTACCACATTTTGTTTTAAATAAACTGATAGACATACAAAATTCACAAGAAAACAAATGGGTTTCTTTACTCTGATTGTTGCATGTAAATTTTTTCTATTTAATAATGGTAGTAAAGCTAAAATATAGTAAACAGCATTCTCATTATTTCTACCAATTTATTTTTCTCCCCCCCCATGGGAAAAGGGGTGATTTTTATTCTATTTTATTTTAAATCACATCAGAAGTCCATGTTATGTCCTTTTTGCATACATTTTGACCCTGATGTGTATGTTTGACACTTTGAGCTGCAAGCGATACAGCATCTGCCAAACAGAAATCTGTTTCTAATCTTTTTTTTACTACTCCACAATGCAAAATGCAATAACCACACTGTAGTTTAATTATACATTAGCACCACAGTGTACGTGTAGAAATAAAGTAATAAAGATACAACTGATCTTATGTTTTAGCAAATTTACCACCAATTAAAAAAAAAATACTAAATGTTTATTTGTCCATTCTGTTATTTCCCATACAAGGCTTACGCTTTGTTTTAACAACATGTAAAGAAAACAACTTAGCTTTTTTAAGTTTTTTAAGCCTTTTAAAAAAAATATTTTCTCCTTAGAAACATATCTAACAACTTTCTCTAAAAGCAGTTGAGGTTCAAAATCTCTCATGCTTATTCGTAAAGTCCAAACCTAAAAGGCAGTGTATGTGCCATGTTTTTATGCCTAGTATCTACCAACATTTAAATACCACTCTTGACTGTGCCTTGTGTTTCCTATACAGATGCTTCTCGTGTTCTCCTTGGTGACCTTTGATAAAACTTAATTGTCTTTTTTGACGAGAGTTCAACTGTGAAGTTCCCTAACTGGGTAAACCCCCAGGGAGAACACAGGCGTGCACTGGAATTTTTCCACTTACCCCATGTGTGCTGTCTGAGGTCACACGTACAATGGACTGGAAATGGCTATGACACCTCGGACCCTCTTCACAGGTCTTTCACACCCAGCCTGCATGTGTATAGTGGCCATTCACCAGAGGTTTCAAGATCTTACTGCTGGGCTGGGTTACCACACATCCAGAAGTCTGTCAACCAATTAAATACAACATTTCTGGACATATTAAGAGGAGGTAGCTGGGAAAAATCAGGTAGCCCTACAGTTTTCCCCCTCCCCCTTTTCAGATAACGGTAACCTTCACCAAAATACTCTTATACGTATACACTTCGAAGAGAAGATAAAAGAATAAAAGAATTCTTCTTTGCACCCCCACAAGCAAAGTGGAAAAGAGAACAAAAGCATGTTTTGTGCCTAGAAGTAGCTAAGTCATTGCACAGAAACACCTGTCCAGGCAGCCTAGGAGCATCCTCAAGAGACCAATTTTCAAGGCACTATCTCCTAAATGCAGAAGGGAAAGGAAAAAAATAATAATGAAAAGGAAGAGGCAAATATACCATATGCTCTCGAACGTCATTCTACAAAGTGCTAAGAAAGGAATTCAAAGAAGGTGCTTTGACAAGCAACAAGGATAAGAGTAAGGCGCAGCTAATAAGAATCAGAGGTCTCACATGACCGAAAAGCTGTAGGAGCCTTATTGGGCCCAGAGGGGCGGTCACTCTTCTTCTGTAGCATCAGAGATGCTTTCCAACAACACGAGTGTCTGCTCTGAGCTTACATTGTGTCAGGGCAGAACAGATTTTGCAGTGTTAAATTCTGCTGGTTTTCATATACTTTCCCTAAGACCATGGATTATGAAAAATTGGGACTAGAAACAAGCTACAGAAGGATATTGGTCTATCTCTCAGTATACAGTGACAGTATATAGCACAAAAATTATTCTCTGATTAATCACATTTTTTGAAAATATAAGCTGCTTATCTGTGCAATGAGCTTGTTTCCAGCTATTTTAATCATATAATTGCTTTTCCCCTTCACCAGGGAAAGCACTGTTCCAAATTATATCATAGTTTGTTGCATTTTATATTAGTCCCACTAGGATATTTTGCAGTTCACAGAAAGCAAATACACATGCCCACATTGTGTCATACACAGCTTGATTCTGTCACTTAACCAAACTGGCTTCATTGACTTCAGTGGAGAGAACACGATTAAGCTCATTTTCTACATATATAAATATAAAAATATAAATATACATATAAGTGCATATATACACTATAAATAGATAAATTTTTTTTAACCCCAAATTGTTTGCGTTTTGTTGGTTGTTTTTTTTTTTCTTTTGTGTTAGGTTTTTTAAACTATAAAGGAGAGAGAAATCTGATATGACCTACATTTTGTATCACAGTGAAATGTTTGCTGGAGTATAAAAGTGTGTGGTAAGGGACATTAAAACATAATAGCACAGTAGGACAACTTATACCAATTGCTTCCCAGTGGGACTATTGTCATTCAAGTACAAGTGCTAAGTTAAAGGGCAATAAATAGTATATTAAGTCTATTACTGCAAGCATTTTAGCCACAGTAATATCTACTAGAATTACTTGTGTTGATATTAAAATAGATGATATTTTGGTAACAGTGTGCAAAGCAGGAACATGAATAGCTTCTTCCTGAATGAAGCATTATTCCACATCTTTTACTCACTAGGATTTCAGATGAGTGGGCAAATAAATAACAAGGTAGAGAAACCTTTGTCTGCAGGACCCAAGACTAGGGATCATAGAGGCTCTGCAATAGTTATTACAAAATGCAAACAGGCCCAGGGACACAGCAACTGCAGCTGGAGGGCAGGTGGGAAAGAGGGACGGGAAAAAATGCTGAGACAGAGAGAAAGAAAGATGGAAGAGTGAAACCCTAACACCTTTTGCAAAAGAAATGGTGAATCTTCAGATGTAGACACTTCAGTTCAGAGTGTCTACTAGGAAATGCAAACCTTGGTGCTGGCATGGTAGCCACTGGTGGTTTTGATAAGTGCATCAAAGATATTATTTAATTTTAAAACATATGAGAGGGGACATAGAGGAAGAGAGGGTCAAGCCCACCTGCAACTTCTGAGCAGGAAGAAGGGGATTCCTCATACAGCATGAAGCTGGTTGAACCCAGTGCTGTTTTTTCCCTACAAGCCTCTTGTTTTTTGACAGTATTTGGGAGCACAATAGCATACAGATGTTCTTTAGCACTCTTCTTTCAAAAGCAGTAGAGAAACAAACCCAAAGGCTAGATCTTAGCTTCTGGGTTTGCCAGCATCACAGGTGCAGGAGAGAGAAAGCTTCTATTATTGAAGGAGGCCCAACGTTTCAGTTAGCTAACTTAAATATTTTTTTTGCTAGTAACCTGTGGCTATAATATTATGCATGGATCACAACTTAGATTTTCATTTGTCTATCTGCAAAAGATTGATGACAGTTGTCGTCAGTAAGGAAGAAAAATTGTTCTGATTCTGGATAAGTGTACAGCAAATCTTGAGATTTCCTGAGAAATATATCATTTTTTCACCATTTAAGGTCATATATTTAACCCAAGAAATAGGCCATGGAATATGCTAGAATCTCAAGCTGCAGCATATGGAAAAGAATTGGTAATTTGCTCAATGACCCAGAACAACTTGTCAGGAAGCAATGAAAAAAAATTATTTTTTTTTAAAAGGTGGTAATACATAATAGTCAAGAAGTATTTAAAAAAATACTAAGACCTACCTTATGCTTAGAAAAGCAACTTTTAGACTGAGTCCAGGCTACAGCTAACATAAATTTTTTAACAAAATAGAAGCACAGCTACCTTATCTGTACATAAGCCACAAAATTTACTGTCTCTCCTCACCCAGACATTTGTCATCAGAGACATCCCTCACTCCACGTCTCCATGTTGCCAACATCCCTGGGGAACCTATGAACTGAGAAGGCAAGGATCTGTGTGTCTCTTCCCTGCAGTGGGGCATGCGCTGTCGCCAGCATACGACAAGTCTGCAGATGATTATTAGGAATAGGAAGGTAAATCTGGAGAATAAAAACCCCAGCAAACAAGAAGAGACTGGTGCCCTACGCTGGAGGGCAAGTAGCACTCAGCACAGCTGTGCAAGGATGAAGGGGTTGTTTCAGCAACACTGATAAGGCCGACAGCCAGTATTACAAAGCAACACGTGAAGCTGGCTGATGCTCTCAGTCTGCAAGAGATGTGGGCATCTCAAAACCGCCTTTCGTTCATTCTCAGCATAAATGCTCACCTCTGAATTTGCAGTCAAGTAGAAATTCTGGAGGGAGGAAGCAATAGAAAACAACAACAACAAGCACTTTCAACAGTAAAATGACTTCATAGAAGTGTTTTTTATTTGTGAGTACAGACTATTTTTAGGGGGTGTTTACAACTCATCCTATGATAAATAAGCAAAAGGAGCATCCCGTCCTTTTGACTTGAACAACATTTTGGTTCTGTTTTGTTCTCACAGTAAACAGCTGCTTAATCCCATCAGCCCTGGCTGATTAAATCCGCTTCTATAGGGCAAAAATTTTCACAAATCTAAAAACAACCTTCACCTGACACTTACAGTCACAGTAGTGTGTCTTAGGATACCTTGTTTTCAAGAAAGTTATTCAGCTTCAGAGTAATCCATTATTAACCCATAACTGGCTGCTGTGTAGAAACATACATGCTTTAACCAGTTGTGTCTCTAATATAGCTATATGGAAAGTTCCAAATTTGTGAAATTAAAATGGTAACTCTTAATAGTAGGCTAAAATTAGTATGACCTTACTCTTTTCTCAAGCTAAAATATGTGAGTTGGCCCCATTAGAAAGTGACTATGAAAGAATGAGGGAAAAACTCAAAAATAAACAAGCAGTAAGAGCAAAATTCCCAATATCTGAAGATATTCAGTCTTTATGTATGACGTCAGGGACATGAGGCATCTGTTTTCTTTTAAGCATTGGGAAATAGCATTTCTCAGCCACTTGTGTGTATTGCTTGCTGTTACGAAATGGCTTTTATTAGTCCAAATATTAGAAAATGTAACCAACACAGCTATGACAGTCTGCAATCTTGCTTTATCTGCTGTCTTGCTGTCTTCAAACTGAGATCCTAAAAAGCCACTGACCTTCACAGGCCATGGGCAGAAAGCTCAGATGCGCAACTCACATGCCACAGAGCAAGCAGTACAGGGAAACAACGAGCTCTCAACAACTCCTACAAAAGGGAGAACAAACTTCAAGGGTGGATTTTTAGTGCTTTGAAGTCAGGTCATTGAAGGTTTCTTGACCAGAGTGTAAGGGCACAAACAACAAAACAACAGAAGGTAGCTGAGGAAATACTGCAAAATACTTTTAACAGTGGCTTTTCAGATTAGGCTTTTAATGAGATGTGTAGATGGCAATTTATTAATCTCTTGTCAGAATGAAGTGACTTCTTTGGCTGTCGCTAATTGCTTCCAGCAGTAATGCCTAGCACAGTATTGCAAAAGCACAGAAAATCTGGGATTTTAAAGAAAAGGAATTATTTCCCTGCTTAAAATGAAAGGAAGTATAAGGTTATATGTAAACTTTTTTGTATTTAAAAAACCCAACCAAACAACAAATAATAGTCAGCAGGAGGAAAGATTATCTACTTGAGATTTTTATTATTACCGCTTATAATAAAAGACCAAGTCCTGAAACATTTGTTCACTGTTTTTTCCATCCTCATCAAGACAAAGCTGCAATTTAACTCTAACGATCTGCAAGGTCCTGTTGCTTTCGCAGTAATGTTTCCCTTTCTTAGCTCCTTGCTTGCCCCTGTAATAAATCACAATGCTAGCATTTTTGCCTATCTACATTCATAGCTATAGATATTTAAAAAGAATGAGAGTGGAGCTGGACCACTCACTTGTGTAGAACAAGCACAAGGACCACCATTTGTTGCTGATGGGAATGGGTAAATAATTACTTGACATAATTGGCAATTATCCACAATTCAAAGAGACCAGACTGAAATCAAGTGGAAGGGAAAGGCCTCTATGAGAGTGTCTGCAACTAAATGGACTGTTTATAGGAGACTTTAAATTATCATAGTGTCACAACATATTTTTTTTTAGACTGGAAAATACAGTTGCTTGGAGATCATTATCATTGTATGAGAATGCATCGTTTTGTGGTGAAACTATGTTTTAGAAAAATGACATTTTGATTGAGCTGAGCCATTCAGTCTCAGATATCTGACTGTTCAAAACACTTTTTCAAAAAATACAGCATTTCATAAGAGAACAAAACTTCTTTGATTCATCAAAATGCAACACTAATTAAATTGTTACGAAGTGCCTTTTTTGTTCAAAATGCCCAAACTTCCAAACAAATATTCCAATTTTCAGCCAGTCCTCATTGTGACAGAACAGCAACCACATGCATCACCTGACTGATGTCAACGTGAGAAGACATTAACACCTTCTAAAGTCGGGTTGGTCGTTGTTATTCAGACTCTACCATGCTTGCTGCTTAAGGAGAAACTAGAGTAATTTTCTTCCTGCAAGTACTCGAATGCGATTTTGCTTGACTAAATGCAAGTCAACTTGCTGCAATTCTAATGAGTTTGCATTTAACTATTTTCCTTGTAAAATACTTCATGAAGATGTGTAATTTGTTAGACATGTGAAGGATACAAGACAAATGTGACAGTACTTTTGGGCAACTTTAAACCACATTAGTTCAAAGCCCTGTGAACAATTTTTTCATATGCTAGTTTAAAAATTGCCCTTTTTGTTATACATGAACAGCACTCTTCTCCCTATTTACGGTTTCTTTAGAATAGGAAGCCAGATCTCAAGAGGGGTTCTAGACAAATTTTCTCTTTTTTGTTTGTTTGTTTGTTTTAAAGAAATACTATATTGTTGAGAACTATTAAATAGGTAACTGGAGACAGGTTAGTTTTTACAGGCATGTGAATGTAGAGCACTGATTTACAGGTATCATCTACTACACTCTTTCAAATCAGCTTTGTCTCTTCCTTTAAATTTGCACTACAAATTCACACTATTACCCACTTTGCTGAAGCAGTTAGCCAATATGGCCTGGCAAAGTTGTTCCTGTTAAGATGAAAAATAGATTATAGAAGTCAGGTATATCATTTGGTGTAATCTTGTTTATTTACAGAAAATAAGCAGAAAGTGCAGGTTCATTGAGCAGTGTAGGAAAAATAAACAGCAGGTAGGTCAGTGTCTCAGATAAACCTACATCTGCTGCTCAGGCAGGCTCCACAGTTCAAGGAGCCTTTTTCTCTGTTTCCCCTCAAGATGATTCTCCTGTTTCCTTTCTTGACGCCCCCTGCCTCCAGCATCACCAGCATTCAAAATATCCTAGGTCTGCAAAGCCCTTGATTCATTGCAGTTCGTCTTTGAGAGAGGCAGCTGCTACTCAGAATTCCTCAATTTATTATTAATTTATTTATTTTTAGGAAGTTTTCAAAATCAAGAATGTGTTGTCTTCCTTTTTGCTGACTTGATGGGCAAGGGGGAGGACACTTTAAACCTCTGCCAATATTCATGTAGCAGTGTTTCTGCTATGGTGGGGCCTGGTTCTGCTCCACAGTTCCCTTCACAGCCTTTTCTCCTGTTTTATTTGCAGTTCCTAGTTTGGAAATGACTTGAAATTAAGGACTGTGATAGACATCTGCTCTACTTGGTCTTTATTCTACCTGATTAGCATTACTTCATAGGAAATATTAACTACAGCAGCCTACCTATAAAAATGTTTCCTTACAGGAGAAGAAGAAAACAAAACTTGAAAAAAACCCCCAACTTGAAAAACCCAATCAAACAAAGAAAACAAAACAACCCCCCCCCAAAAACCACCCCGTCCCCCACAAACAGAAACCA
>JAVJGG010000009.1:6374553-6446503 GCA_035590195.1 Aviceda cuculoides
GGCGCGGGTGTAGTGGTTTCTTCAGGGACGTCTTGTGCGTACTCCCTCACATAGCAGGACATTGAGGCAGCAGCAGTATGAGTCAGCAATTCAGCACAGTCCCTCATATGAGTCAGCAATTCAGCACAGTCCCTCATACAGCAGGACACTGAGGCAGCAGCAATGCGAGTCAGCAATTCAGCACAGTCCTTCACACCATGGAAAGTCAGATCCCAGTAACCTGTGTGCTTTTCTTCCACAAAATCCAGGGAAAAGAAAAAAAAAAACCTCCGAAAATCCTATGCTTGGTTGGTTATGGGCAGCTTCAGTTCTAGTTTCTTAGATGAGAAAACATCAGAGGCTTTGCTTTTCTTGCAAAAAGCTATTAGCCTTTTCCTGGCAGCTGCCACCTCTGAGGTGGAGGAAAGCTCATGCCTTTTATACATGGCAGGCTCCAGCTCCATAGCCTTTAAAGACTTCAAAGTCCCTGAAACTGAAGTGCAACAGTGCTATGACACAAGCAGCAGAAAAACGAGGTGGCAAATTTTTCGATCTACCTACTTTGTATTGTGCAATGCAGGAAAACCGAAAAACCTTCAGAAACCTAAACCCTACTGTTCTTCAGCAAACACGATGCATTCACTGTTCTCATACAGCAGTCAAAATGTTATCTGAATTGCATGAAGGAAATCTGTTCCAAAGAGCTCCAACCTCCTAGTAAAAAACCCCCAGCATTACATAAAATGTCACTTCCCCCCCCCCAAATCTCAGAAAACATTTGATCTTTCTGATAAGCTGGATATGCTGGCTCTCTATGAATGTTGGAAAGTGTGTTTATACCCAAATTGCTTATGTTCCTCAGCATGCTTTCCTGTGCCATGTGTTTTATGCTGACTTGTCTCCAAGTCTTTCTTCAATATTTGGATTCAGAGTGGTTACTTTGAGTTAAAGCTTAGCAGGGTAGTTTTGCACGGTTTATATTTCTACATCACCCAAGACTGTGTATAACACATTTATTTGAAAAAAGCAAGGCAATAATTATTTAGCAAATTAATCTGTGCAGCCCTGGCATCAGCAGTTATGGCGAAACTGCAAGACACTAACAAAACAGTAAAAGAGGACATTTCCCTTCTAAAATTCCAAACCAAATTATGGTGTGCAGCAGCAAGTAATCAAACTCCAGTTTATCTTATTACAAAGCTTACCATGGCTTGTATGTAAAATTAAATTATCATTTGCCTTTCTGGCAAGAAATTACTGTCTTTGAACTATCTGACTAAGATTGTGTTCTGCAACCTGTATGTTCTCTTTCCCCCTGAATGAAATCAAATGATGTCTTACATCAGTGGCAGCAGCAGCTTTGACCGTTTCTAAATTTGCAGGTTTCTAAATTTAACAATATATTCTGAATAGGATGGGCTATTACACTTCTGCATGTCTTACTAGTAAAGATGACTATTTTCTGAACAACCTGCTTCTATCTATAAAGGATAAAGCTAATCTTTCTTGTACTCAGTCTCCACGGACAAATGATCAGTAAATAAATAGATTGATGTTTAAGGAAGGTTATTCTCGAGAAACCAGCATCCTCTGTTTCTCCCCAGCTTATGTGGGTCCCCTCTCCCTTTTGGGAGATGACCTCTCCATTTTGTTGGCACAGCTGTACAGATCTGACCAGTTTATTTGCCTCCCTGGGTGATAAAGTTTTCCCCACAATATTTCACATTGGGATTGGTGGTTTAGTCGTTTGTGTGAATAAGCTCCACACCTAACACTTTTGTCCTGAAGAGATCCAGGTAAGTCAGACTGCTACACTCTGCAAGCTATTCAGCAACACCTTCAGCAAATGCTTCCTGTCAGATGGTCTCAAACATGTCTCTTCCTCCTGCCCTAGTTTTCTTATCTGAAAAAGTGGTAAAATAAGACTACTGATCTTTGGAGACTTGGAAAACAAAGGGAATTTTCTGGCTAGCTGGATTTGCTCCATGCTGGCCTGGCCATCTAGAATTGGGGTGGCATGATGGGAATGCTCTGACCACCCTCCCAGAAATGGCTTCAAGTCTGTACTTCTGAGCAAGGTTTGCTGACAGGTATAAAATACTCTGGCTTTCTGTTCTGAGTCTAGATGGGTTATTGGTGAAAACACATGGCTGTTCAGGGAGGGGGTGAAAGAATCAGAAAGCAGGTTTATAATTGGCAGCTGGAGTTGTATCTGCCAGGGCAAAGGCACAACCTTAGTCTAATATGTACTGAACTTCCAGATCTGAAGCAGATTTCTGAGTTCTCCCTTCCTCATTACAGACTTAACAAATTGCTTGATCCTTTGGCTATTGTACAGCAAGAAGACAGTCACAGGATCTTAAACAGGTGAAAGGTCTCAGACAATAGTTTTCTTCAGATTTTCAGATCAGCTTTCTTGGTTTCTCCCAACCACTGCTGTGTTCTCTGCAGTTTTTGAATGTTTCTCCTCAGAAATGCCCCCAGGAAAAGTACCCAATAAATGCATGTGTGCTGGTTTTGGCTGGAGTAGAGTTTATTTTCTTCATAGTAGCTAGTATGGGGTTATGGTCTGGATTTGTGCTGAGAACAGTGTTGATAACTCAGAGATGTTTTTGTTACTGCCGAGCAGTGCTTACACAGAGCCAAGGCCTTTTCTGCTTCTCCCACCGCCCCACCACTGAGCAGGCTGGGGGGGCACAAGAAGCTGGGAGGGGACACAGCCGGGACAGTCGGCCCCCACTGACCCAAGGGATATCCCAGACCATATGACATCATGTTCAGCGTAAAAACCTGGGGGAAGAAGAAAGAAGGGAGGGATGTTTCGAGTGATGACGTTTGTCTTCCCAAGTAATCATTACGCATGATGGAGCCCTGCTTTCCTGGAGATGGCTGAACACCTGCCTGCCGATGGGAAGTGGTGAATGAATTCCTTGTTTTGCTTTGCTTGCATGTGCGGCTTTTGCTTTCCCTATTAAACTGTCTTTATCTCAGTCCATGAGTTTTCTCACTCTTACGCTTCTGATTCTCTCCTCCATCCCACTGGGGAGGAGTGAGAAGTGGCTGTGTGGTGCTTAGTTGCCAGCTGGGGCTAAACCATGATAACATGTTACTTTTATGCTGATTTATTGTGACTTCTGCCCCCCCGCCCCCCAAAGAAATATCGCTTTGCCGCGTGGCATTCAGTCCTGTGCTTTTGAACATCAAAAGTTGTACTTCAGCATCTGAGCTTCAGCAACTGAAAATAAAAATAGATAGGAAGGTGACTGAGCAGGCAGGTGCAGTAACAAAAATATAGCTCCATTTTCTCCTCTGGCTATGTTTTATTTCTCTATGATTTTTTTTTCCTTCTAATTTCTCTGTGCATTATTCTTCACACATCTGAAAAATTATGGGGAAAATTGTGATTGCTTACGGTCATCCCCAGGTTCTTAGTGGTAACTGTCAAATGTGGAATCCAGCAGTACCAGCTCTGCTAGAGTTGTGTGAGCAAGCCCCTCTTTGCTAAACCCATTACTTTCAGGTGACTTTCCCCCTCAGTTTTCTCTTTGCTTCTGGCCAGATGCAGTGAGAGACACACATGGAGCCAGTCTAGCCATTCTGTCTTTTTCCAGCTGTGATGCAGAAAGACATCTCCTCAGTAAGAAACCTTTAGATTGTGTCTACTTAATTTGGAATAACAGAAAAAAAAAATTAATCAAATGCTGAAGAGGGTGAGGACTTCTTATGCAAAGCAACCCTGACCCCCAAAGACTTTCTACAAAAGCTGCTGCTGTGAAGTCTGCCTGACATGATGGTGGTGAAGACTGCAAATTTCCCTCTTTGAGAAACTTCCATGTCATCCAAGAAAGAGAACAGGTCAAAACCAAGTCATCTTCTTCACTATAGGCTATCAGTTGCCACTCTTGAAGCTGTAACACAGCATTAAATAGATATTTTTCTGGAAAGTTTTCAGTGCTCCTGAAAGTACCGTAGGATTTCTGCCACAGGGTACTTTTGTGTTTAGCTCACTGTCAGAAATTCCTGGTCACCAGCCCTCTGAAAATTGCAGCTTCCATATGAACCTGTCAGGCAAAGGAAGGCTGATGGCTACCAGCAGGAATAGCTGCTGATAGGCAAAGAAAGACCTTGAATGTTTGAGAGGTTAATGGGTGTGCTAACCACCATAAAAAGCATTTTAGCCTTGTACAGAATAGGATAGGTGAAACGGTAGGAACATTATCCGAAGCTTTAGAGCAGGATGAACAGAAGCTGAGCAACAGGATCCGTGGGTTTCTGGGGCTGGGGCTGCAATGCGGCAGCTTCGCTTTTGAGTTTTGTCTGTTGGGAAGAAACGAACAAGCAAGAAACCTCTAGCAGGAAAAGCCAGGAAAACGAGGAGAAAATTTGAGATGCACTAGTAAGATGGTGCTGAGAGGGAGCCAGAAAACCGAGCCAGCTTGGAGTGCTGGAAAAAGAAATTGCCTCTTATTTATTTTTATTGTGTCGAGGGAAACAAAAATTTGTATATGTTCCCTAAAAAGAAGGATTGCATGCAAGCAATACTTGACTACATCATGAGTTTCTCTTTCTAACAGAAACAGGTCAGCAAGACCCTGAATATTGGCTAATCATTCATGCTAATGTGTTCGGGGGTGGATTAATGAAGAATGCACTCTGTGAAATCTCATTGTTATATTATGTTACATTGTGTTTTCCACCTTTTTTGATGTCTAAAAGTTTCCAGTGAAGGCATTGAGATAGTATAATGAATTAAGACTACCAATATGTTTGCTTTGCTTAGCGTTTGCAGACCCGCGGAGCAATTCATAGACTTTCTAAACATCTGTGATTGGGAGATAAAAATAAACAAGGTATGCTTGTGAACAGCTGCTATCAAATATCTTTCCATGTGTATTTCAGTAATACTTACTGAAAACTTCTTAACTCGTATGCAGTGACAAAGGTAGCTTTACCTGATATTTCCATTTTTTAATATAAATGTTTGTGTTTTAGCACAGCACTTTTTTTTATTCCATTACAGAAATTTCTTAGGCAACTCTTGCCCTACATGTTGGAAACAATGCATCAGAACATGTGTGAAGATGACTTCACATGGCTCAGAGAAGTTGGCATAACAACATCCTCCTGAAAGCAAAGCTAACAAAAGTTAATTATATTTATCTCCTGCTTTCACACAGAAATATCCCAGAAGACCACAGAGATTACATATAGAGGGACCATTTCACCCATCACTTAAATTCATTCACCTCTGTATCATCTCTGTGCTTTGCAATGCTCCCATTATGTGCATTAATGAACCAATAAAACATTCCTTGGTATGCTTTAATACTACAGAATATTTCTTCCTATGCTAGGTCCCAACTGAGTGAAGTGATTCATCAAGCTATTTCTTTTGGATGTTTCAAGATGTTTTTTTTTTTTTTTTTTTTTTGACACATTTCAGTGTAAGCTGCTCAGGCAGATATCTCAGCTTGTGAGCATCTTGAAGATAACAGCTTGGTTCTTTTATTCTGTAAAATAGTAAGGTCACTAACAGCTGTGCATCCCGATCATCACAAAGAAAATGCTTTCTTACAAGGTATCTCTCACAATACTCTAAAAATAACACTGAGATTACTCCATAACCCAGATATATTTGAACTCGATTTGGTATACCATCTCTTTAATCATCCCCTTGACAGAGAAGGATTTAAATGGTCTCTAGAGAAAAGTGGGAAATCATGTTGACCTCATCCAGTTCCTATGATGTATATGTTTTTAAGTTCAAGAAGATGAACAATTCTGCTTAAGTCAAAGAACCCACTCATGCTTTGTTTTCAGCATGTGTTTTAAAAGTTTTGAGTGAGACTATAACCTTCAGACATTTCTTTCACTGTCAGCTTTTCCCCTCTGGTGTTGGATTATAAAAAACCTAGAGATTAGTTCTTTGTGCTGAAGTTGGATTCTGCTGCCCTTACAGACTCTGCACAACACTTTCTCTGGTGAGGAATTCATAGAAATGAGTGAGGTCAAGTGGTAGTCAACCTTGAAACCCTTTAATTATCATTTTCAAAGCTTTCCAGGCTGGTAAACAGGCTGCTGAGAAAACACTAACCCTTGCAGACTTTCAAGGGTACAAGTATAAATTTTCTTGAGACAGAGTTTTTGTATGACACAGGCTGGAAATACGAACATAACCTCCTTCATAATTTTTAATGTCTCTTAAAAATATGTACTGAACCTACTGAGAAAATCTAGGAGGAATCCCTTTACTTCCAATTTATGTCTTCCCAGCACTTAATATAGCAATTAGTGAGCTATGATCATAGACAATCTCTCAGTATCCTGAAGATTTCAGGACACTTAGCGGGACCTGGTTGCTGTTGGACTATGAATTAAGGCAGAGGTTGGCAGCTGTTACTTGCTTCTTCTCGGTTCTGACTTGGTCCTCTGCTTGCCTGCCTTCTCTGAGGTTGCTGCCTGAGAGGTACACAGTGGCTCTTGCTTTTCTTGTGTTCAGCCACAACTTTGCTTTGTCAGTCTTGGATCTACTTTGCATTCCTGAAACATTACAGCTCCTCTGTCCCTTTAAAGGCCCATTATTAATTGAGTCACAGATTTCCATGTTCCTTTTTCTTTGGTTTCCTCTCTTTGACACATCTTGGATCTCCTTCACTTGCCCCAGTGGTTTTAATTTACTCTTTTAATTACTGAATTTGCTCTGCTGTCCCTTACTTCCCTTCACTAGTCCCTTCACAGAACATCAGCTAATCTAAATCAGCATAGCTCTCCTGATCCCAGAATGTTTTTTCTGGAATACTCTCACCTGGTAGGAGGCTGTGGACCATATACACTGGTGTGTGTTGCTCTGGGAAAACAGAGCAGCATGCAGTTTGTTCATGGCAGTTTGGTTTCCAGAAGGTGCTGTAACCAGTGTGACCAGAACTGGGTAGCACATAGCAGCCCTGATGCTTGCTTTCAACTCCCCTCAGCCTCCCTCCACCTTCTATCAGTTCTCTAACTTTCACCTTTGTTGTAATTTCTATGTTGTGAGCACAGAATTGTAGAGCATGAGATAGTTCAGGTTTGAAGGGGCCTCTTCCTGCCCAAAACAGGGACAGCACTGAGATCAGTCTGGGTTTCCCAGGGCTCTTTCCAGTTGAGTCTTAAAAACCTCCAAGGATGGAGACTGTGCAATGCCTCTTGGTATCAGCTTCCAATGCTTAACTGGCTTAATAACATCTTTCTATATTGTCTTTCTGGCATGTTATCAGGACCTTGGTGTGCTTTGCTACCATTTATTCCCTTGCTTGCATTTATGTGCCAACCATAGTGTATCAACTGAGGGATATGTTCTAAGCAGTACCTGACCTCTGCTAGTATTGAAATTAAAGGCAAAATGAAAGGGATTAAGGCTGTATCCATTGTAAAGAAAGGAAATGCTGCCTGGACCTGAATCAGCTTCTGATATTATCCAGATACGTACTTAAAATATGTCTCAATTTACTCCATGTAATTTGTTAGCCTGCTGTAGAATTGCTGCTGTTCCCTTTTCATTTAAAACCAATAAACCCCAAAATTTTCAAGTTGTACAAATGCAGTTTTAAAAAGAGACATTAATAAGCATTTTCCTACATTTAGTAATCATAAAAATATTTCTAAGCTTGGAGCAGCATTTATTTAATTAAATATTAATTATCTTGTACCATTTCTAGTCAAATTATCAGCTATAGCAGAGAAGTGGAAAAAAGTGAGAGCATTTTAGAGTCATGTGACATGTCAAAATTTCTTGAGGAACATTTTGATAAAAATAGAAAAAGAAAACATCATGTTAATAGCAGCAAGGGTGGCCTTAACATTTTGGATGCTGAGACTGTCTTAGTCTTTACTTCCTTCTGTGGGGTAATATTTATTTTAGTGGTCATTTGAATTTGCAAAGATAAATAAAATAGTAGGGCAATGCAAGCTGGATTGATGACAGATTTTTTTTGTAAGAGATTATGTTTTAACACTTTCAGCTGTGTTCAACAGCTGACTACTGGAGTTATCTCACTGGATCTTAACTAGTAGTAGTGTAATGTACTGTTGTATCAAAGTGATGAAGTGTATTCAGTCTCTCACTGGAAGTGTGTAGCTTCACAGTACTCAAATTTATTTCAGTCTGACTGTAGGAAAGGAAATGCATTAGAACATGGCTTCAGAAATATTTTCTAAAATACAGGGAGACAGATTTTGCCACTTTCACTTACTTTAAGTAGTATCTGGAATGAAGGTTGCAGGAAATGGCCATGTAGCACAGCGGTATTAACTAATTGTTTATCTGATTGCTGGCATTATTCTTCACATTTTCCCTTTCTCTGTCAAGCTTTTATACTAAATGATTTTGAGTCATTTACTAACATCCAACTTCATGACTTTCAGAGTCATTATTGCTTTGTTGTAGTTGCGGTAATGCATTGCGTCTCTAAATTACAAGGCTAGATAGTAGTGTCTCAGATCCCCTTTTAATCACCAATAGTTGGTCTGGAAGAGTAGCTTCTGAAAGGCATTTTATTGACAAAAAGTGGCATTTTAACAGCTGTTCATCTTATTGCCCCATTCCCCTCTTTTTGCCTGCAGAGCTAAATGAAGGACTCTTTTGGGTGCTATTATAGTAAATTTTAAAATAAATAAATAAATAAATAAATAACCCCAATTATTACAGGAAAGTGCCTGCATTTTCATGCTGATCAAAAATCCTATTGCAACTTGTTTGAACAAAGCTTTGTCTCTTATGCTGCAGCACATCTATCTCATCTGGCATGGTTTCTGATTCTCTGAGGTTGCAGGTACTCTTAAAATACCCTTGATTTTCATGTGAGTTGATAGTTTTACCAGTACTCGAGACTGTAGCCTTTTCTTTTTTCCTTCGGTGGGCTTTGCCTCAAGCCCTGGAACAAAGACCGACAATGCCTCTGCACTCAGAGACTGCAATGTTAGTCTACAAGGCCAAATGCATTATTTTTAGTAAATGTATATGACAGCTAGTTATCGGATCAGAAAACAAATCCCCCTTTAAAAGACAAATGCTATGGAAAAAGATGGGCATAGGCCGTTTTTCACACTCCTGTTGTCGAGTCCTACAGAGGCTCCAGCACAGGACTGCACCTCTCACCTCCCCATGCCATCGCCTTTCCAGCTGAGGACAAGCAGAAAGGAGGAGAGCGAGTCCCTGTGATGCTTGCCCATAGTACTCTGACACAGAATCAAGCCCTGGGGAGCGCAGCTCACCTGTGTGAGTACCTCATGGCAGGATCAGCTGTGCCTGTGCCATTCTTGGCATGTCCCTCCAGCCTCTTCCTGAAGACCACCAGTAGCCGTGACTCCAAAATTTCTCCACAGAATCTAATCCATTAGAAACTTCCTTTCTGATGTCTAACGTAAATCTCCCTTGCAGCCATGTAGACATTATTATTTTGTCCCATTCATTAAGGGAGGTGGAGTCCACCTGCAAAGCTCAGTCCACACAGGAAGATGGGATAATCTAATGACAGATCCCCTAAAGGCATATCTAAATGACTGCAAATATGCCATAACCTATGTCCGTCAGCTGCCCAGAGAAAGTCTCTGCTGCTTTGTGCTCAGTCTCTTCCTATTTAGTAGAGGTGAATGAGATTCATCTACTTTTCCAAGGCTTCACAACCCCTGGGTAACAAGTCCAAAACATTAAAACTGTATTCAGGAGATGAACCCTTAAGCAATATCAGATAGCACATGGGATGAATAGTTCCTATATAGTTCTAAAGAATAAAAAAAAGACTGTCAGTGTACTAAGGTTTTAAAATAAATAATAATAATAAAAAGAATAGGTCCAAATAAAAGGAACTATATATATGCAATTTTTGATCTTACAGTTGGAGCTAACTATGTTTTATGTGGCCCAGAAAGCTGCTCTCTGTGTCTTTTTGTGGGATCTACCTCATAGTGATTTCCAAACTTGAAGCTGCATTTTTGCAAGCATACATAAATGCAGTTGCATGTAAGAAAACTTGGAAAACCACTTTCACAAGAAGAAAGTCTGCATTAAAAGTATTCAAAAAGTGAATCTGACAAATGCAGTATGTAAAGCTAGGAACCCTTCTACTCACACCCTATTTCATCCTTAAAGAATGAAGCATCACAGTAGAGAAGCTTTATGGGAAGCAGTTTTAAGCTGGCATTGATGTTTTACTATCTGGAAATCAATTTCAACCTTAGACAGTGGAGCTTCCAATTTTAGTGTCTGCTGCTGATAGAGATATGGGATCCTGACATATGAGTTGGGCCTGCAGGGACTCATGCAAGTGGTTAACTTCATATTTTGTCATGATGCCCAACAACATCAGTGAAATGGTACTTTGTGTACAAGCCCTAGAAAGACTGGCACCATGTTGAACATCTCTTGTGAGGAGATAAGACTCTTCCAGCCCAAAATGAATGGGCAACTGGTTCACTGATCTGATTTTTATATATATACATATTTAAAGAACAAGTCTTGAAGCTTGCTGAGAATGCATGGAGTTGGACAAGTTTATTGCCGTGGATTCACAGGCACAAGCTGAGTAGTTATAATTTCCAGATTTGTTCAACAAATCTGCTAAAACTACTTTATTCCCTAAAGCACGTAGTGTTTATTCTGTTTTTTCAGCAAAGTACAACTATTGATTATGAGATAGCATGTACACAAAAATCCTACAACAAAACAAAAAACCCCCTACAACAACACAAAAAGTCTGTCAGTTTAAGTTTACCAGAGGGTCAGTACAAGGAATTTTGGAGCCCTCATTAGCTAAGCTCCACACGTGGAGGTTAATTCAACTTGACCCATTGACTGACAGAGTGATAAATGGATTTAAGATGTAGTTCCATTATGTGCTTTCTTCTGTGGTGAATACAGCATAGGAAGTCTCTGCACTCACCTGCGTCTCCCATGGAAGTGACGTCTCCCCACTCCTCTGTTCCTTCAGCTGAATGACAGCTGCTGGAGGGACCGCTGGATCACTGGGTTAGGAGTAACCCTGCAAATCACAGCTTTTACTCTACTTGCATCATTTCACTGATGCCCCAATATGGAGCCTAGATCTTCAAGCACCACAAAAGCCCACCTGCAGGAAGGGTGAAATGCAGCCCTGGGATCTTCAGACCTTCTTATGACAGCTTCATCAGGGGAAACGGGGGAAATATACCCCGATGCCACCCCCTCAGGGTGCAGTCAGACTAGACAGCTGACCTCATCCTACAGTTTGCTCCTTTTGACCTCCTTGGATCCACCACCACAGCTTCTTGCCTTCCCTGCCCTGTACTCCATCCCCAGGTCCAACCTGCCAGAGCCCAGAACCTCTCCTGTCGTTGCTCTGACAGTTATCTATCTGCACAGCAAAGGATTCAGCCAGCCAGCCTGGCAGGCTCACTCACTTTTCCTCTGCTGGGCTGGATTTCTGCCACATTAGTGACTGTGCCCTGAGGCTGTGCTTTCATGGACTTTTGCCAGGGAAACACTGCATTTCTTTTGACAACAGTGGATTCCCTGCTCCTGTGCCATGCCTGTTGTTGTGCTGGTCCCGCTGTTTGCAGGGCATCACAAGGAACCAATAGGACAAACTATCTAAAGAAATGTCCTCCCTTTACTGTTATTTTAGCCAGAGCATTTTACTGTTATTGCTTCTTACACAGTTCTGCAAAGAGCTGAACCATGGGACAGAAATTACTGAAGCCACCTAACAGCTGCCAAAGAGAAATGTTGCAGGAGCCACAGCCTCAGACTGATGCTGAACAGTAGGTTGTGGGGCTCGTGGTTTTTTTTTTTTCCTTAATTTTTTTTTTTCTTTTAAGTTTTTGTTCTGGACTTTGTGTTATGTCATCTCATTTTGGAAAACTTTCCTTTATTTAGAACTAGCAAGGATTAGTCATCATTCTAATTGGGAAGAAGCAGGCAGTACTTTTTGATAGAGATGTGACAATAAGCCAACAACTTCCTCCTTGAGTTTTCTAGGCCTGTTAGTGTCTGTGCTGTGTTGGTTAATGAACTGTTTAAATCATACGGTGACTCTTATTCTTGCTCACTATATGCCTTATGGGTTTATCAACGTAACAGCTCTTTTTTTCTCCCTTCAGGTTTTGAGAGTTCAGTCTTGATCTTTGACTAGATGACTGCTACAGGATTTATCCTATAGTTCTACATTTTGTCACATAAACTGATAATTCAGCAGATAGCCCCATGCTATCACAAGTACAAGTGACTTCAATGTGAGGTTCATAGAAAGGGAGTGGGGATGTGGGATTTAGGAGGGGAACTGATGTGCTTCCTCTTTTTTCTCCAACAAACATCTTTCCTTAAACATAATGCAAACAAAACTGGCAGGATGGGAAAGATTATGTCCCTAAGAATATTCATCATGCCATAGTATACTGTCTGTTTTGAATTATCACAGAGGAATTGCAGCCAGGTAATATGCAATTAGTGATTAGTATTACAGAATACGTTATCAGGGCTTCTTCATTCTTGCAGGATAGGAAAACAACTGTCTGGCCATCAGAGAATGAGCAAACAGTTCCCTGACACCTTTTTCCTCATTCCACATCTCCCCTTCCACTTGCTCTCATTTCTTCTCTCTGATTGCTCTGATGTCCTTTTTGATGAGGTACTAATAATAGCAAGGGTGTTAACCTACTCTTCTTCAAAATGTTGAAGTCGCAGAGCATCACCACAGTGCCAGGTGGCAGCTGCTGGTCAGGCAGTGGGTTACAGAAGAATGAGAGGAAGTGCACCTGCAAATTTTGTTTGGGTTTGCTTTGCTCTTCATTTGTGTTCAGGGACAAAGGAAACTAATAGTAGGAAGAGGGGAGAGGAGAAGAGATTGTTCAGTGAAAACAGAAAAGAGCAACCAGTTGAAAACATTGGCACAAACTGTTCCATCCTGGCACAGCTTTATGTTTCATGTGAATTACTCTCAGAGTGTTTCTGAGCACCTCTGAGGTTGATGAGATGCTGTAACAGCAAAGAAAGTGAAGCCCAAACTCCACCCCCAGCGAATGAATGAAAAATGAACTCTACAGCTAAAAGCTTGCATGACTTATGCCTGATGGAGGGGGTTATTCTTTTATAGTTACAGCTGTTGTTTTCCCCATTTAGGAATATCCTTTAGGAAGAATGTAGCAGTAGAGCTAGCAAGCTGCAAATACTGTATTTTTATGTTAATGGCTAGCAATCCTTCTTATTTCTTTAAAAAGCAGAAAATACCTGTACACTACTTAGTGAAATTTGCTTATTTTAAATGGAAGAAGAAAAGATTGTATATCTGTTCTACATATTGTCACAGGACAGATATGTTTAGGAATATAAACCAAAAAAGTTCAAAAGAGGTCATTTGACAGAAATCAAATATTGCATATTGCTTTTGAACACATGGGCTAAACTAGGAAAGTTTTGGAATGAAATGTCATTACAACACAGGTCAGCATGATCGGTCACTAAAACATTGCCCTCAATCTGCATTTTTTGATGACGTAAGGTACTATTTTAGATCTGATGTGCCCAGCTCTCTCTCACACATGCACACATGTGGAGGCTGTTTTTTAGATAATTCTTACATTCCAGTTAGCCTGTACTGAAAAGATATCTGAAAGAAAGACAAGTCAGCACATCTATTTCGTGAGTATATGTGGTTTTTTCCCTATGCAGGCATGAACAGCCTACATCTAAAATAGCCTTTTTGGGAAGAAAAACCCCATGCTTTCTCTTTATTTAAAGGTTTGGAAAGAATACTTATTCCTCTCCGTAAATTCAAAGAAAGAACAGTTCCAGCCTTGCACTTTGGGCAGACAGAGCATCCCCTTGCCTTACTTTTTATTTTGTATATAGCAGAAAGGCCTGATCTGTTATTAAACCCAGCTGAATGCATGTGCTTTACTTCACATAATCCTTTACTGTCTTTCCTCTATTGCGATTGCTGTGAGATAGGTTCTAAGTTATTAACCAAAAGCAGGGTTTCTTAAGAAAAAGGCCAAGAACTGCCTAATCTCTCTGAGAATTGTTCTGAGAACTCATTTATTTAGCTCCAGAATCTTCTGTCAGATGCCAATAACAGCCACAGACTTGAACCAGACTATGTGAAAGGACTTTCTCTCGATAAAATTAAGGTTTGAACCCCCCAGTGGTACGTTTTTCCTGCCTGCAGCTCCTTGAATTTTAAATACATTTTCCTTGGTCACTTTTGGAGACGTCAGTTCCCTGGTACAGCTCACAGAAGTCCTTGAGAATATGGGCTCACTAATATCTTTTTATTTAGGAAAACAGGAAAGGCACATTAAAAAGACACGAAAATCAGGCATATCTATTTATGTACAAGTATATTAAGAACACAAGGTGGGCCCCTGGAGTTTACCCACTGGACAGCCACGGCTAGGCACCATCCGCTTTACAAAGGAGCAGCTTTCTAGGGCATCAGTACAGTGGAGAACGGAGCACGGTGCAGAGCTGCTAACGTTGACTTGTCCATGTTGTATATGACAGCACCATGCAGAGAAAATTGTTTGGTCCTTAGCACCTCTCAAAAGGGCTTGATAACTCTGTAGCAGCTTAGGAGCAGCTGTGTCTGCTTCTGTTTCTGCAGGTAATACAGACTTTGGTACCCAAGCTTCTCTGCACTGAGGAAAGAGCATGCCTTTAGTCTGTCTGCAAAGGCTGCCCCTCCTTCCTTATCTGATTAGCTCATTTGTAAAGACCTGGTTTGTCAGGCCCTATATTGTTGTTCAGCTAGTTGATTTTGTGCTGGGATATCAGCTCTGCTTCTTCTGTCTTGGAGGAACTAGAGTCACCATCTGTCACATCTCTGTACAGTGAATTCTGTGCTGCTAACAGTCTGGTTAACACTGACTACGAAGTTCACAGCACTGCTATTTCAACAAACAACCCCCATCTGGGACCGCTGTCTATATAGATGTAATCTGAATATTTCTTAGGACAGTGTTTGTGCTCCAAAGATCCAATCCACAATGTCCTACTGACGTTGGAGTTGGACATCAAGTCTGAATCTGCTACTCATAATCCTTAAGTCATTTGCTCCATGGTGTATCCTGCACACGTCCTCAGACCCCCTTTTGAGTTCAGCACCTTAGCAGCTCCAAAACAAGTCTCACCTCCAGTGATGAAACCTAGCTCAGACTTCATGATAGAAACAGTATTGTCACCTGGGTAAATGAAGCTGACCAGAGATGCTTATTTTCCGTCTTCAGAGGAGAGTGGAGGCAGAACATTCTCTCTCTTGGGCTCCTCTGAGCTTGGGTTTATATCATGATCTTAGAGCCAATCTCATGATTTTTCGGTACCTCTACTTGCCAATCACACAGAGGAAACCTATCCTGTTCAGAAAGGAAGACTGTTTATTAGGCTGCATGATTCAAGCAAAGGCCAAACAAGAACAGGAAAGATTGTATAGACTCATATTATATCCTTTTTCTAAAGAAAACATTTGTGTAGGCTACTATCCTAAGAACTGTCAAAGTGATTGCTGTAGGAACACACCATATGGGTTTATGATCTACTTCTCTTCAAGTGGAAATACTGTATGCACTCCTTAGAAAAGGATTGGGAATTGGTATTTTGACAGAACACCTCAGAAAAACACTACGTCATGAAACATAGTGCAAAATAAAAACAATATACTAGTTAATGGCTCTTTTATTTTACATTTTCTTTCTTTCTTGAAAAGCAATGCAGTTTCAAAGTAGTGTATGTATAAATCTCTCTAAAAAATCCCTGTCTGATATCACTCCATTTCCTCCCCTTTGCCTTTCTGTCTTTGCTTCCCCCACTCCTTTATGGGGTTTAGCGAATGAGATGCGAGTTACATTGACAGAACAAATATGATAAATTCCTGCTGCCCTATGAAATTTGTTCAGTAGAGTTCCTCTGCTGCTGCAAATCTTAATGCTGTTCTCAGGCAGCGTTTTCAATCCATCAGATACTGTACAGCTGCATATGTGCACCACAGCAGGAAGATTTATGGATTCCTATTCTTAGGATTTCATGTTTTGGCACCTCCATGCTGTTCATTTGCCCAAACTGTATTCTGCTAATTAAACCTTAAGACCTAAATTACAACGTACTTAGGGATGTTCAGCCAATGAAGCAATGTGATTGTCTGAACATTTCTTGATTGCATGAATTTATATAGGAAATAGGTTTCTTGTGAAGTAAAGATACTATAATGTCATATTTTTCATTTTGAAAGGAAAACATATATTGCTTTTTATTAATCTTTCAATACACAGTTATTTTATTTTTTGTTATTTCAGTATATTTAATATATGTATACACTAGATTTCAATGACACAATAGTTTTTAGCTTGAAAAACTCTGGATGAGGACTTTTTAAACAGACACATCAACTTGGGGAACATCCTTTGTAGAGGTTAAACAACAGGTGAAAATATGAAAGTTAAAGGAAAGCAGCAGGATCAGTTTTTTGCCAAAATGGCATTGGCAGCCACTGGAAACTGTTGTCTGTAAGCCGAGCCCCAGCTTGCTTACATTAGTATTCATCTTGTGTTTTGGCACATCGTATCTCTCATAATTAGCCTTGTTTAGCAGTCTGTCTTAAAACAACACACTCATCCTGTAACTCTTTGCCACCCTTAGCAGAGTGCTGTTTACCTCAACATAATACAAGAAAATAATTTAATAATCATCTCATGCAGTCTCATTTTACGTAGAAGCTGAGTTCTCAGTTATTTAGTACACATTGATTAATAATATAACACAACATTGATTCTCATCCACAGATGACCACCAATTTTCCTAACTGAATGTGTTAAGGGTGAAAACAAAATTGCTTGAAAATGTTTAAAACTTTTACATTAAGATGGTGCTATTATAAAGTTAGGATTTTTTTTTTTTTAAATGGAGGATAACTTCATGGCTCATGAAGAATGAAAATGAGAAACAGAGGAGAAATCCTTGATGCAGAAGATGGAAAAAACGGTGTTTGAGACTTCAGTAAAGCAGTGAGAAATGAAGCCATCCAAACTCAAGAAACCTGTGATGCATTGAGTTTAGGACTAATGGAGGACCAAGTTAAATTTCTCATGTTATTAGGATTATGCAGATTGAATGAAGAAATAGAATATAACAGAAAATCTTTTTCAAAAGCAAGTCTTACTGACAGCCTGGAATTTCCAGGCATTGGAATGAGATGAGGATATGAGAAAGGTTGAACTGGAGAAGGCTAAAAAGATACATTTGGGGCACATTAATACAGAAAGTACTGCAGCCTGAATCCGCCCTTTCCTGTTAACACACTGGGAAACCTGGACATGAATCTTTGTTCTTCTCCATTTAATGAGAAAATGACTAGTTCTGTAGCCCTGTCTCCTTTGCTTATGAGACAGTGTATAAGGTACTTGTTAATTCCTTACTTTGAGAGAAAAGTAGACATCAGAGACTAGAAAAACTCAATGGTGTGAGAAGGGAAGTAGTTGTAAAGGATCATGGAAACATTGTCTGGCTAAGTGAACCAGAATTATCACCAAAACTTCTGTCTTTATTTCTGCTTCACTGCCAAGCCCTGCAACTAGATCCCTTATTATTCTCCCTTCTGGCCTCCAACATAAAAAAAAAAAAAAAAAAATATTGCAGAAGATGTGGTCTTCCCTTCAGTCCTGAGAAGTTTAGGCAAAAATTATACACTGCATCTTTGGGTTTTACTACCTTTTCTAGAAATCCCAGGGCTGCCACAGCCCAATGGTAGTGATACCAGTGTGAATTCAGAGAGCTGTTTAACTAACAAGGTAAAAGTGTCATTAAAGCCTTCTCTGAATCCCAGTTATTCTGCCTGGTTTTGGAACAGGTCTTTCTGAAGAGAAGGAATGAGATGTAGCCCTCAGTAAAGAGTCACTCTTTTACTCCTCCTGACTCTCCACTGTTGTTTCCAAGATGCTGCCATTTAGACAACTGTATTGTGCATTTCTTACTGTAAGGTACTGCTGGGTTGCTTTCTACTTTCAGAAGCAGCGAAAATACCACCATTTTTAAGTGAACTATTTTTCTGATCCCGTTCTTCTGATTGGTAGGAAGTGGTGGCTTTTCTCTTCTGGAGGTGCAAAATTTCCATGCACTGGGAACTTGGACCTGGAGGAGCTCTAAGACTAGGTTATGCAATGGTACTACACTCTCTGCTTAAAGATGATCCACTTGCTTCAGTTTGGGAACAACAGTGGAAAAACGGGTTAAAAAGTCCATGCTGGTTCTCAGCACCAGAATTTAAAGAAATACATGACATAGGAGTTGTGTCAGATGCTCAGATACTTATACCATCATCTTCCAAAGAGATGGTTGGTACATATCCATGTCCACCTATTTGGCAATGGGATTTGGTAGACTGGGCATTGAAATGGATATGGCAACTATTTATTGCTTAATTCTGGTTAGACGACAGCATAAATGCTATCCACTTCTCTATTTCCCTTCAGCAAAATAAGAATGTTTCTCTATGTCACAGAGCTGACGTTGTGTTACTTGATATTAGACAGAGAAAATGCTAGATGCATGGTGAATACTTCTAGCATTATCAGCCCATTTTTATGTGCGCTACATAGTGAAGGTTTTTTTAACTCAGAATTTCGGATTAGATGATCGTAATGTTCCATTCTGCCCTTAAAAATGTGTAAATCCATTTGACTGAAATGACATTTCAGGAAAGAGGGCATCTAACAAGTGTGTTCCACAGTCCTGTCTACCAGTAGACTATTCCTTCCTAAATTTAAAAGTTCAGGGTGTCACTACAATAGCTAATGTCCACATATGAACTGTATTATAAAAGCTAGAAAACTATTATTGCAAATTAACATGGATGTTTTATCAAAACAAGATATTTATGGGTGAGAATATTTATGGCAACATAACTTATGGACAGCAAATCTGCAAAGCTGTCATTGTATCCTTGGAGATCCCTAATCAAAGTTGGCAGAAGGGACCGGGCTGTGAAGAATATACTTTCTAAGAGTCCCCCAGCTAGAATGTAGGCAGAATTTTTTTGTGCTCTAACCTTCATCCTGTCTAGAGGTGACAGGGGGACAGTTGTTATTAGCTATAGAAGACTTTCTGTGAGCTTGGTTTGTTGGTGCTTTCTCTTTTCTGTCTCTCTATCAATGACACATAATACCTCCAGTGGCCCAGACAACTCCTTTGATCATTATTGTATTCCAGAATATATGCACCACGTGCATAAAATGTCAACAGTTATTTAAGCACAATATCCTGCACTGTACAATGAAAATACTGACTATGTGCAGAAGATGAGCAAATCGTCACACTCTCTTTGAAATATTGTATTTAATAACCCTGTGATGCCTTATTGCTATTCAAAGTCACACTGGTTGCTTCAGGCCATAATTGGTTGGTTCATTCGTCAGTGCTGCCAGTTATTTTACAAAATCATAAACCTGACTTTATCTCTGCAGTCTCTGTAATGTACAGGTACTGATGGGATTATGTTTTGTGAGTGTTCTCACATTAATGACATAGACACTGAAATTTTTACTAAATCAGCGGATGTCTTGTTTGTTCTGTGGAGGTCATACTTTGGAGAAAGTTTGTACTATGACAGTTTTCAAGTCCATTTGAAAACCAAGGGATATTTGTGTGAATTCATTAAAAACTTGTTAATTTCTTTGATAACTCTATTGACTATTTTCATTTGAAGCAGAATAATTATTTACATTTCTGCTGTTAACTACATATGGCTTGTTGGCACCAATAACTGAATAGAAAAAGGAAATAAAACCATGAAGTTCAAGCTGATGTAAATTTTTTTCTAAAAAGAGAAATAATATGTATTCGGGTTATTTGCATACACCTATATATAGAATTTAATGCAATTACCATGGACAACATGCCCTATAACAGCCTGCTATTAAAAGCCACATTTTTTAGACTGCTTCATGATACATGCACACCTGCTTTAATCCTTTCATAATTATTAAATCATTTTCAAGTTCTCAATGCATTTTACATGCTAAGATAAATATACATCTGAGTTAAAGTTAGGACAATTTTATCTGACATTAAAAAAATCTAAAATTTTAAATCCATTTTAAACCTGATGAAAAAAGTCAGCTATATTATTTTTAAAGTTACTCACTGCTTTATGTGAACAGAAGCATGTGACTTCATTTTTTCTAATATATCTCTCCAACAGCCTTCAAAGTGCGGCAAGAATTGCTTTTAAACAAAGGATCCCTGTAGTGTGAACAGCAGTTATCTCCATGTAATTAGAAATACATGCCTTTTTAGTTCACTAAAACAATTAAATCAGAGTAAATATTGGGGACAAATATACATTAATATAAATTCCTATTAAAAAGAAAAAATTAATTTTGACTGCACTGCTGCTTTCATGCTTCTTGCATAGCTATATCTTGCGATTTAAAATCCTTTACGTTACAGATAGTTGCAATAACTGATATTTTCATCTCCCAAGACCTACTTGACTTCTCCTTTCAATCACCTCAGACCATTGCAGCTTATGAAGACAAATTCATGTTTGAGCTTTCTGCTGCTTAAAATGCTTCATTAATTATGTCCGTATAATGTATAATAAAGGAACAGAGGTTTGATGGAGCAGCTCTAAAATGCAGTTTAGGAGCCTTGCAAGAAATGCAAATGTGAGTAGAGCTCTCATGGACTTTGGAGGCAGGGTAGAGGAACTTTGTGAATAAGGTGTATTTTCACCGTTGTAATGTGACACATGCACATGTACCTTGGTGGCTGGTGCTAATGATAGTGACAGAAGCTACAGCTTTCTCAGTCTCTTTTGGTAACTCCATACTGAGAATTGATAGTAGATGACACCAGAAGACTGCTCCAGAGATTCCTAATGGTTTCTCTTGGCTCCTTTTCTATTTAAACTTGGGTGATGCTGGAGCAGGAATGAAAAAAAGTTTCTCCATTTTACAAGAATAAAAGATTTACTGAAAAAAATATCCTCAAATTGACTGTGAACAAAAACCTGAAATCTTGAAATGGTCACAAACTGATAATCAGAAAGTGTGTGTTAATTCAGTAATCATATATATTCAGTCTGCACAACTGACTGCTCAGGAGTCATCAAAATGGGACACTGTTTTTATAATTTTTTGAGTCAGAGATTTGTCAGGACTGCATTTTTTTCTCCTAAACAGCTTTACTTGTCACATCAGCATTTTCCAAAAATTCTAAATTTCCTGCATTCTAAGTAGTTTTTGTTATGGCAGAAGAGCTTTAAAAACAAAGGACCTTCAACATGAAAAATAACAGACCAGTCTAAGCCATAACAGGAATTAGGTTCACTCTGATTGCTTCTGCTAAGCTATTTCCCCAACCCCATTTCTTTGACCTATTCCTCCCTTGTCTTGAAATCCCTTTCCAGCTTCCCCTTTTCTACCACATGCAGCTGTGTCCACATTTAAGGTTTTTCACATGCTGCATCAATTTGGAGTCCTTTCTGTGTGAAGAGGTTACCCAATGATGCTTATCAATCTTTATCTACCACTTCTGATTTTTTCCCGGAGGTGGTGAAAGAGGAATACACCTAGATGAGGCCCGCCAGATGTTGGTAGCAAGAGCAGACTGCGTCTCATTGTTTATTGCATGGTGCTTACAGAAATAATTGAGCAAAGTAAAAATTTGTGGTGTCTATGAGTGATGCAAAGTCAACATAACTGTAAGAGAATCGACACTACTGTAGCGAATGCACCTTGATGAGTATCTTTAAAATTGTGGATTTGAAGAGTGGTCTATACTGTGATGATACAAGGACTGAAATAAGATTGTTTTGTGACCCCCCTGCACAGTCATTGTCTTCAGAGACCATGAGTGTTTATTTTTTTTTAGTCATATATATGCCAATAAATACATTTCAGGTTAGTTTTTCTGGTGCCACCTGATTTGTCCCACAAAATCCAAACTACACTCCCAGTTGAACTAGCTGGGCTTTGTGAATCAAATTATCACTGGTGGGTTGTGACTGAAGAGATTACAGCATCACAGCCATTTGCTTGGCTGCTAACAACTGTTAATCAACCACTTAATACCACTTTATGACATTAACTTTGACTCCAGCCAAAGTAAGTTAATCTCCCTGTGAGACAGAGCCTCTTACTCGGTTAGCTGGGAATATATCTCTAAGCCATGAAAATAGTGTGTCAAGATTTCAATATCGTTGGTAAGCATTATGGATGAGGAAATAACCCTTACCAGACATGTCAGGAAGTGATTTGCTCTCAGTAATGCAGAGGGATTACAGTGTACAAAGAAATAATGTGCTTTGAAACTTCAGTAGGAAGGACATTTTTTTTCTGGAGGGAAAGTTGTGCATATACTTGTGAGTTAAGTTCACTTTGGCAGAGTGTTGGACGGAAATTTGGTGCATGCCATACAGAGCTGCAGAGTGTATTTTTTCCCCATAAAGGGGTTGTACATGGTATGATAAAGAATTTCAGGGTGTGTGATTGGACTGGGGGTCACAAGGGAGTAGAAAAGGGTTATAATTTACATCTGCTGTACTCCCTTCTAGTTAGGTTGGGTGTGTGGAACGTAGCTGTGTTACCTGATGCGCCTGAGAGTTGAAGAGGCCATCAGCATCCTTGAGACAAATGCCACAAAATGTCCCAGGAGGAAACCCAATTTTTGTCTGTCCAGCCAAAGCCTGAATGGTGTGTGCTCATGGTGGGGTCTTCATGTTGCTTGAAAATTGTTGCTGGTATACAAGTTTAAGCTCACTGCTGAAACATAATACTGGGCTTTCAAAGATTTACAGTGTGCTGTGTGAAAGTTGCTCAGAGAACTTCACTTGGAAAGGGATGTTTTTGGATTCTCTTGCAGTATTTCAGATCAGTTGTCAAATATTACTACCAGATGTCCATGAATTTTCACAGTGTCTCCATTTCTCAGGGAGAGGCAAGAAAACCCTAAGCCTTAAATCTTCTTGCAGCTTTCTCTGTATCAAAATATCAACATGACACAGAGCTCTCACAGATATCTATGAAGGAGCACAGTCATTAATGAACTTGAACCACTGTAAACCAGGTTAGTCTTCTACAGTAGTGAGTGCAGTTTCTTCAGGCACTGTAATAATGGAATGCATAGGCTAAATCTGATAAGGTTATTTTTATTGAAAAATGATCGCTTCCATATTTTAAGTAGGAGGGATAAAAGTTGAAAAAGAGAAACAATAACTGGCAGAGTGTGGAAGCAGTCTAGATAGGAGATTGCATGTGGCATAGTCCTAAAATATTTCAATCGGGCCTAGATAAAGATGGATGATATGTTTTAGCTAAACACATATTTTTTCCTGCTATAGGAGGTAGATTTTTAATGACCCATTTGGCAATTTTGATTTCTTTTTTCAAATTATTTTGAAATTTCCTTAAATGTTCCCACCTACCTTTCAGAAGTAGTCCATTGTTTTTAAACAAGATGCTGTAATGTGGGAATGCAAAAGAATGTTTCGTTCTGAACTGAACTAAAATAACTTAAAATGTTTTATTCAGATTGAAATATTTTATGATGTTTGGATTGATTTTTATTTTCAGACAAACTCAAAAGAATTGCAAAAAATAAAACCTGCTAGTAAATTAAAAGAAACTCCATAAACAGTTTAGTTATTCACCTGCCAGAGTGGTAGAAAGTTACTACTGTTGTGGTGGGCTATGAGGTTGGGCTAGTGTCTAGAGGAGAAAACAGGAAAGAAAATAGATAACATATCAAATAAGTAGCACACTGAAAGAAAAATCACAAAAATCCTTCTGTTTCTGATAGAAGGCTGCAGAAACTGGGGCCGGCCCTAGAAAGGCTGAGATAATGATAAAAGTGGGTGGATTAAAAGGTTTTAAACTGTTGAGGTCTGTTATATGGTTAATCAGTTCAGCCTCAAAATACATCTGGAAAGAGTCCTTCTAATCCCCTTTTTCAGTGGCAAACAATAAAATAAGCCAGACTTTAAAAAATGTACAGATCCCACTTAGATGTATATGTGTATATGTCTAAACTTTCATCTCTGATAATCAGTTATTGCTGGAATCTGGTTTTCGAAAGACCAATATATTTTGATATTTTATTGAGATCAAAGGATTCTTAAAACCTGGCCCATAATCTCCCCTGTTGGTCAAACTGGGTACAAGAATACTTTCAACATTGCACATGTTTCTAACTGTTTGCTAAGAGGCAGGTCCTAGACTACTAAAAATAGGAGTATTTTAAAGTTTTGAGTTAAAGACTGATAACATTATACTCTTTATGAGTCATTCATAAGAGTTCAGTGCTACAGTTAATCAAAATCTATGAAAGAGCATAATTCACAGAATGTAAGCAGCCTTTAAAAAGAGGTCAAATCTTAAGTTTTGGAAAGGGCTTTTGGTTTTGTCTTTAAATTGGAAAAAAAGTACAGACAAAAATCTCTTGGGTGAAGTTTAATTAAAGGTGATGTGAAGCCAAGTGCAAATATATCTTCCGAGATTAAAATTTCTGCATCTCTGCACAGGACAGGTAGCCAGTGCCATGTTTAAAATGCAGATTATTAAGTCTTTCATTAGGCATGCAATTTGGCATCCAATTTGAGGTTAGTGCAACTGCTGCAATTAACTGTAATGAAACAGGTTTGGACCTTAGTTCTGTTGCTATAAGCAAAATCAAATCTGAATCCTACCCTTTATCTGTGTTAAACATTCTCCTTGGATGGGGCTCAAGTGGGAAGTGCAATTGTCTGGAAATTCCCTAACATTCCATTTAATGTGCCTGGGATGTTGTAAGTTTCCTGTTATTGTGGCTGGCTTTTGAAGAGGGGTAGTACCTTCTGAATTCTGCCTCTGTAGTTTTGTCAGAAGATAATATTATCATTGGTGATGGGGAAAATGAGGGAAGAGAAAGAAAATTACTCACCCAGCATCTGACTGTAAGCCCTGCAGTTTTTAGAGCTTTAAGCTGGGATTACTTACAGTGGTGCAGGAGCCAGACTGAAGCTTCTGCACGAGTCCTGCGAGCAGGCTGGGTACAAGCCAGCTCGGGTGCTGGAGCCCACAGCTGTGTCAGTGTGGTGCCCCATCTGACGCACAGGTCCTGATGGGCTGTCAGTGCATCTCCAGGAGCCAGCTGTCCCGCTGCTGTGCAGACGTGGTCTGACTCTGCTCCTGAAGAAAACTTGCTGCCCGTGGAGCTGCCTGGAGAACTTGCTGCACGGTGCAGCGAGTGCACCAGCTCTTGCTGAGCTACTGCTTACAGCTCCTCTGGCAGCCTTTTGGGCAACCGAGCTGTTTGAAATTGTCAGACACTGATGCTTAAGAAATGGAGGCAAGACATGACATCTCCTGCTAAGCTACATGTGCACTCCTCCAAGTCTCTGAGTAGTTTTGGCCTGATCCCGCTGCAATTAAAGCAGTTTCAGCTGGGTGCCATCTTCACACAGATGCCTCAAAGGCAAAATGCGGTGTGGTTCGGTCAAGCCTCTAACATATCTCCGTCTGGGTGGGGTATGGACTGGGGACAAGACCAGTGTGACCACCAAAAGTGGTTAAAATAGCCCCTCTGTAATGCAGAATCATTTTCAAGGAATTAAGCACACAAGGAGGACAACAAAGGACAACAATGCACAAAGAAGACCTCCAGCAAATTATTTCCAAATTAAGACTGTAGTTAACTGAATTATCAATACAAATAAAAAACCATTTTATTCTCATGCTCTCATGCTGTTCTTTTATAGTGTTTTAATGCTTAGGAATGAAATAAAAAGAAAGATGATTAGTTTATAAAAGTGTTAGGATCAGCAGTGACGTTACGACTAGTCATTACAAACTGCCTTCGCTTGTTGCTGTCCTGACATCGTCAGTTGTGTTTAAACAGATAAGAATTAGCAATCCCGCACTAAACAGAACAGTAAATAGCGGGACCGTCTTCTGAGATTTAGTACTGAGCCACAGACTGTTAATGGGAGAACGGAAGCTGTGAGAGGGAGTGAGTCCTGTTCCAACTGCTAATTAATCCGATATATAAATCCTCAAAGAGAGATCTCGTGCCCAACTAAATGAGGCTTTTGTTTTCACGGAAGGTGCTTTTCTAATAGCAAAAGAGAAAATAATAATAATTAGCCAGTTGACTTGGAAGGCTTTATGTAGAAAGTACACAGTGTTATGTGTGAATACATTGCCAAATGGAGAGCTTTCTTTATTTATTGGAGTGTTTGGAGCAACAAACTAGAGACTTTGCATATTAGATTGCAATTTGCATATTTACTAAAATGCTTTGCCTTTTTTCTACTGCTTACACTCCCTTCCCTCAGAAACAAACCTACAGCAGAGCAGCCACATTTCTCTGAGCCAGTTTCATCTGCTGACATCAATGGATTTACACCACAGATGAATGTGGCTGTTTGTGCCTCATCCTGGTAATGATGGCAGCTGTTAGGCTTGACCGTGAACTCAAGAATCCCATCATCTGTCAGGATGTTTGTCTTCCCAACAGGGTTTTTGTCAAAACAGTTACTCTGGGAGAAGAGTGCTATAGCATGCACAGCAGGTCTCAGCCTTCTGCTTGAATTGAGCACAAAGGTGCAAAACTTTCTCTTGCTAGTGGGTCCTATGATCCCAGACAGAAAAGAGAAGAAGCTGGGCAGAGAAAACACCCTCATCAGAAAGAAGGTAGCTTCAAAACAAAGTTTTGGATTTGTTTCAGGGAGGAAACTTGGTGACTTCACGTTAACAATGAAAGAAAACCCTAGGCAGGGCACAGGGTGAATTTAATAACAGTGTATGTGTGCATCTATCTGTGTCTGTATATGTCTATGCACATTCATGGCCAATGTTGCTCCTGTGTTTGGCTTATTTTTCTTTGTGATGTTCATTTCAATTTCCCCCTGTTCCCTTCCTAAGAATTTGTTCTGTCCTGCCTCAACTAGGACTATCAGTTAAGAGGAAACATCAAGGGACAGCATGTTAAACATTCTGCGTATTTGTGGCTAATGCACTGCAAACACACAGAATGAAACAGAGCAAGCAGAAATGCACTAAAATGCTACCTCTTCCCTAGATTCACAGAGTAATCTCATTGCCCATCCTATGTGCTGTACCAGGGTTTTAAAGCCATGCAACACATTGCTAAGAATGACACTCAACTTCTTTCAATAAGAACAAACACCTTGGTTTTAGGTGATCATAATTTTATTTTTCCTCTGACTGCTCTGATGTAACTCAACTGGAAATACAATCCAAAGGGAGATATTTTAACCTAATTGCTAGGAAAATTTGGCAGTGCAGTATAGACAAGGAGAATTTGCTTCATCAGCAGAGCATCATTTGGAGCCTTAAATGCATTTGCTCAGTTGAAACACTAAATGATGTGCAAGTCAAATGTTTCAAATGCCATTGTTTTCTAATCCTGTCAATAGTCTGTTTCTTCTTGTTGAGTGTTTACATGGGGCTGATCAAACATTTTTTCTGAATGCCAACTCTTTCAGCATGATCTTTTACCTTAGCTTTTAAGAGCTGTTACTAACTGTGTATAAAATATATTTTTGCTAAAATATACCTGTACTAACTGAAGTTACTGAAGAAGTAACTGCTGAAATCTTGTATCTTCTGTAGTCTTACTAGAAGTTTAAAAGTGTCTCAATATCATTTCAAACTTCCTCATTTCTATCAGAAATGGTTAAATTCTTGCCTTTATTAAAATGGGACAATATAAACCTACCCAAGGCAATACAACAACACGAGTAGATGCAGGCGAACATGACACACTGCCAGAGAACTGCAAGTCTGTGGAGCTGTGCTGCCATTAAGTTCGACCACACAAACCCGTGCCTCAAAGAACTCGCAATCAAAATGAGAGAACAAGCTATAAACAAAGAGGATTTGGACTTTATGGTGGGCTTTAGGAGAGAAGAACATAACTTTCTTTAAGAATTTCTCCCATTTTGCCTTCTTTGTAGTCTGTTCAGAATTGGTGGTGTCTCACAGGCACAAAACCAAGACAGCACAGCTCCTTCTGCATATCAAATTTACACCACCACATTCCAGACAAGATTATCGTCTGTCACGGAGCAGTTTTTATGCTATGCTGATTCATGAACAGAGTTAAAGAAAGGGCTGTGTCAGCGGGCATGCCTGGATTTGCAACACACATTTTACCTCCTTGTGGTTTATAACTCTGTCACACATAATTGAGACCTTTATAAATTCTTCTACAAACAGGCTTCCTGGACTATTAGAAAAGAAGATGCTGCAAGGTACCGAGAAATGTGTATGATAAAAGCCTGGGGCCTATCTCCTAGCACTGCACAGTCCGTCTCACCACATGAATACATTTTAAACACATTTGGACGCAGCACTGAAAACCCTATCTGTCTAAAGAACTTCAGCAGCTGCCACTGCCTTGCACTTCACAGAGAGTCACACTCACTCACAGAAAGGAGATGTCAAACATAAGAACAACTTTCAAAGAGCAACAAAGCTCTAAAAAAAATCAAAATAAACCTTTATTTATTAAAAAGAAAAGATAAGAAAAAAAAAAAAGAGGGCAGGTATTGTAATTAATTTCTTTTGTTCAAAGAATGTCCAAATCAGTGAATGTGCATTCTGCATGTCTGGTTAAATGCTAGTCTCTTTGCTCAGTTCAGCACTCACAATATCAGGGTTAGAGGGTGAACAGGTGGATTAAGATCAGCTAGTATCACAGCAGCTTTTCCTAGAAAGTCACCTGGAGCTACTCACATGAATGTAGTGAATTGCACGGTTTAAAAAGGTGAATAATAAAAAAAAATCATAAATGGCAGACTTGAGCAGTAGCTCATGGGTTGCTTATCTGTTTGCACCCTGTAATAATGATGTCTATGCATAGGGCTAAGAATGGGGAATGCTGCTACAGTTTCCCCTTTTCTCCATCAGTTACTGTTTCCATCCAGTACTCCGGTGTGGTTGTGATCCAGCCTGCCAGAAAACTGGTCAGACAGTCTTGGTATTCAGGATATCCTGGTATCTAGGGAGCTAAGAGGATGGAAGTCTATCATCTCTATATTAAGCTCTGTGGCACTCATTTCCTCTATTCTGCCAGTTTTAGAAACACGCTCCACTGGAGCTGGAAGGAAAACCTCCATCTCCTCCAGTCCTCCAGGTCCTGGCCCAGAAACTTGAATAAAGCATTTACAGTGAATTCTTCCCAATCCCTTGCTGTTTCCTGCCTCACTTTTCTTATAAATGTCTTCTGTCAGACACATAAATCTTCTCCCAGCTTCTCCAAAGAAGCTCCTTGGAGGCTCACTGTAGAAAGAAACAACTCAGTCATTCCTTCAGCTCTCTGAACTTCCTTCTTGTGTGACCTGCAATTTTCCAGTTTATCCAAGGGCTGCAAGGCAAGCACTAAGCTGCAGCTGAGAAAGGATGTTACTTCTCCATTAAACTTTTAGAAGCTGGACAGCATTGGATATGTGTTCTCCTAATCATTAATCTGGAATACACAGCATGTCTCATGAACTGAGATGGCTTTTAAAGCAGAATTGTGCTCTTGTCCCCCGATTCCTTTTTTTTTTTCTTTTAATTTTTTTTTTCCTTTTTTTTTTTTTAAGAAAATAACACCAAGGTGTAGTGAAATTCTGTTGGTCAGGTGGAAAAGGTTTTCTAGGAATTCTATTTTTTTTCATGAGTGTAGACTAAAACACTACAAGGAAAGCCAGGGTAAACAACTTGGCTTCAGAAACAACTCTCTTTGCTCTCTAGGTAAATATGGCCAAAAGTTGGGGGAAAATCACTTGTGCAACATATAAATTAATTTCTTTGTCATCTACTGGCCCTTCTACTGCTTTCTGTTTCTATCCCTACTTGCCTATTTCAACTCATATCAGCTAACTTTGAAGGAATTATATGACATGAGCCAGCAATGTGCCCTTGCAGCAAAGAAGGCTACTGCCGTCCTGGCCTGCATTAGACACAGCATTGCCAGCAGGTCAAGGGAGGTGATCCTTCCCCTCTACTCAGCACTGGTGAGGCCCCACCTGGAGTCCTGTGTCCAGTGCTGGGCTCCCCAGTACAAGAGAGAGATGGAATTACTGGAGAGCACCCAGTGAAGGGACATGAAGATGACTGAGGGACTGGAGCATCTCTCCTATGAAGAATGACTGGGAGAGCTGGTATTGTTCAGCATGGAGAAGAGAAGGCCCAGGAGGGATCTTAGCAACGTATACAAATACCTGAAGTGAGGCTGCAAAAAAGATGGAGCCAGGCTCTTTTCAGTGGCAGGACCAGAGGCAATGGGCACGAATTGAAACACAGGAGGTTCTCTCTGAACATCAGGAAATGCTGTTTTACTGTGAGGGTGACTGAGCACTGGGACAGGTTGCCCAAGGATGTTGTGAACTCTCCATCCTTGGAGATATTCAAAAGCTGTGTGGATGCAGTCCTGGGCAACAAGCTCTAGGTGACCCTCTTTGAGCAGTGGGGTTGGACCAGATGATCTCCAGAGTCTCTTTCAACCTCAGTCCTTCTGTAATTCTGTGACACAGGTGGTTGCAATAGTTAGGTGTTGGATACAATGAACCCAGATCCCTGCCAGCTCCACAATCTTATTCTGAGATAGGCAATTCAATTTAACCACCTTTTGCCGAGTCTAAGTGGACCTACAGAACCTTTCTGCAATGGTGAAAAAACATTTGTTTCTTCAATAAACATCCAAATTCTTAGACATAGCTTAATGCTAATGGCATGGTTTGATGAGCACATGTTACACACAGACCCAAGGAAATATGGATTTTGCAAACACCTGTGTGGGTGTTACTCAGAAGAGTACCCATACAAGAAGGCGGCTTTGACACTTCTTTTTAATTTTGTCTTATATGAGGAGAAGCAATAGCATGACATTATGACAGTGAAATGCTCTGGGCAGCAGGCTGCAAGGGAAGAAAAAAAGGATGAAATCTTAAGTTTTCCCTCTATATGTCAGTATAGGTTGGCCAGGAAAAAGTATTCTCCGGAGAGGCATATCTTAGATGTTGTTTCACACTGCATCTAACCTACATTCATGCAGATTGATGCCAAAAGGCAGAGTCCTGTTCTCTTTCTCTTCTTTCCTAATACTACTGCCTCTTCCCTTGAGTCAGATCTGGAGATCATGTGGTTGGAGGGTAAACTCAAAAGCTCATTGATCTCATGAGTAAATGAGTAATTTTTCTTGACAGGCTCATTCTCTGTTGGATTAATTAGCTGACCCCATTTATCCAATGGCGGTGTGATTGCTAGGAGCCAATGAAAAAAGAAGCAACAGGAGGTAGAGCAAGACCACACCTTCTATGATCTATAATTAGACCAGATTATAAATAGACCTGTTAGATCTAGTGCGAAATCTCAGAAGAAAGGGAACTGCAGGGGAGGACTTGTGATTCACAGACTACTTTCCCAGGGCTTTGGGCTGGTGCAGCTGAGAGCTGCTTCTCACATAGGGCAGCGGTTTCGACTACCTGTGTTATCTTGGCAGCTGAGGCCAGAAGGGAAGGCAAGGCGACATCAGGGGATTTGGGGTTGAGAGGCAGAGGAGGTGCATGCTGTTGATTCCTGAGGGAGAAAAGGGATATGTAAATGCAAAGGACAGATGGATAGGTCCAAAACATGTCTATTTTATGTCTGTTTTGTTATGTTTGGGAAGTGTTTATGTTAATACCATACAGTGGAGAAAAGTTTGTGTTTATAATATGATACAGATGTCTGAATCAAATAACTATGCTCATTGGTGTTGAGGTGAATGCTTGCCCTAAAGTCAGGCAACAAAGTGCGTGTGTCTGGCTATAGGGAAAAAAAAAAAAGGACAAAAGACTTTTTGCTTTGTTTGAAAACCAGCAATGCTTTAAAATGTTTCCTGCATGCCAGAGAACTGTGTTAGCTGTAATGTTGTAGACCATAACTAGAATGGGTGGTGAAATGGGGGCTGGCCGGAAGGACTTTAGGGCAACAAAACCAGATTGGAACACAAGGTCTGAGGTAGCTTGTTCTGAATCCTGGCAGCCCACGAGGTCTGACAGTCAGAAAGTGTGAATGCAGTAGGCTAAGCAGTGGCCTTACTGGAGGAAAGGTCAGTGAAATAGTGTTAGTCATAATTTGAGACAGTATATATTATTCCATTTACCTGACTTTTATCTGCTTTTCTTCTTTTAACAAAATATTTCTAAGTCAAGTCATTCATGTTTGTGAGTAGGGAAAATCATTCCATGGAGCATCTCTAGGTTTAGCTTCATTTCCCAGCTTTTTGGCCAGGCAAGAATCAGTAATTTAGAAGCATCCCCTCACTTGGTCCTGTTGCTACCAGTTAAATCCTGACAAAAACAGGGTACACAAGTAAACCTGAATTCATACATTATGTCTACTGCTATGTTTCAAATAAATTCTACTACTGGTACTTAAACTAACATATAAAGAAAAAGCACTGCTTGACTCTGTTAAGTATAACAGGGTCCTGCCCACCTCATACTATAGGCTTCCGGACACCTCTAACCAGCGTGTAACTTAATGCAACAGCGGTATGCTTTGGATCAATTCGGCCTGTTGAGTTTTTAAGAAACTTTAATAGTATAGTAGAAATATGAGTTTAATAGAAATGTTTCTATTAAAAGGAGAGCAAGAAAAAGCAGAGACTTCATTCCAGTAGTATATGTGCCTGCCAGCTTGTTCTATTGAATTTTATGTGCTTTATAATCATATTTTATATAGTGGTAATTGAGAAGAAAAAAAGTAATATTTTTCTTTGACATCTTCTTGTAGACATTTGGTTTTACTAAATTAACTCCTTACCACAGTGTGGAGACACTAACTAGACAGTTGTTCAAATATTGTTCTCTTTTTAAAAATAATAAGCCAACATCATCTTCTACTTTGGATTAAAAAGGGAGCTATCAGGAAAAAAAGAAAAATAATCATAAAGACCTCAGCTACATCTATTTTCCCCACCCTGCATTGGACTGGTATTGCTCCCTCTGTGGAATAGCCCTAAGAATACTGGTGGAGGTGCATGCCTTCTGCCTACAAATGTTTTTACAACGTCATTGTCTTAGCCCTGTCAGTGTGGGGTTAAAAAATGGTCCTGAACACTGTGTTTCCACTAGCACTTGTATTGATGGAGTCACAGTAGACTTCACATTGATAGGGTACTTTTAACGAGAAATAAAGGGCAGTTCAGACAAGCCCAAGGGTCACATTATGCAAATGATATGTGCTCGTTAACCTTTCACATAGCTGAAAACATTTGTTACCTGGCTACCTATTACCCTTTCTCCTTCCTCCCTGTCCCAAAACTTGCAACCCACTCTGATACTTCTTATCAAAGATTTAATTTCAGGGAACTACTGCCATTGGCCCTCTGATCATTAAGATTTAATTACTCTCAGAATATATAACATGATACATTTCCTGGTAGACTGCTAAGTAATGCTTTCAATAATTAAAAATCCATAAATAATTAAAACATAACATTATATTTGTCAACATAAGTGAACAAACTATGTCCTGTGAACAGCATTCTGAACAGATACAAGCTTAAAACATGCAGTCGTGTGTTCAATAGCTGTATTTAGGAATAAATCTTCCTCTCTTAAAACAGATTTATATTGATTTATCCAAATAATGGGTAATGCAGTGATTCTCAGCAGATATCATTGTCATCAATAAAAATTAGGGGTTTTTTGCATTACAACCGGAAGCAAAAAAACGCATATGAGACTAGGGACTCATAGGGATTAGCACTTTAGGAACAAAACATGAAAAGATAGATAACTTGTCCTGAAGAGTTTGTATATGGGATAAGTAATATCCATAAAGTCTTGGAGAAGGTGCAGGGGTGAAGGGCAATGTGCAACTTATGACCTTTCAAAATAAAGTCACTTGAAATTCACAATTTGGGAATATATGTTATAAAAAGGGTAGATATGGTCAGTCAAGAACTGAGAGGACCCTTCAGAAGTTATATAAAATGAACAGATTCAAAACTAATCACATTTTAAAAAAATAGGAGGATAAAAAAAGAACATTTTTGGGGTAACATCTGAAAAGCCTGACAATTTTTTTCACTTACATCTGATAAAATCATATGGGTAATTCTGCATATGGAAGAATAAAACCATATAGAAGAAACCTTAAACAGAACTTAGAGGATATGTGATGAGCTCCACTCAACTTTGACCATCCACTTCAGCAAAGATGTTTGAAAAACAAATCTAATTTTCAAGGTTTACCTACAAAGTACTGAATCAAGTTATGAAGAAGATCAGAAACAGGTTATCTGAAATTTATCTAGTCCTTACTGAGATGTTTTCCTGACCTTTTCTTTCACTGTTTTGTCATTTTTTAGTACTCAACCAAAATATTTCTATCACCATCCGCTTTTTCTTGGATTTACTATATGCTACTTCATCTGGTCTTTCAAGATCATCCTAAAGAAATTAGACACTTAACCTCTTTAAACTTTCTGAAAATCTTAAGCATCCTCTTTGATTGTAACTTATTTCCCACTTTTCTTTCAGAGGAAAAAAATTACCTCTTTCTCTGATCATCTCTGATTTTCCACCTTCTTTCTCCTGTGTGATACTTTTGATCCTGTATTGTTCTTTTCAATAAATCCCAGAACTATCAAGCAACTTTTTGTATTTTCTGTTTGTATGAATCGCCCATGGCATTTCATCAGTGGACAGTGCACTTTTCAGGTCTGCAGCTCGGCTTGACCCAGAAGTGTTAAAGAATGCTCTGCAAGACACTAATCACCAAGCACTTGCAGGAAACATTTCCAAGGCTTGTCTAGACCTGCTGAAGTCCTGCTGCTGCAGGAGAAAAGCTCAAGCAGGAATGTTAAAAGCGGTCTTTTACAAAAGCATCTTCCTTAAATTAATCAAAATCAAGGAAGAAATTTTGATTTTGTGTTCCACATCCTTAGAGCTCTTAGACAATTCTTTTTCCTCTGATGTGCTAACCTCAAGCCTTTGTTTTCATACTTTTGGTGGAGAATTAGAAGGCCTTTACATAAAAGGAAATGGAATCAATGCTTCATATATTAAGGAAAGATCTCTGAAAGTCATCTACATAAAGCATGATGTAAAATTTAGCAATAACAAAAATATTGAACACTTTACTTGGGAATACAGTTATAAGGAGGAACTTTTTCACCAAAAAGCCTTTTACTTTTGCACAGACACCTTCAGATGTCTATGTTCTCTTTACAGCGACACATCAAAATCCATGAAAGTGAACCATCTCAGAACAGCTGGCCCACAACAGTTACCTTCGTTGAAGCTTGTAAGAACCATCAAATATAGTGTGATGGAAGGAAAAAGTGGTAAAAGCCAGAAAAACAAAGAAAAAAATAATGTAGACTGTGAACTCAGGAGGAACTCAGGAACTCAGGACTGATTTTTACAGTATCATGGGGTAGGGACTCAGCTGGTATAAACTGATACTGCTCCTGTGACTTGAATCAAATTGACCAAGAACATGGTTCAAACGTACTTGATCCTCCTCTTGTTTTGGTGTTGAACTAACTGAAAACTACTCCACATTTTCATTTTGTGAACAAAAGCCATTATCAGGAAAATCTCTTCTTTTATTGAAAGTTAAAATATAATAATTTGTATATGATTTATTTTAGTTATATATGCAACAACAGGGCATTTTTATGGAACAGAAATTTGCACATGGTGAATTATTTTCCCACAAGGACAGCTGTTTAATTTGGGGCAAAAATGTAATGGCAGGGAGGTGCTGAATGAAAGGATCTATTAATTTTAAAATGACAGCTGTTGTAGGATTATAAGTTTTGTAGGGTTTTTGTTATTAAGAAGCTGGAACAGTTCAAGATAAAGTTAAGTTATATTTTTGACATATTTTTCGGTGCAGATTGGCCCTCTGAGACAGAGATTAAATAAGAACCGATGAAAGTAAAATTAAATCATAACAATAACATCCGACTACATTTTTTTTTTCTCAGTCTTCATATTATGTACATTCTGACCTTAAGCTTTTATTTTCTATAAGAGTCAAATTGATTTTTGTATTGGTCAGTAAAAGGCCATTTAATATGTCACTGCTCTGAGATTCTGCATTGTCTTTCACACCTCTACTGCCTTTCACTTACCCTGTATTAGAAATGTAATCTTTTTTCTTCCACTGGCTTTATGAAAAGTATAACAAAAGGCTAAAATCTTGCTGTTGAAAAGATTTTGTTTAGTGATTGATTTGCATCTCAAAATACAGTCTATATACCTCACGCAACTCTCAGATCTTCTCCTAATATTGAGGTTATCAAAAATGCTTTATTTATGTATTTGAGGAAAAAAATTCTAAATTTAGAAGAGCAAAATCATCTGATTACAATATCAGGTTTCAATAAACATTGATTTTGTATCAGGACCTGGAGAACACAGCTGTGCAGAGACATTTGACCTAGTGCTAACCCCAAATGGTACATCATAATAAAGCAAACAGCATTGTGAATATATTTTACACAGATGCAAAAACAGACTATGTGAACCTAAACTCTTACATCCATCCTCTCAGATTTAGTTCCAGGCAGATTTAACCGTGCTGGGCTCTGCCTCTGTGTTGAACACTCACTGGATGGCATGGGTTTTCTCAGTAGCTGTGTGAATACATCTTTCAACCATAGCCAACCTGATTGCCTGGCTCCTGCTTGAACACGTTCCCTTAAAGAGATGTGCTTAGGTAGCTGTGTCCTCTGTGCCTGCCTGTGAGACCCTGGTCTTGCCTGGGTGCTGAGGCACGCTAACACCTTTACCTGGGTGGAACTGATTTATTTCAGGAGGGAGCAGCAGGGAAGACTATCCAGACTTAAACCATTTCAACTTTGTCTTAAACTGGCCAAGACAGAGAATGCTTCTGAACTTGAGTAGAAAGGTTTCTGAATAGGCACTGGAAGGCTTCAGCTAAAGCCTGAGTTAATCATGCAAGATTAAATTCTAGATAAATAAAATGAGGATGAGCATTCTTTTTTGTGACCTCTTTTTTGTGGACTTAGACTAATACCTTTAGGCCTGTACTATCTCACTTACTGTATATTCATATGCTACCTTGTACACAGAGGACTTAATCTTGTTAAATTTTTGAGCAGTACTGGTATACAAATTTCTAATATTGATAGTTGTCATTATAACTTGTCTTGATGAGGGAAAAGTTGGGCATCCTTGGAAGGAAGAGTGCCCAATCAAATGATACATTGTGTTAACCATCACCAACCACCTACAGGTGTACTAGGAACATTCAAATTTCATGTTCATAATGCCCTGAAGGCTCTGCTTCAGTTATCTTAACTTCATGGTCAGGGATATCCAAGCATAAGGATTTAAGTGAGTTGTCTGATGCCACACACTGAAGTCAGCAGTTAGGAGAGGTCATAACAGGAATTTCTAATTTCTGCGCTTTTCAGCATGAGATAATGTTACTGTGCAACTGAATGCCTTATATCAGTCCTCTACATGAAAGAATGAACATAAACAAATTCTCTAACATTTACTTTTTCTAGTGGTAAAAAAGAAGTAAGTTACATTTTGGAAATGTTAGGCTTTTCTTTATTATCAGCCCTCAGTCAGAGCTTCAGTTATGTTCATTTGTCACTAACAAAACTCTACTTGATTGAATAATTCACAATAGATAGTGCGTTTGTTGAACTTTGTCTGTTTCCCTACTTCTAGGCTTTTTAAATCAGTTATAAAAAAGTTTCAAAGGAAGTTTCCAGACCTAGAAACACTTAACTTGAAGTACATAAGTAATCTCATTGACTTCAGTAGGCCTATGTAGGTATTTATAATGGAACACATATATAAGTGTTACCAGCTTACTGGAGCCTTCTTTTGAACTTTGAATATGAAATTTAAAAAAATTGTTTTTCACCAAAATTTGAGTTTAAAATTAACTTTTAAAGAATATTGCATCTAGCAAAGGTTTAATGCACAAAAAAATCACAGATAATGAATAAGAACAGTCTTGTGCATGCTGTTTATTAAAAATTGAGGTTCAAATGTGAATAAATCAATATTTATTGAAATATTGTTCCTCCATCCCATTTTCTAATACAAATCTCCCCAGAACTATCACTGTAGAATTGGCAGGAAAGATCATCTGTGGTTACAGGAGGAAATGATGGTCAAATCTTTTTCTCTAATACCTAGCACAGAAAGAAAGGGCCACTTTTTAAGGGTCATATTGTTTTCTGCTTGGTACCTTAATTAGGTTGATTTTCCTCTCAAGTTCATATGTTGTAGTCAGTAAGAACCTAATGGAAATCCATGAACAGTGAAGTATAATGGAGCAAACCAGAAGAACAAGGAAAAGGGTCGATTGTTTTCCTTATGATTATGGAATAAAGCTTTATACTTCTCCTTACAGTGTTTTAGCAAATGACCTGCAAGATTTTTACCTTTTAATACTTTGCCCAATCACATATTCCTTGCCACTCCAGTAGATAAAGCCGGGTTGCGGTTTAGCCCACAATATCTTTTAATGTATTTTCAGGCAAAAATAGACTGCTGCAGATGAAGTAGAAATACTCCACACGCCACATTCCTGCCAGCTTTGTGCAAGAGGAGTAGAAATCAGACAAAACATCAGTGGTTCCACAAATTCAGTTTAAATCACATATTGTGTTTGTATGTCTTTAGGGAAAGAGGAAACTCGGTTTCATTTTTTTAAAGCACAGCTGGTGGGAGGCTGTTATGTTTTTGTAAAGCTGTAGAACGACTAGGTCTAATCATGTTTTACTTGACCTGTTTTGTTTTGGTTTTTTTTATTGGGAATTGAAGTTATTCCTCACAATCTTTAAGGAAGTTTCTCTAAGAATGTCAGTTTTTAAATGTCTTGATACAGCTTATGCTCCACTGAAGCATTAAATTTTGAGGGAGGGGAGAAAAAAATTACATGTGTATTAGAACAACATGCATCAGCCCACTTTGTCATGAGAAGCCATAAATATATTCCAGTGAAGTGTTGCTAGATCCTTGATATTCTGTGCATAAGGAAAAAGGAAGGAAATTTTCTAGCAGATGTTTGGCTGCAATAGACATGAATAACTTCTACAATACAGGGATGCTGAGTAACACAGGTATGTGAGTCAGAGGTCTCTACCAGCACTCCTGAGACTTTTCCAAGTCTATCATACCACAAAACATTAAAGTTGTGAATTTGTTCATATGCTATATGCTGTAACCTCTGCAGTTTATGGCCTGGACTTTGTCAGTCTGGTAAAATGACTAAAATGACAGCAATACAAACTAAGCAGAAATACTAATTCAGGAAGAGTTTTGTCTCTTTCTGTTGAGTCTTATTATAAAGTGGTTTTAACAGCTGGGGCTACACATGAGGTACATTGGCAGACTGAAAGCCATTAGGCCAACTCTCTGGAATATTTATTTCCAACATCTGGAAACTAATCTGATTCTGCTGCAGGCAGCTAAGCTTCCTTCCTATGCTATCAACCCATGAAGCTGTTTGAGCCTGCTGGTCATGTTAACTGATAGAAGTTAAATGATACTGGGAATCCAAGACAGGGCTCTCCTGTGTTGTTTCAAAAGTGAATGTGATCCATGAACAGTCACAGTTAAATTTGACAGACAGTCCAAATAGAAAGTCAACTTTTTAAAACTTAACTGACCCTAAATTATTGGAAAAAAATGTATTTGAAGCCCCTTCTCTGCAGTGACAGTTTTAGTTGTTTAACGCTATCTTTTGTAGTAACAAAATATATCTGCCTTTGCCTTCCCTTTTCCACAGTTCTTGTTACTAGGTTCCAGATATTTCACATTTTGTATGCAGAACTTTGCACAGAAACTTTATTTTGTCAAAACTGTAGGTAAATTAGAAGAACTTTTCTTGAGTTACAGATCTTAAAAATAGGTTTTGAAAAGCATCTGTGCTTTTATGTCACTTCTATGAAATAACATGCCTTAAAAGTTTCCTCCTTTCAGGAGAGTAACTCTGAAAAGCCATGATTTTTAGGAAAAATCACAGTGACAGGTTTTCAGCTCTAGCAATTGAAAACTCTTTTCCCTATGAAAAATGGCAATGAATGCCTTTTAAAGATTTAAATTGAAAAAGAGATTAACCTTGATGCTGGATGCACCAAAAGCACGAAGGGAACCTTAGTCATGGACTTCCTGGACACAAAAAGGAAACTTCTTGCAGGTTTTTTTTGTTTGTTTGTTTTTTTAATGTCCTCTGGAATATACATTTTGCAGATTATCATCATTTAGACATACCAGTTTTCCTCACTCTTCAGAGCTGAACAAGAAAAGTTTAAGTTTGTTAATATAAAACCCCCAACCGTCAATATTTAAGGAAACTCTCAAGTCCATTTTGTATTATAAATGATTTTATACTTGAGTCCTTTGCTAAACTAAACTGGGATAATTCTACTAGGCTGTGGATAGCGATAGATTTGCATCAGTTTGTTACATCTGAGCACTTGCACTAAGCACTTTCAGACAGTCACCATACACTTTGGAGTGGAGGCACTGCAAGCCCCACAGAAAAGGCAACAGCCAGCTTATTCCTTCCACTTGGGTCCATTGTTCAGAGGAGGACTATATTAGCCCTGAAGCTCCTAAGTTTGAAATGACAATAAAAGCTGGCATAGTACTAGAACTTCAAATAGCTATTGACATTTTGTCTTTATTTATGATGGTAGTAGCTTCAAGTTTTGAGGCAAGCTGCCATGTAAGCAGTAATTCAGACCTATTCCCCCTGAGAAGCTCTGGGTGTGATTTAACTGGATTGCAGATTTAACTGGATTTTTTTTTTCTTCCTTTTTTTTTTTTTTAATTTCAAAACAATAACTGGAGTGGACAAACAAGAAGAGACTTGTGAAGTAATTCATTGCAAAATGTCAGACCTATTCCTTCCCTTAGCTTTCATACCCTTTTGAGAGCAAATCTTTGCTAAAAGATTTTTTACATGATATGTGAATGGATTATGCAAGAGAGACAGGTATACATTTCCATTTCTGCATCAAAATGGGTGTTGAACCTCATTTCCAAGTTTCAAAACTTGTACTTGAATGAGGATCTGACAGTGGCGGAAATCGCTGTTTTGTTAAATTTCAGAGGAAATAGAACATAAAACAACATCTCATGAAAACTTTATGTGGAAAATATGTTTAATGATTTCAGAAAGTCCAAATAACAGGTATAGGACTAGATGTCAAATTCCCACAAATCTCTGTTGCAGTCTTTGTAGCAGTTGCTCTGATTTAGATTATCTGAGCATCTGCCTTATGGTTCTGTTACCATGTAATAATCAATATTTGTCACTTTCTCACAAGAGACTCTTTCCTTTGAGACCCTTTGCAACCTTACAGACATATTAGCTTGCTAGCATTAAGGCCATCATTTTAGATAACAAAAATCTGGGGATCTTACTAATGCCAGCTCTTTCTTTCTTTGCCAGACAAGATAATTTTGAACTATACCCTAGGGCCAAATTCTCATCTCATCAGTGCCAGCAGAGTTACCTGATAGTTTCTGATATCAACAGCATTATAGTAGTACAGACCTTTCTTAGCTTTCAGAGCCCTCTAGAGTCCAGCTAGCATGGAAACCCCATACTAAATTCCTGCAAAGATATCAGGTTAAAGGTTTATCCATGCTGTGGCTCATTTATATTTTTAGATTTAAAATGCCACTATCTTTTCGTAGGATAACACTGAGAGGTTCTTCAGTGGAGCCTGAAGAAAACTTCTAGGCTTTGTGATTTCAGTGTAAATCATGACATAAATATGTCTACACATTCTCTGTAGTAGATAGGTCAGATGAGCTAGATGAATTTTAAATAAATATACAGGAAGCATCAGACCAAGCAGAGAAGCTGTGTTCATAAGTCACCCAGACTGGATGGCATTCACCTGGGAGCTCTGAGGGAACTCAAATGTGAAATTGCAGAACTGCTGACCAAAGTACGCAAACTACCACTTCAAACACCTTCTGTGATGGATACCTGGCTGATTGCCAGCATAACTCCCGTACGCCACAAAGTTTCTAGAGAGTATCCTGGAAACTGCGGAATGGCTAGGCTGACCATTCCTGGTAAGATGGTAGAGTCTGTAATGAGGAGTGAATTTCCTGATTCCATATATGAACAAGGTCTTTTGGGAAAAAGAGGGAAGGGAAGTCCAGGGTCACTGATGTGTCAGTTTAGTGGAGGTGTCAACAGCGTGTGGATAAAAGTGATCCACTGGATCATGCATTGGGGTTTTCAAAAAGCCTTTGGCAAGTTTCCACGCTAAAGGTTACTAAAGAGACAAGATTGCAATGGAACTGGAGGAAAGGTTCCTTTATGGGCTGAAAGCTGATTAAATTGTAGGAAGCAAAAGGTCGGGCTTAATGGTCACTTTCCAGGATGGAAGAAAGTTGGGAGTAGGGTTCCAGAAGGACTGTTGCTGGGACTAAAATTATGTCTCTATCATTATGCATCAGTGACCTGGTGAAAGGACTACATAGTGAAATCCCTAAGTTTGTGGATGATGCCAACTTCCTTTCGTTAGCTGAATACAATGTCAATGGCACAGATCTATGTGAAATGACAAAAGGGTGGCAGGTGAGCTTCAAGGTAGCTAAATGTAAAGTAGTACCTACAAGGAACAATAATCTAAACCATGCCTACAGGATGCTGAACTTGGCAATGGCAATTACCAGTTAGGAAACAGATTTTGGGGTCGTCATATTCTGTCTTCTGAAATTGCTACCTCAATGTGCAGTGGCAGACAAAAAGGCCAGATGAATTATTGCCTATTGTGTGGAAAAGTACCCACCTAGACCTTGAGTACTGTGTATTGCTCTTGTGTCTGAGTTTGTAAGATGTAATGGAACTAGACAAAGTATAGAGATGGGCAACTAAAATGATGAATGGGATGGGGTAGCTAGCTTACACGAATATACTAAGAAGGCTGTGACTCTCTACCTTAGACAGCAGAAGTCTGAGGGGGCATGTGTTAGAGGTTTATCAAATCACGAAGGTGGTAGAGAAGGTTAAAGCAGAACTGTTATTCACCAAATCCTACAATACTGCACTCAAGAGCCCAGCTTCAAACAGATAAAAGGAAGAACTTTTTTCCACGTCAACTAATGGAACATGTTGCCAGAAGAGGCTGTGGAAGGAGACAGCATCAGGGGACACAAAAGGGGATGAGACAGATTCGCACATAGCTGATTAATCCACAAGCAGACCCTAAAGGGACCAGGTGAAGCTGTAACTAACAATAACCCCAATGCAACATTCTGGTTCTTTGTGGTAGGAGGACATGGACTAGAGGAAGTGACCAAGCCTGTGTGCTTTTTTCCTAAGCACCATCCCTTATTACCACTTTTTTTGCTGAATTCTCTGACCCTTAAAATACTTTGAAATCCTCCCTAGGACTTCAGTGAGAGAAATAAAGTGGTTAGGGGCTGCAACAGACAAAATAGAGGGAGGAGGTAAGAATCAATGGGTAAAAAGTAATAAAAGAACCCAGGAAGCTAGAGAGCACAACACCAAGTAGGTATCCTGACAGTGTTTACTGTTCTTTAAAGACACTGAGGGAACAAGTAGGTGCTGTCTAGTGGTGCCCTCTTCTCTGGGACATGAGAGGGACTCAGAATGGAAAGCAGCCCAACAGTTCCCAGCATCCTGCTCACAAGATCAGAAGGAGGTTGGTGAGAGGTTGTAGCTTGGTGGATGAGGATGGATGAAGATTGTGTAAAGAAAAAAGTGAAGGGAGAAGTGCAGCTAGGACTTCCATATGAGACTCTGGAGGAGCTATGAGAGGGATTTTGATGTGAAACACCAGATGTACATGTGTGCATGCAGAAGGTGCACAAGACAAGGGACTCTGCAAACATGTAGAGTGCACGCGGCTTCATATAGTATTTTCCAGCTTATGTCCCTATAACCAAGAAATTACCTTTAATATTCCATACCTACTTAATCAGACTGCCTAAAAATCACCTGCTAAAAATAAACTGCACATGTTATGAACAACATGGCAGGGTCCTGAATGCATCAGTCCTCTCCTATGTGCCCCTGCCAGCCTGTGACCATCTTCGCAGTGCTCCTCTGCAACCTCTTCCCCTCCTGGCTATGACACTGCTATATGACCTTCGGACCAGACTGCTGTGACAACAGCTAAGCTGTGAAAAAAGAGCTGTGAGAAGCTCTTGCCTGCAGCATCCGCTCATGTGTCCTCTATTTTGTGGTTTGGGCGCTTCATTTTAGCTCAGACCATTGCTCAGTCTATATTGTAGATATACTGTGCCTGGCCTTGAACCTTGCTAATCCTGGCTTTGCCTTACTGCCTTCACTTCTGGCTTGACATCAGACCTCCCTCATCACTATAGACGTGCCTGGCAATCACTGGTCTGCTGGCCATGTGTGCCCATCATCACCAGATCTGCTCTGCTCTTCTTGCTTGAGTACTGTGGGCCTGTGCCCCTTGCTAGTGAGGACATTGCATCTGCTTACCTTGTTGTGACCCTTGGCTACCCACTTGCTTTGCATAGCAGGCTGCTCTTGCTGCTCACTGGCAAGCCACACTTGCCTACAGCCTTCACTGCCCTTACCTTCTTTTAATTACGCAGTGCAGAGTGGAAATTTGTGACTGATGCCAATAGAAACATAATTCTTCTGTTCTTGTAGGTCCTTACAGAGCCACATTTTTAACTGGCTCACCATTAACTTTGGTTTTCCCCTATTTCAGTTACCTAGGTCAAAAGCAATGCACTTAAAAGGCTGTAGGCTGTATGAGCTGCTTCACAATAAGACAGACTGAAACCCTGCAGCTAAAGTTTCAAGCTTTCTCTATGCTTTAAAGTGGAGGAAGTATCCAGACAGGAGTATGTGTAGCTGTGCATCCTTAGGGCTTTTTTCTCCCATTGACATTCATCTGAATAGCCACTAGCTACATCTCCCCAGTTCCCATTCAGTTAGCTATGCGTAGGCTCCTGAAACTTCAATATATGGTCAGTTTATTTCAGACCATGAGTCATTATATCAATAACTGTAAGAAAATAAGGATTCTATCTGAAGTTTAGCAATGCAACAGTCTGACCCGAAGTAAGGAACTGCAATTGTATTTGCATAATTGTGAATAGAATAAGGAATAAACTATTTTTTGATCACTGGGCTAAATCTGATGCTTTTTGGCAGTCCATCTGGAGGAAATATTATAAAATGGCATTGTCCTGGAAAGTGCCACAGCAATACTGACCTTGGGTCTCTTTCTGTCAAGCTTGAAAAATACTCTTCGTTGTTGCCAGTGAACACTGAGAACAATATGAACAAAGAGAATATCACTTATAAGAAGGTGTCAAACTGCATCAGGCAAAACAACCTGAAGGAATACCTTCATGTTATATTATCACATCTTTCAGCATGGGTTGCCTCTTGCATTTAGAAACAGAGGGTTTATTTTTCTTCTTGGAGTGAGGGAAAAAACCACCACTGACAGCCCTTTGTGCTGAAGGTTAAATTATTAATGAGTGTTGGGAAAGGGGGGAACTTTATATAAATACGCTATCATTGCAGTTAAAAGAAGGTGCAGAACATAGTGTTCAAAGACAGAAAAAGTGGGCTAACTTTTCAAAAATACATGTACATGCGTGGAACCAGACCTGACCTGAATTACCAGCAGTGTTAATTTAGAATAATTCTTTGGAAATCCCCTGGAATTATGGTAAATCCACAGCATTTATACCTCAGACCACAGTATGTATGCAAATGAGCATAAGTAGGAAAGTAGTGAAAAAACACTACTCCTTCTTATTTTGAATCTGAAAAGACCTTGTAAGAATGTAGCAGCTACAAAACTACAAAGGAGGAAAACCTCTTTAAGAAATTATGGATTTTAATTCAAGGTGAGTCGTAGAGCCCCAGCCTTGTACTTGTGGACTGTGCAGCATCACCCTGCCTTCAGAGATAGCTGTGGTCATACAGAAATGAAGGCTCATCAGGAGTTTCTAGGTGTAGAGAGGAACACACTCACACTCTTTACATGCTGCCTTGCATTCAGACAGCCAAGGCAGAAGGTTGGTTAGAGAACCCATCTTTGTGTATTTACCACTCATGCCATGATGATGTCCAAACACATTTTGATATGGCTTGCAGATACAGTTCCTTGTACATATTTTTCGTGAGATACATCTGACTTGCTCTTAGTCACATGCTAGGTATAATACCCACTTCCAGTGAGGGATGCATATCTAAAAATATTTCAACATGAGAGGTAGGCATAGGATTTTTTAAGAACTCATAGCACAAACAAAACTGCCAACTTGAAAACTAGTTAACTTATGTTACTTTGTCACCATGGTGGTGTTATGTACTCCATCCTCCCTTCTATACCCAACCATATGCAAAACCTACTCATTGGATTATCTATTACATTTAGTTTATTAGGGATCTGGGATAAAGAAATAACTTTTATCATATCTCTTGACAGCACTTAGCTCAATGGGATCTAATGTGGAATAGAACTGCAAGATGCTGCTGTACCACAAATTATAAATAATTAATCGTACAGGTAAAAGAGACCTATTAACGTTTTCTTCTCCAAGGATACGTCAACTGTGTTACAACAAAAAAAGTGTTGGGACACTTATGCCGTCATGCCACAGAGAAAGGGAAGGTTGTTACGAGCTTCAGCTTTCTTGAAATAATCCTTTTGGGCATCAGAGCTCCTAAATCGGGGACACGCAACCTAATCTCCCTACCTGCTAATATTCTCTAAAGAACATTTTGAACTGCTTTTACCTTAAAAAGGGGTGAGTTTAGACCATTCCTTTGCAGTATCTTCTAAGTCTCACTTGTAGGAAGACTCCCCTGATATTTGGCCTAAATTTTGCCCTTCCTTAATTTAATTTCTTTTGTTTCTAAACCCTCGAGTCACTCTGTATAACTCTTCTCAATAGCTGTCATTCCTCTCCATATGAATTATTAGGTGGCATTGTTTGAACTTCTCTGCATGATTTTTTTATCTTTATACCTCTGAGCATCTTTCTTTCCCCACTTTTCTGTGCTCATCTGTATTGCTACCCCTTCCAAATTAACACTGTCTGAAAAAACACATTTCCATGTTGTTTGCCCTCTGGAGGACATTGAAAAGGCATGCAATATTTAATGAATAGTGTACTTTCTTTCTGTTTGTCTGATTGGTATAATATGGCTCCCTGGATGAGAATGGCGGCCTCTCTAAGAGGAACTGATACAAATGCAGGGAAGCAGGCAATGGTAATGAACACCTCCCATTTTTACCAGTATTTAAATGTTAGTGCAAGTAGGAAAGGAAAATCTCAGACATCCATTTTGGGCAGATTAAACAAAAGGCTACCCCAGGGCTTCACTCTCAAGCTGACTAGAGAGTTATCAAACATAAAGTCAGTCTTGAACACTGAAACCCTCCTTCTTAGCAAACATGATAAATAAGTCTCAGGTGCCTGACACCAGTCCCATACTATAGGCATTTATCTCTTGTTTCATCTTCATATTTAGTCTGTGGTACTGCACTTCATTTTAAGACTTAATTGTAAATATAACATTTCTCATTAAATTATTATATGCAGAAAAAGTCCTGCATTGCATTTGTCATAGTCTTCTCATTTGGTAATTAATTAAAAAAGTAACAGCAAGAGTTACTCTTTGTAAGCTGTGCTTGTTCCTAATGCCTCTGTTATCTTCCAAATGGTTAGAAACTGTTATTCATTCCAGTATTTTAAAAGGGATTGAAGCTAGACTTTCTTGACAGTAATTACTATGATCTTTCTCTTTTTGAAGGCTGACACCACATTTCTTTTCTGTTATCTACCAGTACTTCTAGCCCAGTTTCATTTACGAGAGCACAGTAGCAAGAAGAAGAGAATTATAAAGACTGAGATTTAAGTGATGAATTCCTGCTGCAGGAGAGCTGCCAGAGCTGTGCTGGGGTGGGAAGGTAAGTTCATCTGCCACACCATGAAAGAATCTCTCTCATGTACATGACAGTGGAAACTGATGTAAAAGGATGTGCATGCACACTAAGCCTTTTTATCTGACTCTTAATGACCACTTACAGTCAACTGCCTTGTCAGCTTATTTATAGAGCCCAGTTATGGTTTCTCAGAGATGCAAAACTGCAGTTGTATGGTACAGAGGAAGTACCAAAAGTCATTCAAAGCACTATCCAGTTATCCCAGGATGCAGGCTATCACAAGATATCACCTCTTGCTCCTTTTCAGTTTCTGGTCCATAGATGATATCATGCCCTTTCTCTGGAGCTCTTCTGGTGGCAGGTCTGTTTTAACCTGCAGTTTTGTTGAACTAACTCTCTGCTTTCTCTCTTTGCTGTTATACCATCATTTCCGCCTGCTTCCTCAAGAACAGAATGCTGTTTTCCCACCATTAGAAACCTTGCTCTACAAGTGTATGCTTTTACAGATCAGTTAGTGATCTACAGTTTGGTCTCTCTGGTTCAGCAAATTTCTGTACCTCTTGAATTGCCCATAAGCCACATCTCTCCTCCTGTATTCAGTCTTTAAATTACACAGTTCACCCTCGCCTGCAGGTCTAGCCCTAAGACTTCATTTCTGTCAGTTCTTCTATATGATGCTTCACAAAAGAGTAGCTTCTACCACATGATCACTGAAGGAGAACGCTTACTTTGGGATGTCTGTATCCAGTTACAGTATCTTTACTCCATTATTTCAGTCACCACAGCTACTGTTTCAATATTTTTTTTTTTCCACTTTTAAAGAAAATGGAGATATCTTCCCTAATCTCCAACTGTTATTCTTTGGTCATGGGTTGGTTGGCTTGTGAGTTTTTGTCTTGGTTAGACTTATTTCCCTAATTAGTTTCACCACTGAAAGTTGCGATCAAAGGTCTCCCTCACATATTTAGCTGGTAGACTTCTGCACAACTTATAACACACAATACCTGGCTGACCAGCAAACTACCAACTGCAGCAAACTCACTAGCACACTGAGAGGGAAACTAACTTACCAATCACAGAACAAGGATTATTATTTTTTTTTCCGTAAAAGATAAGCAAATTCAAACTCCACCTTTTCTGTTGTGTTTGCTGGCCCTTTTATACATCAACTGTCTGCCCATTGGTTTCTCTGTATTACAGTTACCTGAATTATCCTTACAAACAATCATGAGTCACTTCTGCCTAATGCTGACAATTGTTTCTGCTTCCTCTGCACAGCAGAACTCATCCTCACCCTGCTGCCGTAGATACTGATACTCAATCCATTTCTGGATTTGAGGAACGCTACCATGTGAATCCAAACAATTTGCAAGAACAGTCTGTTTCAGTGCCTACTGAAATAAATGAGATCATTTCTTTGGCATTCAATGGGCATTAAATTAGACCTTTACTGAATGGTGGAACATTTCTTACAATTCAGAATAACTTAACGAGAGATACTGTTTTTCAAGTGTAAACTCTCAACAGTTTTCCCCGGAGGAAAATCTAGGACGTATAAGGACATTTGTTGGTTGTTTTTTTTCCTTAGTCAATGCTGATAAATTCATAAAGAATTCCAGACTCCTCCAGGGAGAAAAGATTCAAATTAAAAATGAAAAGTTATATGGACTTGTGTGCATTCTAAGCTTGTATTAATTTTAAATAGGTGACAGGTACTTTTAAAATTCAAAATGCCAGAGAAAAAAAGGACAACAAGTATGTATTTGAGAGCAATTGATTAAAACTAGCTGCAATTACAGGGACTCATCCACCCATGTAAAGGATGGAGGATACAGCAAGAAGGATCCTTATATCATTGTCATTCTATCAACTACTTACAGCTTAATAGTATGGACAAAAATAAATGAGACTGAAGAGAAAATGGAGATGAGAAGAGCAGAAGTGTAGAGGGAAAATGAAGGAGAACAGAGTATGGTTTCTACCTGGTCTGTGTGCCAGAGGGGTCATTTATGGCTTTAAAGTTAAGGGTCAAAACATCTAGGGATAAATTCATCTCTATTCTTAGCTATCCAGAGAGAAATGGAGTTGAAGCAGGGATGCAATTGTCCTCCTGACTCCTGGGCATTAAAATCCAGATCCCAGCAGGAATGGCTAAGGCTTCCACAATTCTGGAGAAGATAAACAGTCTTCTGTGAAGTTTACTGCTCCTGGGCCTTTCAGTTCCTGGCCTGAATTCACTGCTTGGCACTACCAGCATTCAGACTGCAGCAGAGGGACCACCTAATAGGAAGTTTGTACAGATCATGACAAGCATTGAAGGTAATAATAGCAAAGCCCTCATTCCCAGGCAAAACCGAGTGGTACCATTGAGGACAAAGGCTTGGTTAGGGCAGCTGGTAGGGCAGGAGCTCACTGGTTTGGTGCATTTCCTCCTGTGGGACCCTTGCCAAAGCCTAAAGCCCAACCTCAATCAGGTATTGAAGGAAAATGGTCTGTTCTCCACTGTGGATGAATATCCTTGCTGTTCTTGTGGGTATGTTACCCCTGCGCACAGTAAGGAATTAAACCTATCTGAGTTAGAAACATGGTCCTGCAAGATCTGACAGAGTAGTAATGTACTTTTGCCGTCTTCTCATGTCAGTGTCTGCTGCTATCAGTCCCTCTTTTCTCACTGCTAGTACAGCATTGTACACGTCTTGGTGGTTATTCTCCTTTATTCTAGTCTGGCTGTTGCATCAGCCAGATGAATTCACTGTAATGACATATAATACATAATCGGATCTAAGTTTGGATCTGGATTCCAGAGGTTCAGGTATATCAGAAATTAGAATGCATTCAGAATGATATTTGATATAAATTAATCTAGAAACTGAAGAAGTTGAATGTAAAAGTCAAGTCCTATCTGTTCTTCCAACAAAGATTTGGTCCTAAGGTAGGCAGAAGTTACGTGGGGAGAAATAGAAAGCTTCAGTAGACTGTAGCCAATTTACCACTGCTGCCAATACTGAAATACAGCTCATTCTGAATTAAGCTAGCAGCGATATATGGCACAGTAAATTTACTTGTTATGACTATAGGACTAAGATAGTTTGGGGAAAATTGCCTAAAGAAAAATCTCACTTCTAATTTAGTTAATTTTTTAACATTAAGATTTGCTTGACGTAGGACTTCGCATACAGGATGGAAAAGATGAGTGGCCAGAAAAAAAGGCAGACTAGTCCCAAGTTCAAGACACACCAGTGTGCAAGAGTAGTGAAGGAACCAAATGTACATGTTTGAACTTCATTTGGGCTTGTGCTAAGCCCAATTGTGCTAAGCACAATAAGGACACTGCAAATAATATTTGGGCTGTGCGAATCAGTAACGTGTCTAAATGTGTGTCAGCCATGCCATAACTTTGTGTGCTACTGGCTAGGAAAACTCTTGTCCCCTAGCTGTGAGCTAGTATGATAGGTCAGAATCAGGCAGACAGGACTTAAAGCTTGGTGAACACTTGAGCATATGGACTACTACTGTGGCAGCAATAATGGGCACTCCAGCAGCAAATATGACGTCCTAACAGAAAAAGAAAGTAAGTAATTCATCTTAGTTTTCAGGACTGCCAGGTCCTCACCTCATACATGGACGTTGGAGAGAGGAAGTTGTAACTTAGGTTAGCTATTGACAGATTTGGTTTGAGTAGGGCTCTACTGACTTTAATGTCAGACCAGGAGGTCTGTTTCTGAGTAAACCTGAACTTTTAAAAATAAGATAAGAAGGATTTGATGATAATGGCCCTTCTGTTCACTTCCTCGGTCTAGTCTGTATTAAAACCCAGTCCCTAAGAAACTGGAAAACTCCCAAACCCCGCCAGATGGTAATCTGAATGTGGGGTGCTAGATTATGTATAAAATCAATTATTCCCCTTGAGAAATATCAGATTCAATGCAAGACTGAGATGAAGCATCCTAGATGTACTCTCTTGTACTCAGGATGTTACTTTCAGTTTATACTTCAGTACTGGGAACGTTAGAGGTTTTCCTGGTTTAGGCTCAGCTGGCAACAAAACACCATGAGGCCGCTCACTCACTTCTCTTTGCATGGTGGGATGGGGAGGAGAAAATATAATTAAAAGCTCGTGGGTTGAGACAAAGATAGGAAGAGATCACTCACCAGTTGTGGTCATGGGTGAAAAACAGACTAAACTTGGGGGAAAAAAAGCCAAAATCAATTTAATTTGTTACTAATTAAATCAAAACAGGATGATGAGAAGTAAAACTAAATCTTAAAACACCTTTCCCCACCCTTCCCTCCTTTCCAGGCTCAACTCCACACCTGATTTTCTCTACCTTCTCCCCTCCAGCAGTGCAGGGGGATGGGGAATGGGGGTTGGGGTCCACTCATCCCACCTTGTCTCTGCCGCTCCTTCCTCCTCAGGGGGAGGAGGACTCCTCACTCTTCCCATGCTCCACCGTGGGGTCCCTCCCATGGGAGACAGTCCTTCACGAACTTCTCCGGTGTGAGTCCTTCCCACAGGCTGCAGTTTTTCACAAACTGCTCCAGTGTCGGTCCCTTTCATGGGCTATAGTCCTTCAGGCACAGAATGCTCCAGCGTGGGCTCCTCTCTCCATGGGGTCACAAGTCCTGCCCGGAGCCTGCTCCAGCGCGTGCTTCCCACGGGGTCACAGCCTCCTTCGGGCACCCACCTGCTCCGGCATGGGGTCCTCCACGGGCTGCAGGTGCATATCTGCTCCACCGTGGACCTTCCTGGACTGCAGGGGACAGCCTGCCTCACCTTGGTCTTCACCACGGGCTGCGGGGGAATCTCTGCTCTGGCACCTAAAGCACCTCCTCCCCTTCCTTCTTCACTGACCTGGGTGTCTGCATAGGTGTTCCTCTCACATTCCACTCCTCTCTGCTGCAGATTTCCCCTCTTAAATCTGTTATCCCAGAGATACTACCACTGTCACTGAGGGACTTGGCTTTGGCCAGTGGTGGGTCCATCTTGGAGCCAGCTGACATTTGCTCTACTGCACATAGGGGAACCTTCTGGCAGCTTCTCACAGGAGCCACCCCTATAGCCCCCCAGCTACCAAAATCTTGCTACACAACCCCAATACAGAGGTGAATTTTAGAGTGATTTCTCCCAGTCTTTCAGTTCAAGAAGTGTTTGACTATTCTTCCAGATGGGCAGCAATAATGGATTTGAATATTTAATGGAATTATTCAAGGTGTGCAAGAAACACCTCAGGGCCATAACAAATTGTGATCCCCCTGCCTAGCATAGAGTGCATTTGTTCCAACAGGTCCTTTATTTGATTTTGTTCTCCTACGCTTGAACACCCAAAGTAGAACTGGTTTGGAAACAACTCAGGAATAAAAAAACATTAGAAAGAATGGTGTATAGACCTGAAATTTTTCATTTGACAATCTATCTCGTTGGATCCCAGGCCTAACTGTGGGAGTTGAGTCACTCACAAAGCTGTGGACCATGGAAATTCTCTAGACTTGCTTAGTGAAGTCCATGTTCTTCTCAAATGATAATTTAACTGAACAACTGTAGAGTATAGAAAGCTTCTGATGCAAACCAAAGTTAAACATACTTGGTTTCCATGCAGTCTGGATTAAAATAAAATAAAAATAATGACATTTTCTACATCCCAGAGATCCTACTTTTTAGCCAGCTGTAACCTACAGGTGAAAGGTTATGATCCCAGGTGTAAAGAATATGACCAGAGATAGAAGCATTGTCTGTTTAGATTTCTCAAAGGCTCCAGTGTATATTGTGGTACTTGAAGTCATACATCAACTGCCTCTCCACTGCCTGCTCTTTCCTAAGGGAATGCCAGTTCACACCTACCTAGGAACTCCTCCCCTTCCTGTGACCAAGTGCCTTTTAATGCAACATTTTCTGCTCAATGAATGAAACACAATGCATATGTTAACATCTCCCAAATTTATACTAAGTAGCAGACATTTGCAGAATACACTTAGACCAGTTACTCTCAGAAACATGAATTATGAACAAAGTTGGATTTTAGCTCTTACAGTCTTTTAGAGCAATCTAGATTTCCTCCCTCCAGGTTAGATTGACAAAGAGTGTTGTCTCAAATTGCTCATTTTTTAATAACTGAAATACCTTTGAGTTTCTTCAGAATGGTAATTGCAAGCTCCTTTTTCCTCCTCTGCTGCAACACAGACCATCCCTAATCTCCCCCACGTGTCTTTTCTTGAGCTACACCTCCTGTTTCCTTGCCCTTGCAGACTAAATCTCACTTATGGGTTTATACCCAATACGGCAGTGAAATCTCATGATTTCTCCCTGCTTTTGGTTTTTTTTCAGGGCTAGACTTCAAGAAATGAAGATAAATTCTCCTCCCTTGCTTTCTGGGATTAGATTTCCTTTTCTCTTCCAACATACTTGTGAGCTTCCCTAAATGAACATTTGTATTGGCTTTCCCGATTAGCACATTCTTGCTAGCCTCTGGCTTTTTGGCAAGTCAAAACATTTCCAAGAGTTTAGCAAAACATTTATAGGCTTGATCAGAATTTTTAAAAAAAACAGTAGATAAAAACCCTGGCGTTTTATGCTACACTTTTTTCCTTGTTAATCTGATTGCAGTTCCACTGTACAAACAGGTGAACTGGCAACAGTGAAAGGCGTAGTGTATTACGCCACGCAATGTCATGGGAATGAGTGCTGAAGACAAGAGAAGGCAGGACTGATTTTGCTACCAGGGAAACTGTGGCATGGAAGAGGATCTCAGTAACCCAGAAGGGTTCTCTAGTAATTTGCAAACCTAGAAAGTGATATCAGAATTTCCTGACTGTCTTCTGGGCTGTTGTGTCTTGAAAGATGATGAGAATTAACAGCTAACCACTGCCAAAGGGGGATGTCCCTTGCCCCATTCGCACTCTGCCTTGCTCTCCATGCTCCTAGCTTTGCTGTTGCTTGTTTTATCCTCTCTGACAGCCTCTTTAGTTCACCAACTCCAGGGAAAAAAAAAAAAAAGCTGAACATTTTCTGTTATGACAAGTGAGTCAAAGTGGCTCACAGTAGATCTAATGAGAACTAGAGGTAGAAAGGGGAGGGGACAGAGTTGGGAAAACAAGGAAGGGCAAAGGTAGGACACTGGTAAGGGAAGGAATGGGTGAGGAGAGAAACCACCATCGTTTGGTGTCAGCAAATTTAAGATTGGTTCAGCTGTCTGTGGAAGCAGAATTGTCTTATGGGGTGGCTAAATAAATGGTGTCTATTTTTCTCTGTGAAGTTTGGAGCTATACAGTATGATATATGATGGCAGAAACAGAGCAGTGGCAAAGTGCTATAATTCTATCAAACACCTTGTGAAAAATTTTCCTTTAATAAGCTTCACCAGAAAGACAAACAGCAGAACTCATCGGCAAAATCCAAACAGAGACGCGGTCACACAGATCTAGGGTGGACTCGTGTTTATACAGAGAACACACCTGAGGCCTCTGGGGTAGTGCAATTCAAATATTAAAGAAAATGATCAGAAGACCTCCGAATGAGGCAGGTAGCATAATTCAGAGGGCTGGACCTCCTCCCAGGCCCAGGGGGAATGACGCCCTGTTAGGAAGCTGATTCTTATTCCTTTCCTCCCATTTCTCAGGCTTTTCACCTGATGAAATGTCAAGAGTGTTCAGGGCTTTTAAGTATAGGAATGACTGACTCCTCAGTATACACTCAGTATACTAGAGTAGAAATGAGTTCAGCTCACCTCTCAACCTTTCAGTGCTTCATTCCCTTGTCCCCATGTTCCTGGAGGGGGTGGGGTGGAGTGTGTGTGTGCAGCAGACATCGGAGAAAGACTTGTCCTTGTTTGCATTCCAGTAGTTTCCCTGTGCAGTGGGACTTGCTTCATGATGTACTTCACAGCTCTTCTGTGTTGTTTACAAAAACTCAGAGTCAGTAGTTGGAAGAAGCAGTAGTTTAACAGCCTATCGAGGATGGATTTACTTTTTGTAAAAGGGATGTACTTTGTTAGGTAGAAGTTATGATCATGAATCATGCTTTTTCATCTCTATAGTTTGTAAGCATAAATCCAGCCCAGAAAAATCAAAGGCGGCAAAATAAAAGTATAAAAACATTGTTGGGCAAGTTTTGATGTAATTATTTTTGTTGCCATGGGAAATATAAAAACAGTCAAACAATCTATTTTTTTTAATTTAAGAAGATTGATCAACATTTTCTATTAGATCCAAAAGGGAATTAGAGTATGCGTTAGTTTTTGGATTAAAGGGTGTGTGCCATTTTACATAGTTGCAAAGGAAGAAAACACAGAGAAATTCCAAACTAATTGCTCGGTGTATTAGTTTCTTGATTATTTTAGAAAAAATTGTTACAAACCCCAAAAGCTGTTATTTAACACATGGGAAACACTGTTTCTCATTGGAGATTATTTTATAGAAACCATTCAAATTATAAAAAAGCAATTCATGTTTTTAAAATTATTTCATTTAATCAAAGTGCCTAGTTTGAAACCACAAGATTCAGAAGGTCAGATTATTTGATAGCTGACCAAGTTTTTGCAGTTCAGGGGAGTTACATTAACTTTAGGGTAAGGGATTTTTCCTTCAGAAATTGGATGCCTGCATTGTTGATTATTTTCTATTTGTATATGTTGTAATATAAAAGAATCACAATCATTCTATCGGAGCAGTTACACTCCTGTGATAATCATAATGAGAATGACTGAGCTGCTAGCTCACTGGGCATTTTGACACTTCCTCTCCTCAAACCACTTCCAATATGCTGGTCATCTTTTTGGGGGAGAGAAAAGTGAAATAGCCTTGCTCTCCTGAGACTAAATCTGCAGCAGTCAAGTGGAGTTGTAGAAAGTGAATTTCTGAAGTACAGAGGACATTTCTTTACAGAGGAGCCTCTTTGGTACTAATAGCAGTTTGGCTCAAGTTATATTTCCGTACCTGCTGGTGTCAATCCAAACTAGGGTGCCTATGTCTCCTCCAGATCCATTCATTCTTTGGGTTGAAGGACAGATTCCTGTGTTCAGTTATTTAGTTAGGTAACAGGAAATGGAAGTCAGAAAAGAATTTACCATAAATGCTATGCAGGCCTTCAAATGCATCTTTTGAATTATTGCCTGTGGATGCCATTGCAGAGGGCCTGACTCCACTCTTACACCAACATAAATAATCTATTAGAAATCTGCACAGTACTGGTGCAGATTTCTGCAGCTATCTTTTGCACCTTGCCCTGTGAAGGTTGGGATTTACTTTACCTCTCTGAAGTGTAATAAAAGGTAAAGAGAAGTTTTTTGATGTGTTCTTCTGCAGATACCAGAGCAAGAGTTTACCTTTCAGGGACATCAGCAGTCCAATCAAATCAGAATCCTTCAAACTAGGTTTAATAAAAAGGCAAGTGTGCCACCATTTACCTAACGTGAAAAGAAAGATACAGATGTAACCCATTTTCACCCTTTGACCCAACCACAATTTCTTCACAAGGTTGCACTGTGCATTGCCATCACTAACTATTCTAGATGTAAGTCAAAGAATTTTTCCTCTTCTCAGCTTCAGAACAAAAAAGGACCTTAACTACTAATAAGTTGGCCTCTGTGTTACTGTTGCACTGAAATATGGGTAGCTATATTTGCATATCAGAAGCTTTTCTGAGTGGGATGACCTTCTAAAAACTTCAGAAGAGGCAGAGTGACGAAGATCTGGGAGATTTCTACAAGAAACATTTTGCTTCAACATAAAATATGAATCAAGCTGCAACTTAGATATCAGCTCTCAGAGCTGTTCAGCCTCACTTGATGTTTAACATCTAGATTTAATGAATGTCTCTCGCAATGTGGACTACAAGTCAGGAAATTTATAACCATTCTGGAAGCAAGAGACTGGAGGTTATTATATTTCTAAGATGAGAAGGAAAAGATCATAATAAAACATTAAGCTTTTGTCATGAGATGAGGGACCAGGTGTAAGTAGGAATAGACAAATCTTTACTTCATAAGCATTAACACCCAATCAGAACAAGATTTAAAAGTCTGATTGTGAAACAGAGGAACTATACATCCTGCACATACTAGTTTCTGTTCCATTAAAAATAGGTTAGATGTTTATGTTTTCAGAGCCCAACACAGTGAGATGCTGAAAATTTGTGGTTAGACTAAAATATTTGCAGTAACCACTGGAGTCAGGAATCTGAGGGATGTACCTTTAGTCTAAAACCGTGTGTGTTATGAGGTTCCAAGGACCAAATCCAACCCAGATATTGTATTTTAGTAATTTATTTAGGGATGACAGGTTTTCCCATGAGAATGTCTTGACAGTTCAGGTCATTCACAAAGGTATTTGTGAAACTCCAAATCAGGAAGCCAAAACCTGTATGCAATTTCAAATAAGAAAATAACTTATTTTACTGTTTTTCCTGCAGGGAAGCCAGACACTCTTTCAAGGTCTGGTTACTAAGGATTAAGTTGCACAGTTTAATCTAAGTAATTTCACTTTAACTTTTTAGTAAGATGTCATGCTTTCCCTCAGAGCACCTTCATGTCTGTGAAAGACTGGATGGGGATAGAGCTCTATCTTATGTTTATTAGGCTTAGCTGTAGGAGACAATCCATTAACCATGTGAATTTTAGAGTAAAATGTATCACCATTTTCTATATTGAAGAGGGAAAGCTCACCTTTTCACTCTAGCTTCTCCTCTAGGTTGTATTTTTCTAGAGCTTTCCATGTTCATTTTGGTTAGTTTACCTTGGGATTCCTGATCGCACTTTAAACGTTGCAGGCATCATTACATTTGCCCCTCTCCAAGATGGCAAACTTTACCTTTCTGAAGTGTAATAACAGGTGAAGAGATGGGGTTTGATGTGTTCTTCTGCAGATAGCAGAGCAAGAGTTTACCTTTCAGGGACATCAGCAGTCCAATCAAATCAGGATCCTTCAAACTAGGTTTAATAAAAAGGCAAGCATGCCACCATTTACCTATCAATGAACTTCATATGAAGAGTGTAAGATTTTCAGGGAGCCTTGATATAATTTATTTAGAGTTTTGCTTAACCCTAAAAAGGGTTGCACTGACCCTAAAAAATCATCAGAACATATCAAGTATTTCTCTACCTAACTGTCCTGAGAAATATGTCTGTCATAAGATTTGTGAAAATAACATTTAAACTAATAACTAAAAAAGAGCTCATCAGATAGAAAAACTTCTTGGAAAGGGAAGTTATGGGGCTTTAATTATCATACCACAGCAATTGAGGAAGCATCATTTGCTTGTGCAACATTCATTATTGTGACGCAGGTAAACCAAAATGAATTAAGAATGCGGTGCTCAAATCTTTCGCTGTAAATTTCGAAGTATTATTGACTCAAGAGTGGATTTCTTGGTTCCATTTTAGCAGTTTGTATAGCCTGACACATCACATCCATAATTTTAACACAGTTTTTGTATGTGTGAATTATAACTACTCTGACTGACTGGCTGCTCTGTAATGTAATGGATGTAGACAAAGGCCGCCTAAGGTAGAATACTTTAAGTGAATTAATATACCAGCAGCATCTTTCTCCTAGGTTAATCATTGGACTGAACCTTTACTTTGCATGTAAATCTGGGCATGGCCATAAAAATGACTCAGGAAAATGACATTTCAGTCATCGACGTTTATTCTCTTCCCATGACTTACACATCACATTTACTCAGTTTGTAAGTCATAACTTGATTTCCCAGCTGTCAAAACATCATGCTCAACCTGACATCAAAAACCAATCCAGCTGTGATCTCTCTCCATCTGCACATCGCTAACACCAGTCATAATTCTGAAACTGCAATTAAACTGATGATGTGGCTTTAGGGTTTGGTTGGTTGATTGGTTTGGTTTGGGGTTTTGAGTTTCTTTTTTTTTTGGATAATGCACATGGCAGAAGAACATCTATCTTGCTCTCCCACAGGACCTACTAATTGTATTAGTTTGTATTGTCTGTAACTACCCCATAATTCATGTGACAAAGGGTTCTTTCTGGGTTTTGGAACCATCGTTTCATGGCTTTCCTTTCTGAAAAGGTATAGAAGAAAAGTTAGGCAGACCTTTCTGTCCGAAGGGAAGGGAAAAAAGTAATTTAAGCTAAATGATAATGTTCGTGAAAGAGCAAATATCAACAAACTATACATGGATAAATTTAGACAAGAAATTTCCCCAATGGGTTACCTGGCACCAGGAGCCGAAGCAGGAGGGGAAGCCTTTTAAAAGGTGCTCTGCACAGTTATCCAGGTAATTTTGTGATGTGGTGCCTTTGATACTGGGCTGAACTCAACCCAGAAGGGTTAAATTCTGCAAAAGGTGCCCTAAGAATTGGATTGATACAGGCGGGTTCTCAGCAAAATTCTGATCTTTCTCTGGTATAATTTGAGTGTAATTCTGCTTAATCAGTGTATGCTGTTAGACTGCATACAGTCCTGAACCGTGGAATATGCCTCAGTAAACATCAAATAGAAATTAATAGCCTTAGAAATTTCACTGGTGGTTTGGGTTTTTTTGTTTTGGTTTGGGGTTTTTTGTGTGGTTTTTTTTTTTTTTTCAATGAACTTGTAGAAAGCACAGAGGATGTTTTAAACTTGCAGCAACTCCCATTAAAAAAAAGTCAAAATTCACCAGTAGTTGCTGTCTCTCAGCATCTGAACTACTGCAGTTACTTTGTATTCTCAAAGTGTTAAGGAAAGCATTGTAGATACTTCTGTGTTTTATATGCATTGGTAAATTATGACTTTTTAATGGCAATCACTTATACCAAAACTACACATATTGGCCCAGAGGGCTGCTTATCTGAAAGAAATGAGCAGATTTTGACTTAATACCTCAGACCAGTAAATTAATTTTCATGATTTTATTTCAGAGAGCAAAATGAACCACAACATATTTAAGTTTAAAACAAACGTTTTGGAAATATGTCTTAAATGTGTAAAGCTTACTCTACTGCAGCAGCATTTCCTACAGAAAGGCAAGTATTGTTATCTGGAAACTTCAGTATTTATCTCTCTGTTCAAATATTACACAAGATTTATAGTCCCTGTGTTTTATATCAGGCTGCTAATCAGAAAGCTTAAATCAATATTTCAGATTGTTAAGTACCTTTAGAGAACAGCTTTACAGTGATAAAGGTAGCACAGCAGAACAGCCTGATCCTGCAGTTTCACCTGACGATCAAACAAAATTTAGAAACTGTGACATGAGGATGGCAAACTAAGTATTGTAGCCTTCAAGAATGTCTTCAGTGCAGAGCCTTTTAGAGTGGAATGAAGAAATGACAGCTTGTGGGCTGTGAATAGAGGCAACATCACCTCATATAAAACATAAACTTGTCATTTTTTCCCTCTGTGTTATTACCAGGTCATGCAAAGATATGCACTAATGCATGACCCCTCCAGAGAGGTTTGAAAAGTCCATTTCTAGGACAAGAAAAAGGTTCCCAGCTCTCCATTACAGGGAGGTGTAAGGAATTCTAATAACATAAAAAATATCAGACAAGGCTTTTGCTGGTCTGCAGCAGCAAAGAAGATGCAAAAAAAATTATATATATAAACTCTTTATTGTATAGATTTTCTACATTGCCCAATGAATAGTCATATCCATTTTGAGATTTTCCCATTTCCCTTCCAGGGGAATTGCCCATTTTTAATCAGATTATTGGCCTATCCTATGTAAAATCCTGTCTTGGCGAATGATTTGGTTTAGGAGGGGAAAGATCTCATCAAGCACTTGCAAGTTATGAAACTTCACCTTCAACAGGAAAAAGTCTTTTTCTGACCCGCTTTGTCCACTAGTTTAGTCTCCTTTCCTACCCACACTTAAGTAAAATGTCTTGCTGTTTATTTCGCCATGATCAAAACTGGGTAACCACAAGATGAGGAGATTAAAGCAATTCTCCATTGTAAATTCATGCATCCTAGTTATCCTCAGTTTTCCTTTGAACAAAATAGGCAGTCAGAACAGAGTTATACCTGTGACCTAGTAATAACTCCTAACATCTTTTCCTTGCTTTCAAGTGTTTTACAAAAACTATATGCTCAATTCAGACCTGGTGCAAAGAAGACAGGAAGGTTCAAAAAACACCTCAGACCAGTGTGGACTTTCTGCATCAAGGCATCAAGGAGAATTCATTTCTGGATGAGGAAAGGAAGTTTTTGCTTTCATTCATTCATTCTGGCATTTTCAAAAGGAAGAACACCCCCCCCCCATCTTAAAATTACAATCTCCACAGTACTGTGCAGTATCTCTTTGGCAGAATCTGTCTAAAGGGCTTAGTCTTTCACTCTTGTTATTGAGAAGACTCTAGGCCAAATGCAGAAGCTGGGGTTGAAGTCAGCTCCACCACCTAGAACATATAGGCCAGGTTTTCCTCAATTTTAATTACAAGCAAAGAAATTGTGGAAGTACTAGCAGGGGAATGAATGCAAAAAACTCAAGGAAATGGCTTATAATTAAACATGACTTTTAAGTTATCACGAAATAATTTCCTTTTAAGGCATTCTTAATTTTTGCCAATATGTACTTCAGTGGCATCTAGAGACTACCTGCAAGATGAGTCCTATTACTGTAGATACAACACATATGCATAGTTAAAATAATTATTGTCCAAATAACCGACAGTCTGACAGTCTAAACAGAAAACCTAGAGAAAGGAGATATTATCCCCATTAGACAGTCGAGAATGGAGGCACACAAAAACTGAAGACTAGCTTCACCCCTACAACTTCAGGCCCTAGATTCAGTGAGGACAGAAAGGCAACCACTACACCTCAAATTCAGCTGCGTTCTGGTGGAGCCTTTCTCTCTCTTCGTTTACTGCAGACAGAGCCTAGCATACATGACATGTCAAAACCCACAAAGTCTAGTTTGTAGGACTGCCCAGCTATCAGCTCAGCACTGCAATTGTGAGGCAAGCCCAAAATCTTTGGATGTTTTTTCTCTTATGGCGAAGTTTCCAGCCTGATTTGATGTGGATATTTATTTTTTTAAGCATAATTTAATGCATGAAATTTGAACTGTTAAAACATTTTAAACTTCTTAAACCAAACCACTTAGAGATGACAACTGTTTTTTAACATTAATAGAGTTATAATGCTATGAAAAATACTGTAACCCAGAAATCCTAGGAAAAAATGGCAACTTAATCTCATAAAAATTAGAGTCTAACAACTGGTTTCTTAAAAGCAGAATTTGCTAAAGAATTGACATTAAGTATGCTACAAAACAGAACCACTGTGTAATTAGTGACTAAAAGCTTTCAGAAGTGACATCTACCTCCAAGTAGAACATTTTTCACCTGTCTTATTATATGTGGGAGAATGTAAGATGGATGAAAAAGTAGCTTTTCACTTTTCTCTTATTTTTCAAAATGTAATTGTTGTCATGTGGTAAGAAGACAGTTATTGGACAGTGATCTTCAACTGCTCTTTTATGTAGGGTTATTAAGAAAGAATATTGCTGTGCTGACCTGGCAAGTTTTCTGTTTTTTCCACAGAATGATACTGGTAATACTAGAGTATCCAGTCAAGGATCTTTTTGCCCTACAGAGTGAATAGCATCCAGGCAAAGTTTTCTGCCCCAGAGAGCTTAGAGTTAGAGGAGAAGACAAGATACAAGGGAGAGATCTTAATGACCCACTTTTGGGGTCTTAACAAAGCATTCCTTTACTGCAGAAAGCAGAAAATCCTCTGTCTGAACCATGGCTGGGGCTCAGTTGACTGAGACAATGCTGGCAGCTTTATTTCAATATGAAATGATGTTTGAAACCTAGAGCAATAGCAACCAGTCTAAGCACTCTCTGCAAATGAGGAGATGTAGTGAATGCTTTTTACAGCAGAGAAGTGGGAGCCAAGTGCCTGTCATAGCAGTGAAGACAGACAGTGTCACAGCATAAGGAAATACTGTCTGCAGCTGCATTCTGCATGCACGTCCTCAGGGCAAATATGCATTTGTCAAAGCTAGAGAAAACTAACCTGCAGTAGCTGAGGCCTCAAACGAAGGATGCTGGGATGAGAAATTTGAGTTCCTTACATGAACAGGAAAGACAGTACCTTAACAAGGAGAATTTGTGAGACATTGCTGTGCCCTAAAAGTGTGAATCCAAGGAGTGATCTATGCTGAAGATGATGTCTGATATCAGCCTGAACAGTGGGCAATATGATGGTGGTTGTGTTGACAAGGGCCTTGTGGCAAAAAAAAAGAAATTCTCTTTTTACCATTGAGGTTGCTAGTGAACAGCTACAGAGGAGAGCTGAGACTTTGTCCTGGATGAAAGCCTGGTCTGGAGAAGGCAAAGTGCAGGAATTACCAGAGCAGAGGCAACAGCTGAAATTTTACTCGTGGCTGAGAGTGTGCAGGGAAAGGGGAAGAGAAGGGGACCAAGGACAGGGAAGCACAGGACCCCCCACAATTCTGCAAGGGAAGAGGAAGATGCCTGGAATAACCCAGCAGAGTGTACAGTAAGAATAAGTGACCTGCCACCAGAAAAATCATGAGCATGAGGATGAAGGTGGGTCTGACATGTCCTGGGCTGGCAGAGATCTAATCACTGGAACACCCTTTTGCCCGCACAGGCTAGGATGTCGTCTCAGGATGGATGAATTATTGGTGTCTGTGGAGGAGACGTGAAAAATGAAGCTCAGTTGCTATCTTTCATCCAGTGTCTTGGTGGTTCCTGGAATCAAGTAAGATGAGTGCAGAAGGGACTTTCTATTACATTTGTAACAGGAGATATGCCTAATAAGCATAGCTATAGTACATTATTGAAATTTTGTTCCCACCAGGGTAGCTATCAGAGTGATGACTTTCATACTGTACTTACCACCCATGACAATTCGCTTGGGCCATTGATCAAGAATACTTCCTTGAACTCACTGGGGACATGCCAGTATATATAAAGCTTCTAGATATAAAGTAAAAATTTTAATGTTTTTGTATGCTTTGTTAACTTAGGATTTTTTTTTTCCTTTAAGCCACTAGCAAAACTTTAATCAGCATCCATGAGAAGATAATCAGACTCCTTTCAGTAAAACATGTGCTTCAGAGTATTGAGTGCCACCGTACACCGGTATTACAGGGCCTGAAGAAATCATTGTAGAGAGTGCATTAAGGTATGTGTCTATGAAGTGACTGTCACAGACATTGCCCCACAGTATCAGGCCACGTGGTGTCTATCAATCTACATCCTGAAGACAATTCTCTCTCTGCCTCCCACACTCTGCCTCGCATCGATTTTGCGGGAGTGTAATTTCAACGAGACATTGTCATTCCTCTGTTTTCTAAATTCTCTTTGTGACTACTCCTCATGAACAGGCAGCAAGTTCAAAATAACAGTGACTGTGGCAGGAATTTAGTTCTTAAAAAAGAAACAAGGTAAGATCAATTAGTCTGTACAGGTGGCTGAAAAAGAAAATGAGGTTTAATGACACATTTTAAACTACTGATATCATTTACATTTGATGCTATTTGAAACAGATCCATTTTGGGGTTTTGGCAGATTTGTGTACAAAATACAAGTGTCTGCATTTTTTTCTTCCAAAATGCTCTATTGGAAATATCCCTGTGGATATCCAGATGCTTCTGTTTGCTAAAATCAGGCCAGTAAAGAAAAAAAAAGTCCATAATATTTTCAATAAACATAAGAAAAACCCTGAACACAAACACTAAAAATAAAGAAACACCACCAACACAAGGATTTGTTCCTAAATCCTTTTTTTTTTTTTTTCCTTTTTCTTTTTGTAAAGGACCATTTTGGAGCAAGAATCATTACTGAAGAATTTCAAGCAGCTCTAATGCTCTAGGTTTATTTTCAGATACGATATTAGTCTTCTGAGAAATAGAAGATAGAGGTTTGGATCTAGTTTGCAATTGTTGCTAATCAAGAATAGTTCCACTGAATGGAGTGGGAAAAGCTAGTATAAAAAAAGCTTTTAATAAAATCAGAATTTTAATTCCCTTTATTTGATTTAACTAAGTTAACTAAGGTTCAATCATTTTTAGACTGAAGCCACTAGTGAAATTTTCATCAGCAGCCGGGGGAAGATAACCAAACTCTTTTCCATAAAGAAGGTCTTTCAGGGTATGGAGCATCTTTATGAACTTCCTATCTTGGCTTGCTCGCAATCTGCCTACAGTATATTGCCTGGAGAGTTTAAGTCTGATTGTATTGTTCTTAATGGAATAATATGTCTCCAGGCTGAACCTACAGAGAGAGAGGGAAAGAGCAAGCTTTTGTATGCATGCACAAGTGTGTCTGAGTTGCCACTTGACTGCACAAAGGGAGCAGGATAAATAGCTCAGTGACTGTACATTGGGACAACTATAACATGTTCAACAGTCTTCTTGCACAGGACTGAGGTCTTGAAATCTTTTTTCCCCCTTTGGACAAGTGAATATTCCCAGGACGCCAGCCCTAGTCCCTGACTCCTGCTAAGCATCATCATGAGATCTTGAAATTTCATCCCATCAATCCCACTGCTGAGGCAGGATTTTTCTGTGTGGTCTGCTCCTGAGTTTTTTCCCCAGTCTGGTTTTAAATGAGTCAGAAGCATGTGCTCTCCCAGGAAACAATTCTGCAACATGAATGACCATCAATATTAGGGAAATTTTCCTCATATTTTCCTCTGTTCTTAGAATTATTATTACTGTTTGTTCACCTTGCTCACTCCTTTCTAGCATAAACAGTCTCCTTGTTATTTTAAGGTTACAAATAGCACAAAGTAACTGAAGATGTTAAATGATGAGAAACACATTTAGATTATTCATTTGTTCCCTAAATTGCCCAGAGGATTTCTGTTTTATGCCTGCAGTCCCTTGATCTTAATGTTTCCTTCACTTTAACACACTGATATTATATATATTTTTCATCTGCTTCAGAATTAGACAGACCAGAAGTGATACCTTTGCCAATTCATCTTCACTTACACTTTCTTCATCCAGCCTGTCAGACACTACTGCAAGAGGGAGACAAAGCTGGAACATGACAAATAGGCACTGTGATTGTTTTCAACATGCCACAAAAAAGTAGGACAAAATATCTTAATGTTTTCCTCTTTTCCCTCATCCTTCATTCAGCAGAGATTTGCTGTCATTTATAAAGGTCACTGGCCTATGAAGCATCTGAGAAGGCAAAAACTTCTTCTTCCTTTCCAAGTATGTATTCAAGCTGCAGCAATAACATAAACCCTTTATTATACGACGGGTGGCTGCAGCCACAGCTAGTCACAATCAGTTAAATAAAGGATTTTAGGGGATTGCCTCAGTTTATTTATGCCTGCCCAAACAAACCTGTCCTATAAACCAGATAAAATGATGCTTTAGTGTAAGCGTTTTGAAACTGGTGACAGTTCTGACAGTTTTCATTGCAACGATCCCAGAATATTTTTAAACGAGGTCATTTAACCCTGTGCAGAAGGCCAAGATTACTATGTCTGATATTGTACGTGATTTGTATATACATTTTGCAAGTATGGCCAATCATCACACTCTTCCTTTCCGCAAAACAAATCTGTTTCCTCGCAAAGCTCTTGGGAGCTTGTAATTCTATGTTACGAAGGTAAAATATTTTCATTTGGAAAGGCTGTGATAGTCGTTTACAGCAGTACTATTTACCTAACTTATACCTCCATCACGGTCTACAGGCCAAGTATCTTAAGGAGAACTATCTCTTATCATGCATTGCTTTTCCTCTCCATCAAAATTCCTGACGGAGAAATAATCTAAGCAGTATAGAAGACAGAAGCAAGAAGCAACCAAAGTACAGTTAGCATGAAGTATTATAAAAGCTTTTCCCAATCAAAATACTTCAACTTCTAATAAAAATATTTTAGCTTTGAAATTTCTGCGCTTTTCCTTCCTCATGAAAAATGGCCAAGAAAAAAAAAAAAATAAAAAAAGGTAGAGTGTTTTGACCTGTTGTGTTTGCAAACGGCTGAGAATCCTGTCACTGTACTAGCAATGTACCAGGAAAGCACTTCCTTAAATTTAAGTGCTTAAATTTAAGTGGCTGAGGAGTCCCATTTAACTCAGTAAGACTGTTTAAGTGCTTAAAGCAAAACATCCATTTATAGAGAACAGAGTATTCAGCACCTTGTGCCCACTTGAAAGAATGAAGAGAAAGAGTATTCAAAGATTTTTTTCAAAACATGTTTTTCTGTTCATTATAATTTCTAGTCTTTAAGTTGGTTAAACAGTATGGTAGGATTTGAGTTGACCCTGTTGATTTACTTTTTTGGTGGAAAAAAGGCTTTTTCAGGTTATCAGGCAATGATGCATTTCACAGACTTGTGAGGCAGCAGTTCAGGAGAACAGATCTGTAGGAAGGTAGGATCCAGGAAGAAAAGCAAGTAAAATCCCTGAAGATGTGGGGCACCATGTATGATGTTCCTTAGGAATAAGCAACATGAAACAGGATGTACATGGCAGAATGAGTGCTTATCCTGGATCAGCATGCACAGAAAGCAAGCACCATACATACTTTATATTGCTTTAGGGAACTATAGAAAAGCCAGTCTGTTTAAGCCTGCACTCCCAAAATATGAGTGCAAGGTGCTTGTCTTTTAGCAGTTGCTCATGAAAAGTTGCTCCTATAAAGTCTCCACCAGATTTAGGGTGCTGTGAAAAATTTGAGTCCTCATGCTGCTTTAAAGAGAGGCTGCAAACACAGAACTCAAACTCTGACTCTCTGATGATAAGGTAGGACTTTTTAAAGACCAACAGCAATTCCTCCTCTCCTCACCTCTCCTCCTCCTGTAAAAAACAAAACCCTTACCCATCAGTCCAGATTTTCTTACTAAAATCTTTCTATGGTTTTCTCTTCAGAAACCCTACTGCCTTCATTATCGTTGCGACAGAGAGGCATTTCAACTATGCCATTTTGTTTGTGACAGAGATAAATGGGTCCAACTCACAGGAATACATAGCAGTAGCTAGTTACCCTGAAGATCAACACAGGATTTTGGTGACTGAGTCTAGCATGTGTCAACAGGAGAACCCTGGATATTGAAAAGAGAGGCATGGTGTGCCCCTGTATTACAGCTACCAAAGACCTGTGCATATGGGATCACCTGTGGGGAAGAAAGTTGATCTTGAGTTCTTCTTGAAGTCTGTCTACATCATCCCACAACCAAAAATGCAGACAACTGTCCTGAACACTATGAGCATTATACATATGCTTAACTAGATGGTTAATTTAAAGTCTGCTCACATATGCAACTGTTTGCAGGAGTGGGACTTTTTTTTTTATAACCCTCATAGAGAGTAGGGGTAGCATTTGTTATTGAAACAGATTCCCCCCACCTCACTTTCATTGTGGTAAATTCTAACCACTTTTGAGACAGCAAGGTCAGGTCTACCTCAGCCTCTCTTTGATAACCACAAAATTTCTAGTGTTTTAGAACTTGGCATTATGAAGATAAACTGACATAATTTCAATAAAGACATTTTGGTTTCAAATTTTAACAAGAGGTAATTTCCTGAACAGTAAAATAGCTTGGTGAAATTTAAAACAACACCACAGGTAGAGCATGCTATTCTAGTTGCGTTTGACATCCTCACACCTCACCTGAGTTTATCTAAAGGAGACTGGCAAAAAACTATGAGTCTGAATGCACTTGGCACATGTCATCATTCACAGTAATGTAGGAAAAGATAAAGCCTAGCACAATTTAAGGCAATTCAAACCAGTGATGTTTGAGATTATCTGAGGATCTTCTTAACCTACCCAGCAGCTCTTTGGATGACATACAGCAAGTGGGACATAAAATTGTGACTTTAATTGAAAGGGCGTTGTTTTTTCTGATCTTCTTCTTCAAGTACTAAGAGAATGGAGGAGGCACTATCAGTGATGGCAATAAGTATAAAGCCAGTATAGGATGGTTGCTGAAATTTTCACTGTTGAATGGACATTTTTGTGATTAGCATTAAAATGACATCCCAGAAATTAATTTATTTTCGTGTTCTCCCAGTCAGTAACACCACTTGTAGTGTAACACACAATGACAAGAATAAGCACTGGTCCTTGACTTCTGCATTTCACCTCAGAACAGCAGTGAGTCAGCACCACAAGAAAAGTATTGTTGAAAATACGTTGGCTAAAAATTCAGACCAACCAAGGTATTTTTAGGGAAAAATAGTATTTGTTTTTTGTTTTAAGCATGCTCTCCCCCTTCAGCCAACATCAGAATGTGAACCCACACTGGGGTCTTCACAGCAGGATTACTGCTTTTTCATGGAGCCCCACTGGCGTCATATAGGTCACATATCCACTGCAGGCTGTAGCGTGGCACCTGTAAGGGCTACATAATTTTTGAATATACAGACTGACTGGAACCACACAGGAGCCATTGGGGTCTCACTAATGGAATTTTTTCTCCATTTGTCCTTGTAATAGCTTGAGAAAAATCATGAGCTAATTGGATAGCTCACATTGCAGATATTTCACAAAAGTACTATGTTTCTGTTTTGCAGATAAGCACCATGAGTTCATGTGCCACATAGGTGCGTCTCATTGGATTAGTAATATGAAGGTGCTAAAACTCCTTTGCAAATCTCACTCAGAGTGGTTCAGGCCCAGATCTTCAAAGGAGTATAGTGGCAGATAGAGACATCTTTCCAGCCATGAACTCAAGCTCATGCCAAGCTCAGATCCATGGAAATAACTCCAGTGTCAGCTGGAGCTGCATTACTTTGGACCATGCACGACTAGGTCCATATCTTATAAGAATTAGAAACAAAAGAAGGAAATTGAAGTTTTTTCTCCTAGAGCATTTGTGAACCCTCTACAGCACTACATTCCTCTCATACAGCTTCCTTTCCTGCAGCTGCCATGGTTGGGAACACAGATAATAGAAAGGAACTAGGCATAAGACTAGCCCTCCATAATGTTATTATTTCTTCATGCTGAGGCTTTTTTTTTATAGAGTAGGATTTTTGGTAAACTTTTTGTCAAGCTTTTTCCAGTCAAAAATAGACAACACACAACTTAAGTTTAGCTGCAGTGACTCTAGTTTCCTCGAAATGTCATAATTCCTGTTATAAATATGCTTCCTTATGAAAGGAAAGTGCAATTATTTTACTAATATGCATGAAAACAGCATCTGAGAAATGGAAACAATATGGTACTGTTTGACTTTGAATTTACTCCCCAGCTGTTAATAACCTGCCTGTCTCTGGTGGAACTCTGAGTTTGTTATTCCTGTGCTTACAACAAATAACAACTGTTTCTGAAACTAGGAGCTAGGCCAAAGGGAAAAAAAGAAGCCCAAAACACATAAACAAACCCCTTAAAGTCCATATTGTGTGATTAAATTAGTTCTCTAAAGCAGCAAGAAGTAAAAAATCTCATGTGCATCTTGTTGTATTGTTTCAAGTATTATTTAATTTTTGGAAGAAGCAAATGTTTATGACAGCCTTTTTGAAATTACATTTACAATTACATATGCCTTCTAATGTTAAATAAATAATATCAGTTATTAGTAACATTATATTTTCATCAATTTTTCCCAAAGCCATGTGCATATGATGGACCAAAAGACTGTCTTACTTTGAAAGACAGTTATGAAGTGACATTGTCTCAGATTTTCAGTTTATCATAATTTGTAAAAAACACAGCAACTGAACACTACATGAATTATATCTAATACCTGGGCATTCTTGACAGTCATTTTGATATATACATTTAGGGCACAATTTTCTACGGTATTTAAGTGACTGAAAAGTGAAGGTTTAATTTTCAAAAAAGGTATATACCAGTCAAAAGCTGATTAGACCGACTAACATCTACTTTTCCAGATTTCCATGCAAAATAGAAATTAAGGTTCTTGATTTTTTTTTTCCTTATTAGATTTTACTTTAGGCAAGTAAAAAAAATTGCCTACTGACAAGATTATGTAATTGAATTTGCCACACAGTCTCTCTTCAAGCACCGCTACTTGGTCACTTCGTCACAAGAAAATTGGCTTTGCTGATGTCCTGGTTTCAGCTGAGATAGAGTTAATTGTCTTCCTAGTAGCTGGTACTGTGCTGTGTTTTGAGTTCAGTATGCAAAGAATGTTGATAACAC